>JAZKJV010000320.1:160919-510964 GCA_037367405.1 Ottelia alismoides | reverse complement strand
TAACAAAGAACCAAATCACCCAAAACATCGTAATTTACACCATTAAAAATGCGCACTCGCCCTGCCATATCGCTCCTCGCCCTACTATCATGGCTGCTGACCGGCTGTGCCGCACAGTCCATGGCCGACAAGCAAGGCCGATACAGCAGTTGCCAGGTGCCATTGCTCCGCTGCGCATCAACGGCACCACGTTTGAAGCCCACCGCAGGTGGCCGACAGCAATACCTTTGCGGCCATGCAACGCATCGGTACGGGCTGGGTAGCCCTGGTACCCTTCGGCTTCTGCCGTCCCGGCCAACCCCAGGTGCGCTTCAACAGCCCGCGTCAATGGTGGGGCGAAAAAGACGAGGGCATCATCGGCTGTACCCAACTGCTGCACCGACAGGGCCTACAAGTAATGCTGAAACCGCAACTCTGGATCGGCGGCGGCTCTTTTACGGGCCACTATACGGCAGGTAGCGACTCGGCCTGGCAGGTATGGGAAAAGGGCTACCGCGATTATATCCTCCACAATGCCCAACTGGCCGATTCTCTGGGCATCCAAACTCTTTTGCATCGGCACCGAACTGGAAACGGCCATCATGCAGCGGCCCGCTTTTTGGCAGCAACTGATACAAGACGTGAAGAAAATATACAAGGGCCCTATTACCTACGCCGCCAATTGGAACGAATATGACCGGGTACCGTTTTGGGGGCAGTTGGACTATATCGGCATCGATGCGTATTTCCCCTTGTCGGAGGCGGCCACACCCTCGGTGGATGAACTGATAAGGGCTTGGAACAAACATGCCGAAGCGATACAACGGGTACAGGCCGAGGCGCAAAAGCCCATACTGTTTACCGAATACGGCTACCGCAGTACCGATTACTGCGCCAAGGAGCCTTGGGCCAGCGGCCGCCAAGGCACGGTGAACCTTACGGCACAGCGCAATGCCCTTGAGGCACTGTACCGCCGCTTTGCGCCGCAGCCCTGGTTTGCGGGCGGCTTTATCTGGAAATGGCATGCCAACGATGGCAGCGCCGGGGGCGAACAGAACCACGATTTTACCCCACAACATAACCGCCGAAATTGTTATAAAGCAATGGTACACAAAGTGAACCTTCTCCATTCCCTCCGCACGGCACTCGTATTGCTCGCCATGGCCTGCACGACCGCCGCGCAGGCCCAGCGTATGGTAAAGCATGGCGCTTACAACACGATGCTCAAAACCCTGCTCAAACATACCGTGCCGGTCATCTCCGTAGATTCCTTAAGGGCCTGTCAACAAACCGTGACAGAGAAGTTCATGTCGTACCTACATGGGTCACATGTCATTGTTTACACGGATCGCACTACCATACGGTACTTACAGGGAAAGAAGGATACCAATACCACACCTTATCAGATGGATCCTTCTTCTGCAGGAATTTGATTTAGAGATTCAAGATAAATCTAGAGTCAAAAACGTTGTGTCAGATCACCTTTCCCGTATCACAGATGTAGAGTCCTCTGAGAAGTCAATAATTCTAATTTCTGAGACCTTTTCAGATGTGACCATTTTGTCTGTGACCTTACGCCATGGTATGCTAATGTTTGGAACTATCTTATCTCCAAGAGAGTTCCACAAGATTGGCCCAAGACTAAGGTAACAGATTTTTGTCTGAGATTTATTTTTACCAATGGGAGGATCCATACATGTTTCGTGAGGATGCGGATTGTATCTGGAGAAGGTGCATTCTTTAGGAAGAATACACCAGTGTGCTTGAGCATTGTCATAAACTAGAGCCTGGTGGACATCATTCAGGGAACCACATGACAACAATGGTTCTACAAAGCGACTTATGGTGTCCAACTTTGTTAAAAAATGTTACGGATTATGGTTCGAGGGTTGTATCAATTGTAAGAAAATGGGAGGAACCGTCAGTTCCAAAGATACCATGCCCCTGAGATATATATATTTCAAATGTTTTCGATGCTTGGGGAATAGACTTCATGGGCCCATTTCCTGTCAGTCATGGATTGTAGGACATCCTGCTTCCCATGGATTATGTTAGTCGTTGGGTGGATGCATTCCCCAGCCGAGCCGTTGATAGTCATACGTTTGTTCCTTTCTCAAGGATGATATTATTGTGTGGTTCGGGATTTCCAAGATACTCGTTTCAGATGGGGGAGCCATTTTATTAATAGATAGGTCAAGAATCTTGTGAAGGAGTATGCCATTGAGCATAGAGTTATGTCTCCTTACAACCCACAAACTAACGACTTGGCTGAGATTTTAAATAAGGAGATAAAAACTATACTTAAGAAACTTGTACATCCAGTTAGGAAGAACATGTCCCAGATGCTTGACTCAGTTTTATGGGTTTATCAGACGACATACAAGTCTCCATTGGGTATGTCTCCCTATAGATTGGGTTTATGGAAAGCTTTTCCACTTGCCATTAGAGTTAATTAACAAATATGGGCACTACGTGTATGTAATTTGGACTATGAGAAAGCATGCAAGAATAGGAAAGTGGAGTTGAACAGATTGCTGGAATTCAAATATTTTGCCTATGATAATTCACTTATGTATAAGCAAAAAGTCAAACGTTGGCATGATAAACACATTAGAAGAAAGACCTTCTCCCCTGATCAGAGAGTATAGTTGTTTGATGCGAAATTGAAGTTGTTTCCCAGTAAATTAAAAAGTAAATGGTCAGGACCATTCATTGTTATAGCTGTGCATGACAATTCATTTGTTGTAAACGGATAGTTGCTGAAGCCATATCTAGATCATGATACATTCATGTTCGTGGTTGATTCCATCTATGTAGTATTAGATGATGATTCCTTGACATCTTCTACGTGTGATACCTAAGTGATATTCTCTTGTATATATCCTCTTTTTATTCTTTCTTCTTCTGTTTTTATTGTTCACCTCTTCTCCGTATGTGTATGTTATACTTTGGATGTACTTTATCCTAAGTATAGAGGAGTTGAATGACTTGAGTTTTTCCATTTTTTTTTATTTCATCACTCATGTTGTTGCTTATATTTAGGGATTCTTTATCCTAAGTAAATGGGGAGTGATGTCGTTCATTTTGTCATCTTTCGTGTTTTTATTTCTTTTTATAAAAGATTCATTCTCTCAATTGTCCTTAAACTTCTCGATATTTTTTCTATACTTAGGGATCATTACCCTAAGTATAGGGGAGGGAGAAGTCGATCATTGAATTTGTTCATTCTTTTCCTCGGTTATCCTCATTTGTACAATCTTCTATACTTAGGATTACTTGATCCTAAGTATATGGGGGAATCCTGACTTCTCTTCTCTTATTTATATTCTTTGAGTCATTGTTGTATAGATTCATTTCAATTTTCTATGCTTAGCACAAATTATGTCTTCCTTTGTTGCTCTTGGATTACTATGAGGACATAGTTTGATCTAAGTATAAGGGGTGTCTTATATATTGTATGTATACTTTAGCCACAACGCATACTTTTGTTTATCTATAATATGGCAATTACATAAAAAAATGTGTTTTGAAAAATGATTTGTAAAATGATTTGCAAAAACTTTTGTAAAATTATTTGTAAAAATTATTTTGTAAAATACCTTGTAAAAACTTTTGTAAAAATTGATTGTAAACTGTTTATAAAATTGTTAGTAAATGATTTGTAAATTATTTTTGTATAAAAATTATATTTGTTGTACAAAATCTTTGTAAAATTTAAAAAAACAAAATGTTTTAAAAAATATGTTTGTAGAATGTTTTAAAATGTTTGTAAAATCTTTTGTAAAATGATCTGAAACGTTTGTAAATTTTTTATAAAAGTATTTTGACACATGGTATATAAATTATGGGATATATTTGTCTGTTGCAAAATTCACATGGTATAACAGTTGTAATTATCTCTATAAAATTCTTTTTTGTATATGAAATCCTCTTTAAAATGTGTATTTAAAATCTATAGATAAAATACCCTTGTAAAATAAAATCTTGTATAAAACTTGTATAAAAATCCTTGTAAATATGTACATAATCCTTATTTATCCTTGTAAATACATTCAACTCACTAAGCCTTTTCTTTTCTGTAAAAAAAATGTTTAAAATCCATAAAAATTTGCAAAACTCTTTGAAAAATTTCTCAAAAAGATTGTTCTTTTATATTATTTTATTTTTTAAAAAAATTGTGTTTTGTACATATTTCTTACATTTGCGTCTTCATATTTCATAATGTTGTTGACATTTAAACTACTCTGGATTAAAACCAAGAATGGAACTTGGTTGGGACCTTAATCCACTTAATTTCATAGGGACCTTATAGGGACTGGAGTTAGGACTTTTCAGTTCAAGTGACTTAATTCTTTGAGTTCATAAGGCTATGTTCACATGTCATCTTGATTGGTCTAAGTAGAATATTTAACAATACACACATGACCCTTTTAAACAATGGCTCAACTTAGACAAGCACTCTACATGTAGCTCAACACAAATGAGGAGGTGAGGAGGCAGAATCCTTTAGCTTGGGGAAACGTGTGAGTGGAAACATTCGTATTCACAATAAGTGGTTAGTGTGCCTCAACCTTAGTCTAGTGGCGCCGATGTCTAAAGATGGGATGTTGTGGGTTGTAATAAAGCTTCAAAAGAGGGATTGTCTGTTGGCTCAAGAAGAAAATATGTTGTGAGTTTTAAATCATATTTCCAATAAGGTTCCGCGAAACTAATAATATAAAGGTCTAATGGAGCTCTATACTTTAATTTTATGAAGATAAGTATAATAATAAATATTGTTCCAAGTTCTTTATTTTTCATTTACTCTTTCTTTTTCTTTTAGTCACTTATTCTTCAAATAAGTGTTTGGTAAGGGACTAGCAAAGCTAAAGCATAGGAGGATGATGAATCTTTATTTCATCATCTTTATTCATTTATTTTAGCTTAAAATCCATTACAAAACACCTGTAAATATTAATAAAACTCTTAGTTTTTTTGACCCCCCCATTATTGTGTAAATATTGTATATTTGTCACTATTTCACCTAAAATAAATAAATAAAGGAAAAAAAAAGACCGTATGTATGTAATAGATATAGGTTGACTCTAAACTTGAGAGTAGATCAAGTCCTGACCTAATCGATTAGGAATAAAGTAGGAAGAGATAAGGCCTAAATACAAGAAAAATTAAATTCCACTGGTGTACATTCATCACTTGTATATCTCTATGTATAATTCATATTACTTACATTATTATATTTTTCACTAAACTCACTCCAAATACAAATGATTTCTTCTTAAAACTAGTATATAAAAATAATTTGTAAAATAATAAAAATAATTGGAAGAACAATCAGTATACATTGTGTAAATAACAACACTATGAAAAAACTACAAAGCCCAACTTGTCAAATCAATATCTTCTCCACCAAACTCCAAAATAAATCATACTCACCTTCATTGTAATCCAAATTAAATAATCTTTAAAATGAAAGTGGTTTCCTAAAAATGGAGTTTAGGTGTAAAATGTGGCTTCTTGGGGTGCTATTTCATATTAGAACATTATATATTATCTTTATATTATTTTTACATATATATTTTACTTGTATTTTTGTATAATTTGTATTTTAAATATTTGTATAAATTATATCTGACTTATATAAAGTACATGTAAAACCAAAAATATACAAAAATAAAATCATGTACGTATTGTGTGTATATATATATATATCACTATGTTTATTGTAGATATCCATATTTATTTACTCTAATAAATTATCTCATAAAAATAAAATAAAAATATCACTGAAATCCTTGTAAAATATTGTATATCAATAAATTATTAAATTACATATATATTTGTAAAAACAATATATCAAAAATATTTTCATCGAAGGTCCCCCATCCCTTCACCATTTCCCTTATTTTTTTGCTAATAAGTAAGACGGAGAATACCCCTCTGAGCAAGGAACTTTTTGCAGGTTGTAGAAGATCATTTTGGAGCGAAGAACATGATCTGGAGATCCACCTAGAGTTGAACACCTTTTGACCTCCAGATCTTCTTTGAGCCTTGCCATGCATCGTGGAGACAATATTTCATAAGAGGATCATCGTAGGAAGTCGTAGCACCATTCAGACGGTGATTCGGCCTGAAATCGAGCGATTCTTGCTCAATTAAAGTCTGTCGGAACCACCCTTCATATACGTTCTTCCAACGCCCTCCAGAGTTGCACGATCAAGAACACTTTAGCCTAGACTGAATCAAGAACGTTGTATTTGCCACAAAAGCCAGCCGTGGATCGATCCCTTCAGATGAGATCTGAGTCATCCCCATGCACCCGGATTTCAGCAATTCGATCAGAGCTAAAATTCATATTACCATCTGGTGCTCCACATGGAATGGTAGAACAATTGCACTCCAGCCCCCGCTTGTTTTCAATTTCGCAAATAAATCCCTATGGGACATTTGTCACTAGGAGCTTTATTGAACTTTCGCAAAAATGACCTTCATGATTATTTTATTCACACTTTGATCCTATTTGAACTGCATCACATGCCTCGCACGTGATTTCTGAGGTATTTTGGAATAAAAATCCGTTTATTATTTATTATCATTTGACCCCTGGAACTAAAATATTTGCATTTAGGTCCATGCTAGTGTGACTTACGTGCATTGCTTCTCTTTTACTGGGAAAATTGCACATTGGTCCATGTACTTCTTATATTCTTATCTCTTTGGTCCATTAATTACTTTTCTTTGCATCCATACCCATATGCATCTGCATTTAATTTTTGATGTTTATTTAGCTTAAAAAATAGCAAAACATTATTAAAAAATCAATAAAAATTATCTTAACCTCCTGCTAATCTCTTTCATTTACACTAATTTTTATTTCACATTTTAATCATTTTTATTATTTTTAATAAATCGAAAACTCCAAAAATATGTCTTGCTTGCAATAAAAAATTCAATAAAAATATAAAAATTTCTTGAAAATTTCCAAAAATGTCGTGTCTGCATATTTTGTTTTATTTTATTTTCTAACCAAATGGTATTTTTTAATTCTCATAAAAATGAAAAAATATAAAAACATCAAAAACCTTTAAAAAATCATTTTAAATCATAAAGAATCCAAAAAATGCAAAAATGCTTTTTGAAAATTTTTAAATGTTATATTTTTGTTCGTGTTATTTCTTTAATATTTGATTTTAATTCCTATTTAAGAAATCTAAAAACATCTGGAACATTTTTTGTTTCCTTTTTTCCTATTTTTTATTTATTTGAAAACCCTTAAAATTTCAAAAATTCTAGAAAATCACAAAAACATCGTAACAAAAATAAAACAAAAATAATTTTATTTTAATTTTTTATATATTTTTTATATATCAAAAATCTAAAAACTTGCTTTTATCTCTTTTCTTTTATTTCTTTTTCTTTGTTTATATTTTAGTTTATTCTTAAAAAATTAAAAACTTTTGCAAAACATAAAAAATCACTAAAAATATAAAATTATAAAAAGTATAAAAAATATAAAAATTAAACATTCATAAAAAAACTAAAAATATGAAAATTTCATAAAAATCAAGAGGAGTGTGCTTCTAGATTGCCTCTTTTATTTCATTATTTATTTTTTATTTAAATAACCATCACGATTTTTGTAGCCTCACAGAGTTTGATCCTGTACGTTTACAGATAAATAAAATAGCAAAGTACTTTGTTGACACTTCTTTATTCTTTTTGTCTTTATAAATAAAGGATTTTTTGTTAAGGGATTTTTAAAGTTGCAATGACATTGCAATTATTACATCAAATCAATACTCTGAGAATCCTTGGTTCAACAATTATGTTCTCTCGAACCAAAGTCCCCTCCTGTATCTTGTAGTAAATAAGTTCTTTCATGATATTATAATGCCGAGTGTGATTCGCGTCACAGAACAAATCTTTCAGATTAAGCATTTTGTCCTTGATGAATCTGTGATTCATCATATTAATTATCGTTCATTATCCTTCTTATTTAACTATTCAATAAAATCTTTACATAATTGAATAAAATTAAATTTGACTTGATGTCATTAACTAACCCTAATTTAATGTATATTTATATATATTTTATTCCTTTTTTATTGCATATATATGTTTTGAGTTTAAAAAGAAAATAAAATTAAAAAAAAAAGAAAAGAATTAAAAATCAAGTGTGTTTATTCCTTAAAAATGCTTCCAAAAGTATTTCTCCCTTTGTTTGACTTATTTTGCATTTTTAGTCAACATGAAACTTGTAGATCAAATCGAGACCTACAACTTTCATCTTTTGAGTTTTTCTTAATTTTGCTTGTATATATTTGGTTTTGTACTTTCTTTGATTCTTTATTTTTCTTTTATTTCAATGGGCCACGCGGCCCTCCCAAGAGCTGCCACGCGGACCGCCCCTTCACGTGCCATGTGCCTCCCTTTCTGGCCCTTGGATCTACTTCTGCTAGCGTCCATCGCATTGTTCCATCCCACTTAAGCCTCATTCATTAGATGGTTGCCCATCCAATGTTCGAGCTCTCTCCACGTCACCCATTTCTTCTCAGCCATCTGATCCCGCTCTAGATTGCATCCTAGCCGCCCACTTCTGCTCTTCTCTCAACCGCTCGATTTGATCCTTAGATCTGATCTGATCCACCTGCTTCTACCCCCATCCAGATCATTGTATCGTGAGATCAATTGTCAGTAACTCGTCTCCTTCCTCGAGCATCTCTCACTCTCTCTCTCCCACGATTTCTACAAAAACTGCTTGCCCTCTTCCCATTTTCTCCTCACCTCCGATGACTCCCTCGCCCTCTTGACCTCGTCGATTCCCAGCCCCAACATCCATTTCCTTCACCCGATACGTACCCTCCTCTCTCCCTCTTCGTTGGTCAACCCTTATTCATAGAAACCACGTCGACCACCACCTACATCCCATCTCCTCCACCTTCAAATATTGCACCATCACTACACATCGTGTCCATCTGACTTTATGCATGACTACTCAAAGCCACCTACTCCTCCTTTGTGACCAGAAGAGAATGAGGTAGTGAGAGAAGATCGAGACTTTCTCGACATCATATTCCAAGGCAGCTCTGCCTTGTCACATCTCCCCTAGTTGCTCAAGCTTCATGCATTTGTCCTTGGGTGTGTTAAGCAAGGATCGGAGCCTTCGAGCTCCCACCCAGAGTTCGTTCCATTCCTCTGTCCTCCTCTATGCGTTCATCTTCTCCAACAGGTATCTTCTCATATTTCTTCGCTTCTGCTTTTTCATCTTGTTTATCGCACTTTCGCTCGCATGCATAATCACTCCCACCCTCTTCCGACCACCACACTAGCTTCATCCTACTTCTGACACCTCTGTGCCACCATTTTCTCCTTATCTCTACTTCTCCGCTACCTCTAATGACTCGCTCTACCTCCAGCCTTGCACAGGCTGGAGTTCACTTTGGCCCCTCTCCTCCACCACCATAGAGCCTTCGATTTGCCCTCACACCCCCACATCCTATTACCCTTTGCTTCGGCTTTGTTCTAACCACGTAGGTACCTCAATTCTCTTGATTGGGTGGAATCCAGAGGGATTCTATGACCTAGAGCTTCACCGCAGTTATGCCTTCACCGATGGAGAGCTCTGAGCCTTCTCCAAGTTCTGTCATCTGCTCACCATCTTCGCGGAGGTGCCAACATCCTCTGCCAAGCTTTAGAGCTGTCAGAAACACCTGGAGGAGCCATAGAGCCTCCATCGGAGCTCTTCCTCGAGCACCAACACCTACGGCGGAGGGGGAGGGATACAAGCTACATGTACCATTGGATCTGATCTACCCGATCAGACCTGAAGGTCTTGATTCCCTTCGAGCCTTCAACCAAGGCGATGTTTCACACCTAAACCTTGGGTGTCGAGGCAGCATCCGAGCCTACATGGATACGCCACGTGTAGATCGAGTCACACCCCAAGCCTCCACTCCATCATGTGTTTTGTGCATGCGACTTTGGAAAATTTACACCAGAACCCCTAGAAATTTTAGTATTTACAGTTTGGTCCCTGCCGCACATGTGTACAACATGTATCGCATGGAGAATTTACAAGATAAGCCTTCCACTTTTGTTTATAGCATTTTTATCCTTTGGCATATTTTGAAAATCACATGTAGCCCCATGCAGCTCTTGTAAATTGCATTTTAGCCTTTGTTTATGTTGCACATGCGAGCCCATGACGAGCCATTATGCAATAAATGTTAATGCGAATATCATTCACTGATCATAAATGAAGAATAACCAATTTTCATAATAGGTCACTTAGTACAATTAGGGTTATGTACCATGTCCATCTTGATGATAATACAACTGTTGATTAAATATTGAATCATAGAGGATGGTGCTTGGATGAACATCTAAAGAGTTAGATTGAGGACTCATCAAGCACCACCAAATGATTATTAAGAGATGATCTTCGGCTTGAGTAGGAGATGACAATCCTTTCTCACAGTGGTCGATATCTGACCGACCTCTTGATGCAGGTCCTCTGCAAGGGAATAGTGATTCGGAGGTGTAAGATTAGTTGAGTCAATTGGTTGACTTAACGAGATTGAGATAACCAAAGACCTACGTTGATAACTGTCCCAACATAGGCATGCATCCTTAGACCAGAGACAGATGTGTTACTATATGTCTGAGTATGTACATTTGGCAGACCAATAGGTTGATGACCTAACCAGGGTTTATACACCGGTAAGTTGGTGTGCATATAAGGATATATGAGTAATACGATCTCTCAAAGGGATCATACAGGTTCACTTGTGAACCGGAATACATGAGATCACTCATGAGGTATTGGGACCGATCAATTCCATACATGGTCGTCATGCTTCGGAAGCATGACAAGAATTTGAAGTTATGATATATGCTTTGGGAAAACATATGATCGATACCAATTCCAATGACCAAGATTGAGAAACTTAGTGATCAAACGTTGAAGATGACAGTGTAAAATTGATCTATATATTCAGGATGGTCATAGGTCTTCCAGTATTCAGAATGTACAGGTGTTGGGAATACCTGAGGGTGATGTGATCATAAACGATTGTATAACCATGACACTTCCATTCCGAGGGAGTGATGAAACAGGTTTGGATTTTAGTGACTCCTCTAAGTAGAGAAGTGACCTGATCTTAGTCCATGAATTGGACATTGGTCTGAATAAGATTAAGATGCAATGAGAAGATTAGGTCTACGGCCTTGATTCAATCAAGCATCTGTGGGAGGTCCATGAGATCTAGATCTGAGATGTGATCTCAATATCCAAGTCACTATACGTGGAATAATACAATCGCCATGTCCTTATCTCCAAGTATCTGCGGAAAAGCGCAATATTCTTGAAAAGAGTTCAAGAATAATTCCATAGTTGAATTATATCTAAGCATTGAGAGATTGATAATTAAATGTGATTTAATTATCTTGATGCGTATGGATATTTATCCAATATAATTAAATTTGATTTAATTATTATGGATAAGAATAATATGGATAACAATATCTAATTATTCATAATATATTATAAATGTGATTTATAATGTATTAGAGAGAGAGCTTATATGATTTTTATATTGTTGATTAATTATTGATGTGAATTGGATTTACATTGTGTAATTAATTAAAAAATGTAAATCACTATTTCTTTTTTATTGTAAATGTGATTCACAAATCTTCAATGGCAAGATTGCAATGTTCTCAAAATAATTGTGAATTATTTTTGTAGAATAATTTACAACAAGAGTTGTTTTAGATATCATGGAGATTACAAAGAGATTACAAGAGATCTCAACATTGGTGGAGATCCCACCCTTCCATATATGAAGGGTGGACGGCCATAATTTCCTAAGGAAATTGGTGGTCGTCCACTCCATATATGGAGGGTGGATTCTCCAACCAATTAACTCCATGTTTGCTTGATTTGATTTGGGATTGAATTATATTTGATTTATCAAATATATTTAATCTAAATTAAATTATTAGTTGTGGGTTTTTTACCAACATCAATCTTGACCATTGAAATAAACATAAATCAATCTCATCCATTGATTTGGTGTATCCCATGGATTGTGATCCATGGACTCCCAAAACACTATAAATAAAGACGCACTCCATGCTCTGTAGGGTTATGCTATCAAGAGACAATAAGCCTCTCCTCTTCTCTCATTCCACACGCCATCTTCTCTCTCTCCTCTATTGGTGGCCGTCCACCAAACCCTAGAGGAGGAACGTCGTCGTCGCTTCACCATCGCGTCGTCGCCTCGACGTTTCTCGGTTCTTCATCTTCTTTGGAGTGCTTCGCTCTCGAAGAAGGTGTTTGATATCGTGCGATGAGATTAGCAGTTCATCGTGCTTGGATCAACCTCTTGGATTGCGAGCATCACGTGATTCATCCCCACGCTCTCAATCATCTTCTCCAAAGATCGGTCTTGAGACAGGAGGTCTCTTTTTCGTAGAGACTCGATCAATCATGCTAGAAGAGGTATTCCTATATACTTGATGTGGTTTTAGATGAAACGATCCGAGAATCATTCTTGGATCATGTGGTTTCATCATGTGAAAATTTTTTAAATTCCGCTACATAGAACAACTAGTCCGACTAGTCGTTCTTTGTCGTATTCAATACGATGCTCACGCTTCCGTGATCGCTTGAGGATTATTCCATATTCTTCAAGTGGTATCAAAGCCTTAGGTCGAAGGTTTTGGATACGATCCGTAAACCAAGGACAAATGGATTCGTTAAGGTTGCAAAAGTTTTTATCGCATTTCATTTCCGCACCTCTGTTTTGTGAACAAATTCGGCCCTGTTTAAAATGTTTAAATACGAATTAATCACTTGTATTTTGTTTTTCATTAAATAAGGAAATCATAGGATCTGAGTTTAGGTAATTTGGATTCCGTTTGCTCGAGATATGGCCTTTTGAATAAACATGTTCTCACTGTTGCAGGAACTGCGAATCTTAACATGATTAATGAGTTAATTATTGTTTTGATGCGCCTAGAAATGCATGAAATATCACTTACGTTCTATCATAAATCAAATTAGCAATCTTATGAAACTGATTTTGCGTAATTTGGATTTAATTTGATTGAGATATGTTAATTTTGGTAGGTAGGAGTCATTGCTGAATTTACATTCCATGTCAAGAACCATGTGATTGTCAATTAGTGAAATTAATTATTAATTCCCTGAAATAATTACGAAAAAATCTTTGAGAAATATTTACTGATGATTATTTCCTTAATTGACTTGGCCTCAACCAATAAAATGATTAGATTTGATCTAGATCATAATTGGAAATACAATCAACAAATAACTTGCTTGAATAGGATTAGGAATTTGGTTAGCAAATTTCTTTATAATCAAAATAGTTTTGATTATTACTATATGGTACAATTTTGGTTGAAGAACCGATGATCATCTCAAGTACAAAGTGATTGACTCGACATTATCTTTTCCCGAGGTGGATATGGTGTCTAGTCGGGGAGCGTTGGGGTAGCAGGTTGCACTGTATGCGGTCTATCCCACTCCCGCCGGTACTGGCCATGACAGGGGGTAGGGAATGGATGATGCCTGATAGATCATGATGTATTTTCTAATTATTTAAATTCGAATTAATATGTACTTTGAGATAATACCATATATTCAAGTAAAATCAAGTTTGTTGATTAAATTGGATTGATAATTGATTTAATGTGATTAAATTAATTATACCAATTAAAAAACACTCTATTATGAAAAGATGATGTATTTCCGTTGGAAGAATTAATTATATGAATATGATTCATAATAATTAATTAAAATTTGAGTATGAGGTGGAGGATGACATAAGTGACATCCATGGTCTCCCGTCAAGGCGAAGGGTTCCATCGCCAGATATTGTATCTAGGAGACGCATGTCTGAAGTGACAGCTCTTGCATATGATCCATTTGGATCGGGCTCTTCGTTTCTCGAAAGAGTAAGGACGTATGCGTAGTGGCCCCAATATCAGGTCCTCATATTATTGGGGTGATATTGGATTGCGCATAACGAGTTGTATTCCAGGTGACGGTTGGTTCAATTAATGACGGGTCAACATCACCATAGGAGTGGTGGCCCGGGTGTTAAAGACCGAATTGGGAATGCAAGTTGGACTTGCAAGGCGGAATATGTTCCTGCTTCTTTTTATCCGAGTTACAGGTTCTCATATTATTGGGATGTAACAAAGATAAGGAAGGAGATCCCAGATCCTGCTGAGATATAATGGTAAGTAAATCTCTTACATTGAAAGTGATTAAGGGAATGAACTTTCAATGTTAACAAGGCAAGACAACTTTGATATAATAATTCCTAAATCTAAGTAAAATATGTATATATATATATACACATTTATGCAAATTTCTTATTTCAGATAATTCTTCATTAAAACCACTCAATATTATACTCAATAATAACCAGGAAAATATCATGGATTGGATCCATGATTAAGATATTGTACTTGCAGTTGGACACATATTGCATGTGGTTGCGATGTGCAAGTTTCCTCATAATAATGAGGAGTGACAATTAAATAGACAATAGGACTACAACCCTAGGGTCTGTATGTCTCTATAGTCTTGATCTCTCATCGAATGTACTTTGGAAGTGACATGTCGGTGATGATCGTAATTGTCAAATAATCCTTATAAAATTCTAAGAAGATGTTCTGGCATACATATGTGCTCTCGACATTTAATCATGAATTACGTGGTTCTCTGCATCATGCAGAATGGTAGCTCTATAAGATATGATGTATTCAAAATTGTTTGAGTACCTACCTGAACCAATATTTTTTTAAGAGTTTAGATGGATGTATATACGATGAGTGTCATCATTCTACTATCTATACTCTAGTCATTCATAAAGCTTCAGAATATTCATATTATATGAATTTAAGGAAGCATGTACAGATGTTGAAATACTCTTATATTGAAATCTTTTGAATTCTACATAAGAGATCCTTCGTCTAAAGCAATGGTTGTTTATAGATAAAGGGAGCGCAGTGGAAGCATGGGTTGGACCCAAGTAAGAAGGATAGTCAAAGAGTTGACCGTACTTTTGTGACTTCCATATGACATCCAAATAGTTGGAGGGATGCCGATAATGCAATAAGCTGATGTATAGATAGTATGACTATCAAGTCTATCTAGATCCTTAGATAAGGACTCGGATAGTGCATCGGAATAATCTACGTTTAATCATTGAAATTGACTTTCTTATTGGATAACATAAAAGTCTAATAATTGTATCACATTCTTCTTATGACACTTGCAATTAGTTGCATATGTATTAGAAGACTATAAAAATTTGATTTTGAAGGTTTAATAATCATCCACATGGATGTTAATGCAATTGTTGCAAGAACCTCTATTGGATAAATAGACTTCCTAATTTCAGTGGGAGAGCCATTAGTCTTAGAGATTGTCTCTATGACCTAGATATTATAATACACTCATTGTTTATTTCTAAATGTTGGGAATAAATGTGAATTTTGGAATAGGCCTATCATAAAAAGTTATGATGGAGATATTTCAGATAGTAATCTAAAATCTAGTGGGCTCTACTAAATTAAAAGAGTAATGAATGGTTCATTAACATTTCTAATACTGAAATTAAACCTTAAAAGATCAATAGGAGAATGAAAATCATTTGACAATGATCTGGCATCAAGCCTTGGACATTTGTCTATTAATGTGATTAATAGACTAATAAGAAATTAAACTTTAGATTGTCTAAAGGTTCAAATCTTACATACTTGTAAATATTGTATTCAAAAGTAAAAATGTCCAATACACCCTTCCTTGGAATGGTGTAAGATGTCAAGGTATTCAAGATCTCATACATATTGATGTATGTGAATCATCTATATCAGAATAAACATTCCGGATAAGTGATATCTATTGATGATTATTTGTGATATGAGATTTCTTCTCTTTGCTTAGAAACCTTTGAAATGGTCATAGATTTTACAATTTTGATTTAGAACCAAAGTTTGAAGGAAGATTAAATGAATTTGATCTAATCTAGGTAGTCAGTACCTATTAGATGAATTCATAGAATACCAGATAGAGATATGAATATCATTTCTATCTCACTCCTCCAAATAAACCTAAACTCAATAAGAGTTGTAGGGAGATACAATTGGATCATGTTTGACATGAAATGATCAATGATGAATATTAGCATAATTATCTATTAGTTTCCAAGTTATATATGTAGTAGAGACTACAATATATATCCTTAATAAGGTTCCATGCAAGTAATCTGGAATCTGGCACTAGAGAGTGCTACTTCATTAGGAAAAAAAGGATGGTATTGGATACCTACTTTATGACCTTGAGATTCTTAAAAAATCTCATCTTTGAGAATGTGATTCTTAGAGTATGACTCACTTGAGAGTCAAGATGAAAATGAAGTAAAGGAACTCATCTAATCTTGAAAAGATAATGAGGCTCCTGAAATCGGAAACTAAAAGAATAATTGAAGATGAAACACTAATACTTCTTCAAATAAGTTTGAGGATGTATTCTATGTGTCAGTTAAGTCTGAAAATGATCAGACTTCATGTGATGAATCTCCTGAGGATCATGACATGGAAAATGGATGTTAACAATAAAAGTCTAATGTAGACTTTATATACAAGTGTTGTATATGGACCCTCAAGGATCCACCTATATGGGTAAGTCCCATTAAGGTATAAATGGATCTTCAAGAGAAATAGGGAACCTGATGAGAAGGTAGAGACCTTCAAAGAACGGTTCATAGCCATGAGCTACACACCGAAGAGAAGACATCGCTTGCGATGAGACTTACTTTTCAATGACCATGCTTAAATCCATCAGAATATAGCTAACACTATCTACACAACTTGACTATAGCATTTTCAAGATGTGAGTCAGGATTATATTCCTTTGTGAATACCTCTTTGAGGATATTCACGTTAAGTAGCCCCACAGCTTCATGGATGAGGAAAGCAAGGTGTGCAAGCTGAGGATTTCCATCGATGGACTCATATAAGCTTCTTATAGTTGGAACAGAAGATTTAATGAAATTATAAATGTTATGATTTCAAATAGAATCTTTATGAATCGTGTGAAGCTTAGTGGGAGTGCCATTGTGTTCATCGTGGTAAATGTAGATAATATCCTAATCATTCAAACGATATATGGATAAAAATAAGTGTTTTATAACTGGTTGTTCCATATCTTGAGATATGATCTCAATGATACCTCTTAAATTATATTTTTGAAGTTGTTCAGAAGCAAAGAAAGAGGGTATTGGGACCGTCGCATCAGTGGTACACCTTGGACATATTCCATTTTCTGGAAAATTCCAAGAAAGGCTTCTTTCCCTTAAGATATGATACTAACCTATCTAAACGGATAGAACCTCAAAGAGTTGAGGATGTGAAAGCTAAAACTGCTAGCCCTTGTGCATCAGTTCTAAGAAGCCGGGTGTATGCTAGATGTGTACAAAAGCCAAATGTCTACCATGCAGTGGGAGTAGTAAACTGTTACTAATCCTACTATCGCGATAAAACACTTGATTGCGGTAATAACTATATCTTGATAGAAGACAAAACTTGTGAGATAGTGATCTTTAAGTCTTATCTTCAAGAAATTAAGACTTTATAGATGGAGATCTAAAAGGTCTTAAATACGAATACCTTTAGAGATAGAGATATCCAGGAATAAGGGTATTCTGATAAGGATAATTGAAAAACTGGTTATGATAATTATTAAGCTGTAGTGTCAAGGACACTATAATTGACAAAATTGAGTGTTGGTTGCATGCAACCTTCACATTGGATGTGGGCATTGTTACCTTGGGATATGCAAGTGTCGTAAAAGGACTTAGCATAGTCTCTTGGGAACAGAGTGACTGATCAGCTTACCTAGCTATTTTCTAAATAGTCTATGATTATCACATGAGTACGGGTTTAAATGATTAACCCATTAAAGACTCTTTGCGCTAGTGGGAGATTGTTGGACATGTGAGCCCATGGCGAGCCATTATGCAATAAATGTTATTGCGAATATCATTCCCTAATCTGAAATGAAGAATAACTTGCATAATAGGTCCCGTAGTACAATTAGGGTTATGTACCATGGCCATCTTGATGATCATACAATTGTTGATTCAAATATTGAATCATAGAGGTTGGTGCTTGGATGAACATCTAAAGAGTTAGATTGAGGACTCATCAAGCACTATCAAATGATTATTAAGACATGATCTCCAGCCTGAGTAGGAGATGGCAATCCTTTCTCACAGTGGCTGATATCTGACCGACCTCTTGATGCAGGTCCTCTGCATGAGAATAGTAATTTGGAGGTGTTAGATTAGTTGAGTCAATGGGTTCACATAACGAGATCGAGATAACCAAAGACCTATGTTTAAAAATGTCACAGCATAGGCATGCATCCTCTGACCAGAGAAAGATGTGTTACTATATGTCTGAGTATGTACATTTGACAGACCAATAGCTTGATGACCTAACCAAGGTCTATACACTAGCGAGCTGGTGTGCATATAAGGACATATGAGTAATACGATCTCTCCAAGGGAGCAGGTTCACTTGTGAACCGGAAGACATGAGCTCACTCATGAGGTATTGGGACCGATCAAATTCCATGCATGGTCGTCGTGCTTCGGAAGCATGACAAGAATCTGAAGGTATGATATATGCTTTGGGAAATCATATGATCGATACCAATTCCCAATGACCAAGATTGACAAACTTGGTGATCAAACCTTGAAGATGACAGTCTAAAATTGATCTATATCTTCAGGATGATCATAGGTCTTCCGGTATGCAGGATGTACAGGTGTTGGGATTACCTGAGGGTGATGTGATCATAAACCATTGTATAACCATGATGCATCCATTCTGAGGGAGTGATGAAACAGGTTTGGATTTTAGTGACTCCTCCCAGTAGAGAAGTGACATGATCTTAGTCCATGTATTGGACATTGGTCTGAATAAGATTCAGATGCAATGAGAATATTAGGTCTACGGACTTGATTCAATCAAGCATCTATGGGAGGTCCATGATATCTGGATTTGAGATGTGATCTCAATATCCAAGTCACTATATGTTGAACAATACAATCACCATGTCCTTATCTCCAAGTATCTATGGAGAAAGCGCATTATTCTTGAAAGGGTTCAAGAATAATTCCATAGTTGAATTATATCTAAGCATTGAGAGAATGATAATTAAATGTGATTTAATTATCTTGATGCATGTGGATATTTATCCAATATAATTAAATGTAATTTAATTATTGTGGATAAGAATAATATGGATAGTAATATCCAATTATTCATAATATATTATAAATGTGATTTATAATGTATTAGAGAGAGCTTATTATGATTTATATTTGTTGATTAATTATTGATGTGAATTGGATTCACATTGTGTAATTAATTAAAAATGTAAATAACATTTTATTTTGGGTTGTGAATGTGATTCACAAATCCTCAATGGCAAGATTGCAATATTCTCAAAAAAATTGTGATTTATTTTTGTAGAATAATTTACAACAAGAGTTGTTATAAATATCATGCAGATTACAAAGAGATTACAAGAGATCTCAAGATTGGTGGAGATCCCACCCTTCCATATATGAAGGGTGGACGGTCACAATTTCCCTAAGGAAATTGGTGGTCGTCCACTCCATATACGGAGGGTGGATTCTCCAACCAATTAACTCCATGTTTGCTTGATTTGATTTAGGATTGAATTATATTTGATTTATCAAATATATTTAATCTAAATTAAATTATTAGTTGTTGGTTTTTTACCAACAACAATCTTGACCATTGAAATAAACACAAATCAATCTCATCCATTGATTTGGTGTGTCCCATGGATTGTGATCCATGGACTCCCAAAACTCTATAAATAGAGAGGCACTCCATGCTCTCTAGGGTTATGCTATCAAGAGACAATAACCTCCCCTCTTCTCTCATTCCACACGCCATCTCCTCTCTTTCCTCTATTGGTGGTCATCCACCAAATCCTAGAGGAGGAACGTTGCCGTCGCTTCACCATCGCGCCACCGCCTTAACGTTTCTCGGTTCTCCATCTTCTTTGGAGTGCTTTGCTCTCGAAGAAGGTGTTTGATCTCACGCGATGAGATCAGGAGTTCACCGTGCTTGGATCTACCTTTTAGATTGTGAGGATCACGCGATTCATCCCTGCGCTCGCAAGAGTCTTCTCCGAAGATCGGACTTGAGATAGGAGGTCTCTTTTTCGTAGAGACTTGATCTACAAGAGATATTCCTATATACTTGATGTGGTTTTAGATGAAACGATCCGAGAATCGTTCTTGGATCATGTGGTTTCATCATGTAAAAAATTTTTAAATTCTGTTGCATAGAACAACTAGTCCGACTAGTCGTTCTTCATCATATTCGATACGATGCTCACGCTTTCGTGATGAGCTTGAGGATTATTCCATATCCTTCAGTTTAGACCTTTTTGAAGTACAAAGTTCATGTTTTTTCATTTACGTCCCTGGATTGAATTGTGAATAACTTGAGTATCCTTTATCCAAATTGCATGAAATTGATCATATTTTAACGCTAATTTAATGCTTTATAATTTGGTTTGATTGGATTATATTTGTAACCTTTTGTTTGTAAATGAAAATTCAGAGAACTTAGGTTACTAGTTAAGCTTAATTTATCTAATTAATTAGCTTGATAAATGAACTATGTGCTTCACTTTGCTCCCTAACTTGATTGACCATTAATAAATTTCCAGGAACTGAATTTAAATCTTATTTATCGATTTAGTTCTTGAATATGTGTGTTTTGTGGAGCAAAATGGAACACGCATTGAATATGTCGTTAATTGTGAGGTGTATTTGATCTAGGCAATTTCCTGATCTTACTTCATGGTAAATTTTTGATTAAGGATTATTTAGACCTTTGTTGATTGAGAATTTCAGGAGCTTAATTGAATCAAACCATCTTGTCACTTAAGACCATTTGGTGTGCTTGTTTTCATCTGCATTATGTAGCATCTTTTAAATTGCATAAAAATCACCAAAAATCTCATTCATACATTTTATTGTGCATTATGACCTGGCTCAACCTAGATAACCCCTCTTAGTAGCTTGATCACAATATTGAATCGTAATAAAAACTCTTAATCTGTCATATTCCTATGTTCGACCCCATACTTGCCTCAGATATAAATTCAATCCAAGACACTGTTCGCGGAATCCTCCTCTCGGCTCTGCCTAATTCGTTGAGTGTCGTGCTACAACGAGTACGAATTAACAAACGCTTTCAACAAGTTATCAGATGGCATCGTTGCTGGGGACATGGCTTGATTAGTATTATATTAGGTTTAATTTTAGTGATTTACTGAATTTTAAGATATTGAAGTTGAGCCTTGATTGTTTGAGTGTTTTTGTTTTTTTGTTATAATTAATTTTTTATCTTTTTATATATCTCTTAAGCTATCTGGCTATACTTGATCTGACCAGGTTTCGTAGAGTGACTCAGAAGGAGCTACGCAAAGGTTTGAGCTTGGAGCCTGAGCTGAAGAGGGTCGAGTCAACCATTTGGAGAGAAGACTTAGCCAATTAGATATTTAGTTAATTAATTGCATCAGTGACATTATTTTTTGTAGTTATTTGTAATAATTAGATAATTGCTTATTTCTAAAGGCTCTTGATTGAGAACCCACAATTGTAAAAAGATATTAGACATTATTTTTCTTCGTGGTGTGGTTGTGTTGAGAGTGGTTCTCGACCTGAGTGGCGAAATTAGGACAGGCACATGGTAGTATAAATTCAAATTTGTATGTGCTCTTCGTAATTTAGGCTACATGTCTTAGAAGATTCATTATCTAATAAGATTCATAATGAGACACACATAAACACGTACTACTTAGCCAAATATTAACTCAATTCTTTCCCGCTAATATTATCATGTTTGGGTGTGGTTTTTCTCAATCTGCATGCATTTAGTGTAAATTTAAAATTCAGTGTTGCATAACACATTGAGAGTGCTGGGAGTCTCTGTAAGTATACCTTCTTCTGAGCATGCATCACAGTTTCTCATTTGTATTCTGATTTTTGATATCTCCCTTATTTTACAACTTAAGATTTAAAAGGAAATTGGGACTGAATAGTAGACATTCATTATTTTTCTCACATTTAATTTTCAAGTGACAACAAAATCGCTAAAATTGGGACTGAATTAAGCAAATCAATTAAAAAATGGAATAAAATGACCTTATTTTACAGGTGCAGAAAGCTCTCATTTGGATCATAGGTACCTACCATTAGACAAAAGTGGGTAAGGACGTGCCCCAAAGGATTAGAGCCAAAATCCCTGGACTTGTGACCTAAGCACTTGGACTCAATCTCAAGATCCTGTTATTGCTGCAAGCACTTGCATCCGACCATTAAAAGTAGTCTTGCTTCAAGTTGGTGTGTTCCGTCGGCATGAACATGAACTACCTTAGGAGACTACACCTGTGAGTAATGGATTAGAAGATTGTTTTACCACCAACTAAAATAGACAAGATAGTTCGGTTGAACCTTTACGGCATCACGTGTGAAGTAAGTGAACTTTCCAAAGGGGTTTGCATTGTGTTTGTATTGATTTAGTTTTCTCAGCACATTCACATGCACTATGGAACTAGTGCCTCATTATATTTCATGCTTGAAATGGTTCTTTTTGACATCGAAGATGACTAATTGGGGAGAACATTTATTCAGACTTTACGAATCTCTCATTGAACCCTTCAAGGAGTGCTTCTTCAAAGGTCCATTCACGACCCCGACCGGCCTGGGCTCATGACCCTCTTGAGTACATGATCACTCACTCATGGGATGGTCTCGCACCGACTAGTCCCTTTCTCTCCTCCCACCTCACCGAGGAAGACCTCCGCCTCGTGAGACTATCTTGATTTCAGAATCCTCTTCTAATCATGATCACAGTGTTGATGAAGATCCCAAAGACAATTCAAGTAAGATTCCTCCAAAAAAGAAAGATGACGAGGAAGAACACCTTGAGGACCCCATGAGGATGGTACTTGCCAGATTAGATGCATCAGAGCAGCAACACACATTACTCCGAGCTTAGTTAGGATAGCTCAACGTTGAGGTCGAACCACCAATGGATGCAACATACAACCCTAGATAGTACAGAATTTGGAATTATTTGAGTCCGTCCGAACCCAAATTTGATTTTGAGTTGAAGCCGTAGTTTCCGAACTTGCTACCGCATTTTGATGGGAGTGCTTCTGAGGAGCCACACATTTCTAAGGGACTTCGAGCACATCTGCGCTAATCTTAGACATCCTAGGGTTAGCCATGATTATATCAAGCTCACAACCCTTCATTTGCCTTGGGTAGAAAAGCCGACTATTGAGTAAAGAACCTTGGAGTTACAGTCACTACATATGCCTAGTTCAAATACCATTTTCTAAAAGAAGTTCTTCCCCTTGAGTGGGACTAACAAGATGAGGATGTGCACACTAGCTTTTCCCAGCTAACCCATGAAGCCTTCTGTGATGCCTTGTAAAGGTATAAGGACATCCTACAGAAATGTCCTTGTCATGTTCTAAATGACAAGATCTTGGTCCAATCGTTCTTCACCGATCTCAACCCTGAGATGTAGGGTTTAATGGGTGCTGCATGTGGAGGCAGCTATACATCACGTGGAGCAGATACCATTTGGAAGGTATTTGAGCATATGGTTTAGACAAGCCGCTCATAGACCACCAGCAGGGTATATGCACATTCCCCTAGTTCACTCTCATCCGGACGGGGAAAGTCAGATGTATTCGATCTCTCAGGATGTGATTCACAGTATGTGGCTCCTTACAGGCAAGCTTACAATAGTTAAGAGGATGATTGATGGATTGATGAGTTAGACAAGAGCGTCTCCACGATACCAAGAGAGATGGAGGAGTTGACTGAGAAGGTATATAAGATAAAGATAAATGTTCTGACTGCATCCGCTACCCTCGTCTACCAAGTTCACCATGTTCAGGAGCAGTTGTTGTCAAGGCAACCCTAGTTGTGGGAGCAAGATCAGTCCTACGCCCATTCATTCCATTGATGAATTTGTGATTCATCCCTCTAAAAGTTTAAAATAGAGCTTAGTTCATGAGTAATTACCTGCATTTCTCCATCTATTTTGCATTTTTACCATTCATGCCTTAAAATCAATATCTGCATTTTAGCATGCATTTTTGCATTAATTGAGAAGCCAAATTCACTTGTAAATATCACTTGTATACTCACCATATTTTCCTTATTTTTATCTATTTTTCACTAAGTTGGAATTGAATAAAATCAACTCTATAGTGTACATTTCCTAACAATAATAAAGGAAAATTATAAAAAAAAATACTAACTTGTTAAATTGACTAATAAAATCCTAACCCTAGTTTGAGACTAAGAACCTTAAACTGTGAATATCTCTTATGCAGTCTCCTATGGACCCCTACTCATTTTTGAATTACTATTCCTTCAATTACCTTCAAAACAAGATCAAATTCAAAAGAATCGGAGTTTGTATGTGAACTTGGGTTTTGGACCCGTTTTATATTGTACATATACCCTTGTATTTCCATTATTTTATCTTTTTAATAATCCAAAAAATAGATTAAATATTTAATTTATATTTTCTTTCATTTTATTTGATTTTTATCTTATTTTAAAAATGCCAAAAAATATGAAAAGATCAAAATGCGGTATTTTATACTTATAAGATACAACCCAAAAATACTCTTTGTACATATGATTTATTTTTGGTTTTCGGTCCTTTATTAAAGTTGTAGATCTCGTTGAAACGAGCAACTTTCGTCTTGACCATTTTTTATTTGACCCCTTTTATTATTACTTTTTTTATTTATATTTAAATTTCTATTTTGTATTGTCTGTGATGGTGCTGGTCCTGGGAGTGAGGTGATGACAATTGAGTCTCCAGATGAATAATCATTGAAATATTCCTCCCTAGTCAGTACATGTCCCGCATATTATTCTCAATTGACTTGATGTTGGTGCATTCCTATATCGGGTCGATTTGATCAAAGTTATCAGAGAAGATTTGTGCCGACTCAGGGTGTTCCCATGTATATGTTTCAGGATCATATAAGAAGTCATATATTCTATGTTCCATGGTGAGAGCAGCGGGAAATAGAACAGTGGGGAGAATCTCTGAACCAATGGTCAGTTCAACAGCTGCTATCGCAGGTGTAGTAGCGGGGTGGGGCTCCTCTACCATTGGTCGTTACGGTTGTTGACGGCTTTGTGGGTTGCCTCAGAATATTGAGTTTCCTCAAAGACTTGGTGAGATCGAAGTGCTCCCAATGCTGCAAAATTGATTTCTCAAGTCTCGCACTCTATAATTGCCTTAGCTAAGGATAAGAATGGCTTTCCGAGAATGATTGGAGACTGGGTGAATTCTCCTTGATGCTTAATATCAATGATCGTGAAGTCTACCTTGAGCAGAGCACCTTGGAATGTAACGATGGCCGAATGGTTCCTCTCGGTCGCTTTATCGATCGATCAGGTAGTTGAACGATCTCTCTTATCTTCCTGTTAGGTCTGAGTTTGAGCTTGTCAAATACAGAGGCTAGGAGGATATTGATTGGTGAGTCGTCATCGATTCGAGCATGGGTGAATGTTGTGTCTTTGACTCCTCAGTAAAATCAAGGCAACCGCTTCACTCTACGTCTCTTGATTTTTCTCCTTATTATCAAAGAGGTGGCCAATGACAAGATATGTCTTTTAGTCTTTGTTCTTGTCCTGCCTGACTTTTCATCATTAATTTACTCTTTAAAAATCTTTCCTGGCGGGGAAGTGTTCAATGGCCCGATTTAGAGGAAGTTCAAAAATTGTTTTTTATCCACTGCTTCCCTTAGAGTAGGATCCAAAATTTCCAAATTTCTGCCTTTTTCAATCATTGTGGATTTTTTATTTTTTTTTCATTTTTGGGTGTTTTCGACTTTTTGTTCTTATCGGTGTGGTTTGTAGATGAGCCATTTTCCCAAGTGGATGAGGAGCTTTGATATGCGGGATCAAAGTCATCGCTAGGGGAATAATATGCAAAAGTATCGCCGTCAGAGTCATCCCTAGAGTGAATGGGGTTCTGAGTATTCTCAGGGTTTTTAACTTGAGATCCAATTAATCTATCTTCCACTTTCATATTCG
This sequence comes from Ottelia alismoides, assembly GCA_037367405.1. Taxonomy (NCBI): domain Eukaryota; kingdom Viridiplantae; phylum Streptophyta; class Magnoliopsida; order Alismatales; family Hydrocharitaceae; genus Ottelia; species Ottelia alismoides. The sequence continues at coordinate 484,754 of JAZKJV010000320.1, read as the reverse complement.
AACTACCATAAAATGAAATTAGTTAGTCAGTGAAATTTTTAAATTTATCCTCAAGTAATTCACATCTCTTACTTATCCTCGAAATGGTATCCTCCAAAAACTTTTCATGATCAATCATGTGAGTATTCTGTGTGGGTTCTTGAGTGTTCTCTCATTTTTCAACTTGAGATCCAATCATTTCATCTTCAATTTTCATGTATGAGCTGGGAGAAGATTCTCTCTGAATATCTAGTATATTATCGTTATCTTCTAAAATTTTCTCCAAAAAAATCATGGAAGGAGTCGTCTCAGTGGGAGGATTCTGTGGGAATCTGTAGGTCTCATCCTCAGCGTGTTGTGACTCAGGTCTGTATAGTTGATTTGAGTAAAACCTGTTTTCGTGATAGTTGATTGGTCCCTCATATCATGGAATCATACAGGGTTCATATGCGTTGATACTATTAGTCAAGTCCTCTGTATGTGCAGGTTGTCCGAAGGAGTGATATGTGGGTCGGTCACGAGGGATTTAATTTTCAAAATTAATCCAACATTGATGATCATTAGGTGCGAGCCTCTCTCTATGGTTTGGTCGGTCCATTGAGTTATTCCCTAAGGTCTAGTTTGGATGTATATCTATGAAGTGTTGACCTATCCCAACATTATGATGAGGAGAGAATGTAGTTAGTTAGAATTGTTGTCTCGGTTGGTCATTGGTCTCAAAAGTGGTTCGATCTTCAAATGGTTCGGCGAGAACTTGGGAATAAAACGGGTTAGCCAAGTATGAAGTCTAATCATGTGTAGAACAATTCTGGGAGGTGGGCAATATGAAGAAGTGGATAATTCGATCGTAAGATCGGGGTAACAAGGTTTTGAATTCAAATATTGGACCGGATTCATCCAAGAGTCAAAGTCTCTTGCGATTGTTGGAGGATTCTTGATAGAAGAGGGTCTAGATGGTTTAGGTTTGACCGAAAAGAATTCATTTTCAAAGTACATATCCGATGTGTACTCTGACCAATGTCCCATCATTTTTGGATGAGCTGACATAATGGATGATGATTGGTTTTGATTGAGATGAATTCATTTTCATAATACAAATCTGGTGGGTACTTGGACAAAATTCTCATAATTTTCGAAGGAGGTTTATTAGTTGACATAATGGATCTGGGTTAAAGATGTTCAAGTGTCTAGGATACTCAACAGAATAAACCCTAACTTTTTCAGATCAAGAAAGGAGAGTAATGGCACAAGTGTGTGGTTTTTTATCTTCAAACTTAGTTTATGCACACCAATGCAAACACAATACAAACCCCAATTTCACCGACTCACATAATGAAGATGAAAGATTTCGACAATTATCTTTTCAATTTTATTTGGTGATAAATCAGTCTTGGAAAAAAAATAGTGAGCTGTTACGTGTCGGAAATTTTCTTAAAGACTGGCCCGAATCTTACGACTAGTTGCACCTACTTTCAGCCAGTATAGGTGTCAGTACGGATCATAAAATGGTTGCCCGTTACTTAAGGACTGAGCCGTACTGTCCTTTAAATCATCCACTCTGCTAAGGAAATCCAGACCATTTACCGGCTACCTGTATTTCCTCATTGAGATGTAGCTAATCATTTTTATAGAATCAGTAGTCAATATGAAAATCTGGAGTTGGGATCTAGCTTTAAGTGTCGTCTCTCTCTTACTTAAACAAATAAATGAATCCAAGGTTGGGGTTGCTCTCCCGCCAAAATTCTTGGCTTTATGAGTAATTAAGTCGGCTTAGTTTAGCAGTCCTAAATTTAATTAGGTGATCACTAAAAATTTAAGATGAGGAGAAATACACGTCTATCGTTTAGTCCCTAATTCCTTTAAAATTTACGTGATAAAATAGGGGGGGGAGAAATTTGAGAAAAGCCAATGCACGTGAAACAATGATGTATGCTTAGATAGAAGACTTGCAGTGATTCCTCGCAATCTCCATGTGGGATGCAATACAAGAATTTAAAAATTATTCAAAATAAATGCAAACTGACAAAGCCGCACCTAGCAGAAAGTTCTATTAGCCGTGAAGAGTTGAGTTTAAATTTTTACTAAATTGAACAATCTAATGTGCATCTCTGTTAAGTGAAGTGTGGTCCTAGGTTCTACGAGCACAAACAATCCTACAAGCTCTAATAGCCGTATGTGTATGTTAACCTACGAGACACTCAAGTCGGACCCCGCCCTCACTGAAGAGTGAAATAGGTCATGACACACCACAGAAAAAGTTCAAGGTCATGCTACACATGCGAGAGTCCAAACGGACACTGTTGTAAATGAGAAATTAATTACAAAAATTAAAATTGTAGAAAATGAAATCCTTGACTCTACGCTCTCTCATGACTCGACTCGATCTTAATTTTAATCCAGATTGGCGTTTAGTGAAGATGCATCGATTTCAAGAGAACTACTTCACGGGCTTCCAGCACCTTGCACGGAAAATAAGAGAGATAGTGTAAAAGAGTGACACAAAAATAAATCAAATATAAAAGAAGAAAATAAGTGCGGAAAATAAAATGCTTTAAAACAAAATGAAAAAATTACAATGAAAATCCGGGTGTCAGATTACCCAAATAAGAAAAATCGAACACTAATTTTTTTAGACAAAATCTATGTTGTTTGCCTCCATGGCAACGGCGTCATCTGACGAGTTGTGAAAATCCTACATAATTTGTGTTAATTATTAAGCGTTTCAAATATCAATGTGTTGATGTAATTACGTCGGGTAATTGGAATCGATCAAGAAATAACCACAATTAATTTATTTAATTTTAATCGGAGTGGTTTTATGTTTGTTTTACTGAGGCAAGTCCCAAAATCGAACTCAAGGAGGCAAAGGAATAACTTACGATATGTCTATCAAATTTCATGTGTGGTTTTCGAGGCAGGATATTTTTGGGCCTTTTAATGCAATGTTGGCCAATTTTAAGGACTAGAAAATTGATCTCTATAAAAAAATATTCGAAATTACGAAATTTGGTCTATATGTAAATAACGATGAAATGAACATATTGTAATTTTTTTTGGTATTTTTTGATGCAAGATGAATATTTTATGAATTTATGAATGCAAATACTGTTATTTCCAATAATTAATTATAATAAATATTAAATCTACTTATTTTCAGAAAATAAAATTATCTAAATAAAACACTAAGTAATATATCTCAGAAAAATCCTACACCCTGAAAATGTTGATATAATACCAATAAAAATTAATTGATGAAATATACAAAATGGTTTTTATAAAGCAAATCACGCATGCAATTGTAATTCTTTTTGGGCACGATGTTAAATACAATTAATTCTCTAATTCGTGAATTTTTAGCAATTTTTGAGTCTATGGTTAATTACTAATGAATTTCGAAGCATAAAGTGGGCAAAATATGCAACTTTACATAGAAGTATTAATCATTAATTAGCCACAGAAAAAATATCACAACCATGCTATACTGTAAAGAATTAATCGAAGAACACAATGCTATTTTTTAATATTAAAAATGATGTCGGAATGTTTATCAAAAAAATAGAGGAACACGGGGGTTTGTTTGTAATTAATAAAATAAAAATTGTAGTGGAAGGACATAAGGGAAACTACAGAGCCCGAGGAGGGGATTATGCAAGAATGTCCAAGGGGCATGTGCGCATCACGTGCCCTTGGATGGCAGGGCCTTTTCTGGAGATATGAGAAACTGGAGGGGTGCTGATGCAAGTTTTCCAACCCCCGCATGAGTATCACGTTTGGGAGGTTCATTCTGGAATGAGGGGGAGATATGGGGGCTCTCTAACAAATTTCCCAGGGAAGTACGTGCGCCGCACGTGCTCCCTCGTCTGTATAGCGGGTGGAGGAATGCAACTGCTGTGGCGAGGCTATTGTTGTGTGGGCTGGTGCCAAAGAAGGCTCACGGAGGCGGAGGCGAGCAGGCATGGCGGTGAAGGTGGAGGCCGGCATACGGCTGGCAGGCGTCGATGAAGAGGGGTTATCGTTGGCTGACGGCAGGGGTCGGAGCAGAAGCAACCGTTAAGGAGGCACTGTGTCAGAGTAAATGGCTTCCAAGAGAGGAGGCTTCTCGATGCAGATGGTCGATGAAGGAGATTGCCTAATGTTGATGTGGTGCAGAGCATGCAGGAGGGGTGAAAGTCGATGGTGGAAGGAGGAGCTGTCGGTGGAGTAGGGATGGTCGTTGATGAAGTCGTTGGGAAGGTGGTGGCGGAAATATCGGATCGTATTGGCTCAATGGTGCAACGATCGGAGCGGAATAGCAGCAGGTGTGGGCTGGACACTACAAGATTGCAACGAGGCTTAGAGCCTTAGACCTTGTTGTCGAGAGATGAAAGTCGGGCTATCACCACCAGCCTCATCTCCTTGTTATGTGCTAATGGTGGATAATTCGTGGAGGGGGCCGGTGTTGGTGCTTAAATAACAGAGAAGAAGGGCTGGCTATGGAAGGCGATCGAGGATGGAACTCGATCGGGGAGAATCGATGATGGGATTAATGAGGTGATGCGGCCAAACGAGGAAGGTGGCTCGAGATTCGCGGCTGCGCGGCAGCTCGATTTGGTAATGCAGCGGTCTGCGAAAATCACGGAGGAGATGGTGGCTAGATATGGAAGGTTGGATGGCGGCAAAGGGGAGAGTCGGGGTAGCGATTGCGAGATTAGTGGAGGCGTCACCGCCCAAATTTGTAATGGAGACAATGAGGGAGATGCACAGGTGTTGTCCGATCACCCGAGATTGGACGGCCCTAGTGCATCCCCGAGACCCCTTAATTAATTTTTTTATTTTATATTATTTTTTAATGTTTTTAATTTTTTAAAATAAAATGATTATTAAAAGTTCCAAAAATGGTGACATGTGGCGGCTCCAAGAGATGCCACATGTCAACCCCAGAAAATTCAGAAATTTAAATACAAAGAAAATTCTAGGATAAATAGCAAACGACCTCAGATCGAAAAAGTTTCTGCACGAAAGTTGCTCATATCGAAGAGATCTACAACTTTTATTAAGGTATCTAAACCAAAATCGGTCATTTACACAAAATGATATTTTTGGGGTACTCTATGTGTAGAGAACATCTTGATTTTCGAGTTTTATAATTTTTTGTTGTTTTTAAATAAGATAAAATCAAAGATAAATATATACACATTAATCTATTTTTTTGTATTTTTATTAAGTAAGAAAAAGAAAAAATAAAATAAAATACGAAAATGACAACTTTTGTATAGACTGTTAGTGAAGACTTGGACTCAGTTAGTTTCTTTGATTTCAAGCTCGTTTTGGATTTGGGTTTTTACGCATTTTAATAAAACATTTGTCAAAGAAAATAAAATAAAAAAATTAAATAAAAAGGGTTAAATATGTACATGAAATAATAGGTCAAAAACTGCTAAAATATACAAGGTACAAAAGAGGCCCAAAACTCAACTTTCACATATGAGCTCCAATTCACTTGAACTTGATATGTTTTGAATGTAACTGAATGTACATTAGTTCAAAAGTGAGTAGGATCAAATCAGACAATGTATGAGGAAGATATCAGTGTTTTAGTCCGAGAATCCTGGAATTCGATTTTGAGTTTCTTGTCCACTTATTTATGTTAGTGATTTTTTTTGTATTTTTCATTTATTCGTATTAGTATGTATAAAATGGAAATGGTTTTGGGTCATTTGGAGTTAGCATGAATTAGTTAAAAATCAAGGAAGTTAGCTTATGTTACAGGTCAATTAGGCTGGGATTTTTGGCTTCTTATTATGTGCAATAATGAGTAATAAAATGCAATTATTATTTGTATATGCATAAATGCTTATTTTGCAGAATAACAAGTAAAATATGAATGAATTTTGGGAAAGTAATCTTAATTAATGTATTTTAGAGTTATGAATCTGAGATTCATCATAGAGTTGGTGAACCCATTTTTATATGTGTATTGTATGGATCAAGATTAAGGTGCAAAGATCAAAGTCCCGCGTACTTGCGCAAATTTTGTCATGTATATTTTCACTTTAACCCCATTCCCAATTTTTTCTTACTACTGTTTTACACTCCCTTTATTCCTCATTGACCATCGTATACTTCCTCCTGTATCGATCTTCCTTTTTCTGCATGATGTTGATGCACGGATGGTCTAATCGGGACCCTACTGACACTTATATCGATTCCATGGACTCAGTATCATTAATAAATTCGAGGCGATTCTCAAGAACCCGGTTCAGACCCTACGAATCAATCTTCAGGCTCCTTGTCTTCTTTCCACTTTCTTTCTACCTCTCAATAAATCGGGATCACTCTTGTCCCATTACCAACTCATTGCGAATGTAGATCGATTTAAGCATCCTTTACTCCATTCACAACTATTTGGGATTAACCCTGATCTCGGATTCATCACTTTAGTCGGTTATCAGTTTGACAGTTGGTTTGATTGGTATTCATCTTACATTGTAGATAGAAGGCAGTCTTGGATCCTAGTCTAGAGTTTATTTTGTTAGATTATGACCTTGAGATGGCTCCTCCTAACAGAAAGAGAAAAGGATTAGGATAGTAGCCACCCCAAACAAAGCAGGGCCCACTACCTTATCAGAATCAAGTCAATGCTCAATTTATGGCTTCTAAACAAGCCATTCAATAGCATCTGACTGAACAAGCTCTCGCTCGGATGGCATTTCAAATCTGAGGAACAAACCAACAGGAAAAGGAAAAAATGAGGATGAGATTTGCAGAGATGATCAAGACAATGATGAGCCAAGGAACGAGAACCCTAAACCTATGCTGAAAGAGACATATAATCTTGGAGACAGCTAGATGACCGAGTGCATTCACATCCCATCGGTGCATGCTCACTTTGAGCTAAAATCTTTGTTCCTTGCTCTTCTATGCACCTTTGGCAGGAATACCAACGAGGAACCCTACATTCACCTACAAAAGTTCTCTTGCATTTGCAGACTACACACTACCCTAACCTCCTATTAGGTGTGGTCATGATGATTGCATCCCCTTTCAGTCTCTAGGACAATGTCCTGTACTGGTTTAATTATTTGGGAAAGGTCATGAAGACATGGGAGGAACTTAGGTATGCATTCCTTCACAAGTTCTACCCTCTCAGTTGGCTCAACCAGATTTGAGCCAGGATTAGTAACTTCTCACAGGCTACTCACAAGCCCACTCACAAAGCCTGGGAGCGATTCATTTTTCTACAAGAGAAGTGCCCCCACCATGACATATCGAGGACCAGCTTGGTCCAATGCTTCTTTGGGGCATGAAAGTTGAAAGTCAAAGATTAGTCGACACTGGCTATGTTGGATCCCACTTAATTAAGGATGAAGATGTAGTCAGGCAGATTTTTGAAGAAATGGTTTAGGGAAAGGCTGCCCTCTCTTCATCCCATTATCATAGATAGCCCCCGGTCCTCCATAAGCCAGTCCACATGGCAGTGTCCCATGAAGAAGAAAGAGATGAGAGCTCCAACCCCAGCATCATTGGCAGCCATCTCTCTAAGGTTGATATCATTGAGAAGTGATCACAGGATCTGGAAAAATTAGCTGTGATGGAACAAAGAACCTAAAATCTGGACAAGTTGGACCAGATCACCAAGCAACTTGAGTTGCTGGTGAGTACCATCAGCACCTACTAGTCGATGACTCCACCGCCCAAGACTCATGCTGAAAAGAAAGATGAGCCAGTATACAGCATCGGCCTCAGGCCAGTCAGCAGCAACCGACAGTCCATCATGTATATTACGTGCAAACTCCCAACTAGGCACTGCAATAGCAATAGTTGGTGGTTTACCAACCACAACTCCAGTTTTCCTATGATCCATTCTCTCCTCCGCCGCCTCTCATTCAAGAGGTCAATGGAGTTTGGTCGAACGACATGCAGCTATCTCATCCAGGCGGACCTCAGCAGGGCTAACTTGCAAATTCTCGCCCATTCCCTCGACATCAAGAAGGGAGATTTGTCCAGGCCCACCAACAACCTCAGTACCATCAGTTTCCGCATTATCATAACAATTGGAGAAAGACTCAGTAGTACCCATAGCCGTCGTACCTCCATAACCAGTCATACCATCAGTATGCGGCTGCATCTCACTAGCAGTATCCTCTTCCTCCCTACCAGCATCAGTATCAGCTTCTATCGTCGCAACAGTAGCATCGGTAGCTCCCTTCCAACCTCAGCCCCAACGGGCAACACGTTGAATCTTCCAAGGTGGTTCCTGTGAACCAGAGCCTCGACTGTCTGGCCTAGTTAGTGAAGGGCCTAGCAGAGATGACTCAGAAGCTGGACGACTCGACGGGCACAAAAACTCCAATTCTGGCCCAGGTCGAATCCAACTCCAATAACTTTAATTGAAAAGAGCAGGAGAATGTGAAGTCCCCTCTGCGCCTGTAGAATCAAATGATTGCAATTTTGTTTTGTCCAATGTTGTTACTCTCAGGAGCAATACGACCTTGCCTATGTATACCACAATCAGGAGAAAGAATAAAGCTTCATCTGGTAAGTTGCTAATGGCAAAAGTGAGTGAGCTCTAGACCAGGGGAAGATCTTAGATATTGGGGGGCCGGATGAGCTAATTAGATATTCAAGTTGGGTTCTAGAATATGCTAGCCTCCAGTAGTGGGCCAGGAGTGGCATGGACTCCTTCTTCTGGGGTCGTGGAGGTCCGCTTTGAGAATGCTACCCACCTTTTCGCACCTCTTTCCAACTCTGATCTGAGACTAGCCCCTCACCTCAGGGCTGCGCTTTCTCTCTCGCTTTTCCCCGCGTCAATCAGGCCTCCCCAAGACTGATGAGACTTGACTGTGTTATTTAGGGTATAAGGAGAAATAAGCGGGAGGTAGGTTTTCTTCTTCATATTCTCTTCTTTTTCCCCTCCACTTTGTATCTTTCTCTTTGATTTTCTCTCTGCCCTTATCTCCCTTTAGACTATTAAATCGTATACTCTCTTACCATCTAGAATGTGCTAAGTGGAGTTCAGCTGATTTACCTACCCTGAATCCTACTTGATTAGGGAGAGTGGGATGCACGGTGCGGAAACTGTTGCGGACTAGCGCTTCCAACTGCTTTTTCAGTTGCATGCCACCACCATCTCCAACAAAAAGAACAAAAAAATCAGAAAATTGAAAAGGACTAAAACAATGATTGCAGTTGATGTGAAGACGTGCCAACCATGGAGGAGCAAGTCGCAACAACCGATCCAGTAACAGCCGACGGAATGAACACAATAGTTTTTGGATTCCACCCCCAGCTCCAGATTGTATGCCCTTTTACATCCCGATTGTACAAAATGTTGTGGACATGAATTATGATGTAAATTAGAACAATATTTCTGATTTCAATTCTGTACATATTCCTTTTCCTGATGCAATAGAAAAAACTAAAAAAAGTACAAAATGAAAAAATGCATTATCTGATCTAGGTGTTGTGGATATTCTTGAAAAGTTGACTTTTGAATTACCTTTACTGAAAGCCATGAAATATATGACCACTATAAAAAAGAGCTTGAAAGAAGCATGCACAAGCAAGCGTCGGTCAAACCGTAATAATAGATGCAATGAATTAGAGAAGCGCATCCTCACCATGGCTATAGTTGTAGCCATCAAGAATCACTCGAAGAAGAAGCCTGACAAAGGCTCTGATCAGATGCGAGATTTTTGACAAGGTCTTCGTGCGAACTTTGCTTGATATTGGCTCAATCAACCTTATGCCCCCATCATTGCTCATAGAATTTGGGTTGGGACGACTCAAGTCAACACGTAAGATCCTTCAATTTGTTAATAGATCAATCAAGCGACCTTGAGGTTTATTGGAGGACGTTGTCGAGACGATGTAGGGCATGCAGTTTCCTGTTGATTTTGTAGTCCTTGAGATTGACTCTCCTGCACCCTTACTCTAGACCCCAATTATTCTTGGCTGGCTATCCTACATATTGTAGAGGTTGTGCTCGATTATGGGTCCGAGAAGATCACATTTTGCTCGAATAGCGACAAAGTAACAATGGACATGGTCAGTGAACTAAAAGTTGTGTCTGATCAAGGTGAAGTAGTACCGTCTGAAGCAGATTATGACTTTATTGTAGGGATCAGAGATACATAATTCTCTTTGGATGACACATGGGTCCAGGAAGTCCTCTTTCTAGAGGGGGACCTGGAAAACAAAGTCTTCAAATGCTATGATGTTGACTGGCAGACAGATTCTTTCTTACTAAAGGACCATTTCGAGATAGAAGATTCATGCCAGTCCAAACATGATGAATTCATTGAAGATTTGTTCAGCACGTTATCAGCAGAGTTGCTCGTGACAAAGGTGAGCAACACTTCAAAATTCATGGAAAATCACCCACCTACCAGTTCAGTTTCTGAAGTGACTGATAAGCAGGCTCGATCCGAACCAGAGTTAAAGCCACTTCCGATAGGCCTCAAGTATGCTTTCCTTACAGGTGTAGAAAATATATATCCGGTCATCATCAGCAATAGGCTGACTTCGGATCATAAATCTCAATTGCTCGAGGTTCTAGAGAAGAACCGCAAGGCACTTGCTTGGCACATATCAGACCTCTACGAGATAAATCCATCTTTGTTCTCACACCACATCTACCTGGAAGATGATGCCAAGCCGCCTTGAAAATTTCAGAGAAGATTGAACCCTAACTTGTGGGATGTTTTCATGAAGGAGGTCATGAAATGGTATGATGTGGGGTTTACTTATCCCATCTCCGACTCCAAATGGGTGAGCCCCTTGCATATAGTTCCAAAGAAATCTGGGCTCACCGTGGTTATAAATGAAAGAGGAGAGTATATTTCCACTCAACAACCAACATCCTGGCGTGTGTTTGTTGATTACTGCTGCCTTAATGATGCGGCGAAGAAGGACCACTTCCCCTTGCCATTTATTGATCAAGTTCTAGAAATATTGGCTGACAAGGAGTTCTTTTGCTTTTTGGATGGGTATTCCGAGTACAACCAAGTGGCAATCACCCCTGAGGACTAAGAGTAGACTACCTTCACTTGCTCGTTCGACACCTAAGCTTTCAAGGCAATGCCCTTTGGTTTGTGCAATGCACTGGCCACATTCCAAAGGTGCATGCTTGCACTCTTCGTCGATATGTTTGGCAGTTTTCTTGAGGTGTTCATGGACGACTTCTCCATCTATGGTGACGACTTTGATTCTAGTCTCAAGCACCTAGACAGAGTACTTTGAAAATGCCAAGAAGTCAATCTCGTATTATCTTGGGAAAAGAGCCACATCAAGATCACTGAAGGGATTGTGCTAGGTCACGAGGTTTTCAAGCATGGCATGAAAGTTGACACAGCAAAGGTGGATATGATCACCAATCTTGAGCCACCTCAAAATGTGAGAAATGTGAGGTCATTCCTACGACATGTGGGTTTCTACAGAAGATTCATTATGGATTTCAGTCGCATTGCCCGACCTCTAACAGAAATATTGTACAAGGAGATCGAATTTATTATTGATCAGCAAGTTCTCCTTTCTTTCAATAAGCTGAAGGAGCTAATCACTCAATCTCCAATCCTACAGTCACATGATTGGTCTCTACCCTTTGAGATCATGATGGATACCTTAGATTTTGGAGTTAGGGGTTGTGTTAGAACAAAGAAAAGACAAAGTGCCCTACGCCATTCACTACGCCAGCAAGACATTAGATGAAGCATAGAGAAATTGCACTGTTACAGAGAAAGAGTTGCTAGCCGTGTTTTTGCCCTCGAGAAGTTCATATCCTATCTTCTTGGATCTAGAGTCACAATCTATACTGATCACTCTGATATCCGATACTTACATAAGAAGAAGGTAGCAAACCCTAGACTGATTAGATGAATCCTTCTCCTCCAGGAGTTCAACTTGGAGATCAAAGAGAAACCTGGAGTTCAAAACGTAGTAGCATATCACCTCTCCGGAATTGAGCATCAAGAACCTCCACTGAGCGATGCACCCTTAACAGACACTTTTCCTGACGTATCAATTCTGGTCGTGGACACTCTCCCTTGGTATGTCGATATTGTGAGCTACCTCATTTCTAGTGTAGTCCTACAAGATTGGAGGAAAATCAAGAAGGACAAGCTCTTGTCCACTATCCATTTCTACCAATGGGAAGAGCCACTCATTTTAAGGGAAGGAGCAGACTGCATTTGGCATCGGTGTATCCCTCGAGAGGAGAATCATAGTATCCTCAAGCATTGTCACTCGCTCAAATCTGGTGGACACCACTCTGGAGACAGAATGGCAGTGTAAGTATTGTAGTATGGCCTCTAGTGGCCCACAATATTCACGAAAGCAGCAACATATGTCAAAGGCTATGATGACTGTCAGAAAATGAGAGGAACCCTAATAGCAAAAGATTTGATGCCCTAGAAATTCATTCAGATTTCAGATGTATTCGATACTTGGGGCAACGATTTCATGGGACCCTTTCCAAACAGTCACAGATTTGACCACATCCTTCTTGGTGTTGATTACGTGAGTCGTTGGGTTGAAGCTACCCCTGCCGAGTCGTTGATATCCATGTAGTATGTCAGTTTCTAGGAGAGGACATCATTTCATGCATTCGAAACACCGAAGATTTTTATACCAGATGGGGGTAGTCACTTCATCAATAAATAGGTCAAGAAATTAACGAAGGAGTATGGTATCGAGCACCGAGTTGCTTCTCCTTATCAGCCTCAGACCAATGGCTCAGCAGAGCTCTTAAACAGAGTAATCAAGACAATTTTTCAGAAGCTTGTGAGACCGGACAGAAAGAAGTGGTCCCAACTCTTGGACTTCATCCTTTGGGCATACAGAACCGCCTACAAGTCTCAACTGGGAATGTCATCATATCTTCTTGTGTATGGAAAATCGTGCCACCATCCCATCAAGCTAGCTCACAAATTACTATGGGCAGTCAACATTTGTAATCTGGACTCACAAAAAGGTTGTCAACAAAGAAAAGTAGATTTGAACAGACTCCTAGAATTATGAGATTATGTGTATGATAACAACTTGATGTACAAGGAGAATACTAAATGTTGTCATGACCAGCACATCAGACGAAAGACCTTCAGTACTGGACAGTAAGTGTGGTTATTTAATACAAAGTTGAAAATATTCCTGAGCAAATTGAAAAGTAGATGGACAGGGCCATTCAGAGTGAAAGAAATGTGTCACAACGAAAGCATCTTTATATCAGAGTTGTCATCTGACGTACATTTGTTTGTCGTCAATGGTCAGTTCCAAAATTCGTACCTTTAGCATGACACTTTCCCGGCCGTTATCGACTCAGTCCAATTGATCTTCAACGATGCATCATCCACTACTTCAGGAGCGTCCAAAGATTCAGATAATGCTTCTATAAAACTTTTTACATAGTTTTCTTCTTTTCATCTGTTATTTTCTTATGTTTATTTTATTTCTTCTCATTCTTTCATCATTCCTCTCAGTCATTACAACTATTCTTAGGATATGCTTCATCCTAAGTATGGGGGAGATGATTGGATCCTGTTGTTGATTTTTATATCTCCTCTATTGTTGATATCCTGGTCTATACTTAGGGATATTTTACCCTAAGTATAGGGGGAGACATGACAAGTCACTGATTTGTTCATTCTCACCGTAAACCCTCCATGCATGTAGATATTGAAGGATATGATGGGATCCTTAAGCGCATCATGAAATCGTGAGGACCGCATCGTATGCGATCGAGAGCGACTAGTCGCACTAATTGCTCGAGGCAGCGAAAATTAAAAATTTTCATGCGATGAAACTACATGATCCAAGAACACTTCTCGGATCATTTCATCTAAACCACAAACAAGTATTAGGGTTATCTCTTGAAGCGTGGTTGCGATCGAGTCTCTAAACAAAGGGACCTCCTATCTCAAGTCCGATCCAACAGAGTAGACGCTGGCGAGCGTGTTGATGAAACACGTGCTCCTCGCAATCCATGTTGATGATCCAAGCAGCGGATATCCTGATCTCGACACATGAGATCCGACGTCTTCTTCATGAGTGAGGCGCACCGAAGGAGACGGAGATCCACGAGAAAATGATAGGGTAGCATAAGGACGACGATGCAGCGATGGAGACTCTCTCTAGGGCATCCATGGTGGATGGCCATATGAGAGAGAGAGAGGGCATGTAGAGAGAAAGAGAGAGAGAGAGAGAGAGAGACTTATGTTATCATTAGCATTTGAAGAGCAAGGGGTGCCCTTCTATTTATAATATTTTGAGATCCATGGATCTCAATCCATGGGCAACACAAATCCAATGGCTCTCATTGATTTGTGTTTTTGTTAATGGCTAAGATTTGTGTTGGTAAAAACCAACAACATTTAATTTAATTTGGATTAAATATATGTTGATAAATCAACATAATTTAATCACAAAATTAAATGAACAAAACATGGAGATAATGGAAGAGAGAGTGTCTCCTTCCATGTGGAGAAGGGGACGGTCACCCTTTCCTAATAGGAGTGGTGGCCGTCCACTCTCCTCCTTTAGGAAGGTGGCATATTCATCTTCCATGTAATCTCCAAGATTTGCAACAACCTTTGTTGCTAATTATTCTACACAAATAATTCATAATTATTTTGTGAATATTGCAATCTTGCCATTGGAAATTGTTGAATCGCATTCACAACCCAAAATAAAATGTGAATTGCATTTTCAATTAATTGTCCAATGTTAATCCAATTCACATCAACATTTAATTAACAAATGTAAATTACAAATTGATCTCTTATATATTATAAATCACATTTATAATATATATATGATTAATATGGACAGTGCTATCCACATTATTCGTATCCATGATAATTAAATCACATTTAATCATCTTGGATCTCTATTCTCATGTGCCCAAATAATATGAATCACATTCACATTATTCACATCTTTGATAATCAAATCATATTTAGTTATCTAAGATAACTCTTTTTATAATATGAATCAAATTCATATTATTCATGATAATTAAATGACATTTAATTATCCATTTTCTCAATGCTCGGAGACTTATATCAACAATGAAATTATCTTGAACTCTTTCAAGGATAATGCGCTTTCTCCGCGGATACTTGGAGATAAGGACAGGGCGATTGTATTGTTCCACATATAGTGACTTGGATATTGAGATCACATCCCAAATCCAGATCTCGGGCCTCCCATAGATGCTTGATTAAATCAAGACCGCAAATCTAATCTTCTCATTGCATCTGAATCACATTCAGATCAATGTCCACCATTTCGACTAAGATCAGATGACTTCTCTACTGAGAGGACTCACTAAAATCTAGACCCGTTTCATCACTCCCTAGGAATGGAAGCGTCATGGTTATACAACCATTTACGATCACATCACCCTCAGGTATTCCTAATACATGTACATCCTACATACTGGAAGACCCTGAATAAATCTAATGTGTAAGACCAATTTCACACTGTCTACTTCAGAGTCTTATCATCAAGTTTCTCAGTCGATAGTTGGGAGTCGGTATTGATCATATGCTTTCCAAAAGCATATATCATACCCAGGTGTTGATCATATACTTTTCCAAAAGTATATACCAAACCTACAAATTCAGTCAAGCTTCCAAAGCGAGACGACCATGCACGAAATTTGATTCTTCCCAATTTCTCATGAGTGAGCTCATGTCTTCCATTTCAGTAATGAACCTATATGATCCCTTTGAGAGATCGTATTACTCATATGCCCTTATATGCACACCAACACACCGGTGTATAGACCTCGATTAGGTCATCAACCAATTGGTCTGCTAAATGTACATACTCAGAAATATAGTAACACATCTGTATCCGGTCAGAGGATGCATGCCTATATCGTGACAACATACGATATAGGACTTTGGTTATCTCGATCTTGTTAAGTCAACTCTTTATCCTAACTTATCTAACACCTTTGAATCTCTATTCCTATGCAGAGGACCTGCATCACGAGGTCGGTTAGATATCAGCCTTTAGAAAAGGATTGCCATCTCCTTCTCAGGCTGGAGATCCTCTCTTAATAATCATTTGACGGTGCTTGATGAGTCCTCAATCTAACTCTTTAGATATTCATCATAGCACCAACCTCTATGATTCAATAATTGAATCAACAACTGTATGATCATCGAGATGGCCATGGTACATAAACCTAAAAGTACTAAGGGACCTATTATGCAAAATATTTATACTTCATTTCAGATCAGGGAATGACATTTGCAATAACATTTATTGCATAATGGCTCACCGTGGGCTCGCATGTCCAACAATCTCCTACTAGCCCAAAGAACCATTAATGGGCTAATCATTTAAACCCACATGTGATAATCATAGGCTATTCAGAAAAATAGCTAGGTAAGATGATTAGTCACTCTATTCCCAAGAGACTACGTCAAGTCCTTTTATGGCACTTTCATATCTCCTAGTAACAGTGTTCGCATCCAATGAGAATGTTGCATGTTATGCAACCAATACTCAATCATATTAGTCATAGTGTTCTTGACACTACACTTCAATAATTATAACCAGTATGCATTTCCATTATCCCTATAAGAATACCATTATTCTCGGAGATCTCTATCTCCTAAGGTATTCACAATTAAGAACTTTTAGATCACTATCTATAAAGTCTTAAGATATTGAAGATAATACTTAGAGATTACTATCTCTAAAGTCTTGTCATCTTTGAAGATATTGTATTAATGCAATCAAGTGCTTTATATCCATAGTAGGATTAGTAACAGTTACTACTCCCACTGCATGACAGACATCTTACTTTCTTACACATTTAGCATACACTCGGCTTCTCGTAACCGATACACAAGGGCAAGCAGTTATAGCATTGACTTCCTCAACTCTTTGAGGTGTTATTCCTTCAGATAGGTCAGTACCATATCGTTAGGGAAAGAATACTTTCTTGGAATTTTCCAGAAAATGGAAATATCCAAGGTGTACCATTAATGTGACGGTCACAATACCCTCTTCTCTTTTCTTATGAAAAACTTCAGAACTAAGAGCTAAGAGGTATTCCTTTAGATCATATCTCAAGTTATGGAACAACCAGATTATGAAACACTTATTATTATCCTTATATCACTCCAAATGATTAGGATATTATCTCATTTAGCACGATGAACACAATGTCACTCTCACAAAGCTTCACATGGTTCATCAAGATTCTATCTGAAATCAATACATTTATAATTTCATCAAATCTTATGTTCTAACTACAAGAAGCTTATTTGAGTCCATAGATGGAGTTCCTTAGCTTGCACACCTTGCTTTCCTCAACCATGAATCCCTAGGGATACTTCATGTGAATATCCTCGGAGAGGTATTCATAGAGTAATGCAATCTTGACCCATATCATGAAGATTTTATAGTCAAGTTGCATGGCTATAGTTAGCAATATTATGATGGGTTCAAGCATGGTCTCTGAAGAGCAAGTCTCATTGTAAGAGATGTCTTCTCTTCGGTGTGCAGCTCATGGCTACGAACCGTGCTTTTTAAATGTCTCTACCTTCTCATCGGGTTCCCTCTTCCTATTGAAGATACATTTACACATTAATGGATCTTACCCATGTAGGTGGATCCTCGAGGGTCCATACACAACATTTGTATATGAAGTCTACTTTAGACTTTATTGCTAACATCCATCTTTTCATGATATGATCTTCAGAAGCTTCATCACATGAAGTCAGATCATTGTCAGTTTCAACTGAAACATGGAATCCATCTTCGAACTTATTTGAAGAGGTACTAGTGTTTCATCTTTAATTGTCCTTTTAGTTTCCAATTTTAGGAGCCTCATTGTCTTGAGCTAATTGTCCTTTAGTTTCCTATTTTAGGAGCCTCATTATCTTCTCAAGACTAAATGACTTCCTTTACATCATTTTCATCTTGATTCTCAAGAGTCTCATCAACTAAGAATCACATTCTCATATATGAAATCTTTTAAGAATCTCAAGGTCATAAAGTAGGTATCCAATACCATCCTTTATTTTCCTAATTAAGTAGCACTCTCTAGTGCTAGGTTCTAGCTTATATGCATGGAACCTTATTAAGGATATATATTGTAGTCTCTACTACATATATAGCTTGGAAAATAAGAGGTAATTATGCTAAGATTCATCATTGATCAAATCATGTCACACATGATAAAAAGTTGTATCTCCCTACAACTCTTTTGAGTTTAGGTGCATCAGGAGGATTGAGATAGGAATGACATCCATATCTCCATAAGGTATTCTATGAATTCATCTAATATGTACTGACTACCTAGATTAGATCAAATTCATTTAATCTTCCTTCAAACTTTGGTTCTAAACCAAAATTGTGAAATCTTTGAACATTTCAAATGTTTCTAAGTGAAGAGAAGAAATCTTGTATCACAAATAATCATCAATTGATATCACATATCCATAATGTTTATTCTGATATAGATTATTCACATACATCAATATGTATGAGATCTTGAATACCTTGACATCTTACACCATTCCAAGGAAGGGTGTATTGGACATTTATACTTTTGAATACAATATTCACAAGTATGTAAGATTTGAACCTTTAGACAATCTAA
This sequence comes from Ottelia alismoides, assembly GCA_037367405.1. Classification (NCBI taxonomy): domain Eukaryota; kingdom Viridiplantae; phylum Streptophyta; class Magnoliopsida; order Alismatales; family Hydrocharitaceae; genus Ottelia; species Ottelia alismoides. The sequence continues at coordinate 466,177 of JAZKJV010000320.1, read as the reverse complement.
AGTTTCATCTCTTACTAGTCTATTGATCACATCAATAGACAAATATCCAAGGCTTGATGCCAGATCATTGTCAAATGATCTTCATCCTCCTATTGATCTTTTAAGGTTTAATTTCAGTATTAGAAATGTTAATGAATCATTCATTAATTTTCTAATTTAGTAGAGTCCACTAGATTTTAGATTACTATCTAAAATATCTCCATCATAACTCTTTATGATAGTTCTATTCCAGAATTCATGCTTATTTCCAACATTTAGAAATAAATAATGATTGCATTCTAACATCTAGGTCATAGAGACAAACTCTAAGACTAAGGGCTCCCACTGAGAATATGAAGTCTATTGATCCAATGAAAATTGTTGCAACAACTGCATCAATTCCAACATGGATGACCATTAAACCTTAAGATCAAATTTCTAATCTTCTAACACATATGCAACCAATTGCAAGTGTCTTAGAAGATTGAGATACAATTATTAGACTTTATCTTATCAAATAAGAAAGTCAAATTCAATGATTATATGTCGATTCTTCTGATGTACTATCCGAGTCCTTCTCTAAGGATTCCAGAAGATTTGATAGTCATACTATCAACACATCAGCTTATTGTTGTATTGGCATTTATCCAACTCTTTGGATTTCATATGGAAGTCACAGAAGTACAGTCAACTCTTTGACTCAGACCCACGCTTCTATTGTGCTCTCTTCATCTATAAACAACCATTGCTTAAGATAAGGGATCTCTTATGTTAAATTCAAAAGATTTCAATATAAGAGCATTTCAACATTTATACATGTGCTCCATTCAATTCATACAATATGAATATTATGAAGCTTCATGAATTACCAGATTATAGACAGTAGAATGATGGCACTCATCGTATCTGCATCCATCTAAACTCCTAAAACATGGGTTCAGGTAGGTATTCAAACATTTTGAGTACATCATCTCTTACAAAGCCACCATGTCATTCATGATTAAATGTCGAGAGCACATATGTATGCCAAACATCTTCTTAGATTTTATAAGGATTAATTGACAATTGCCGTCATCATAGACATATCACTTCCAAAGTACATTTGATGAGAGATAAAGATTGTAGAGACATACAAACCCTAGGGTTGTAGTCCTATTGTCTACTTAATTGTCATTCCTCATCATTATGAGGAAGACTTGCACATTGCAACCACATACATTATGTGTCTAACTGCAAGTACAATATCTTTATCATGGATCCAATCCATGATAATTTACTGGTTATTATTGAGTATAACATTGAGTGGGTTTAATGAATGATTATCTGAAATAAGAAATTTGCACAAGTGTATATATTATATATACATATTTTACTTTGATTTAGGATTTTTTATATCAAACTTGTCTTGCCTTGTCAATATTGAAAGTTTATTCCCTTAATCACTTTTAGTGTAAGAGATATACTTACCATTATATCTCAGCAAGATCTGGGATCTCCTTCCTTATCTTTGTCACATCCCAATAATATGAGACCTGTAACTCAGATAAAAAGAAGCGGGAACACATTCCACCTTGCAAGTCCAACTTGCATTTCCCAATTCGGTCTTTAACACCCAGGCCCACCACCCCTAAGGTAATGTTGACTCGTCGTTAATTGAACCAACCGTCAACAGGAATAGAACTCGCTATACGCAATCCAATATCGCCCCAATAATATGAGGACCCGATATTGGGGTCACTATGAATACGGTCTTACTCTTTCGAGAAGTAAAGAGCCCAATCCAGATGCGCTTGCATACAGGAGCGGTCACATCGGACAGGCGTCTCCTACATACAATCCTTGGCGAGGGAACTTGTCGCCTTGACGGGAGACCATGGATGTCACTTATGTGATCCTCCATATCATATTCAAATTCTAATTAATCATTATGAATCATATTCATTACGATTAATTCTTCCAAGGGAAATAACAACTCTATTTAGAATAGAGTGTCTTAATTTTAATTGGATTCCAATTAATCTAATCATATTAAATTAATGATCCGACTAATATCCAACAAACAATCTTTATTGTTACTTGAATTATGGTATTATCTCAAATACGTATTATACTGAATTTTAATAATTAGAAAAATACACCGTGATCTCTCTTGCATTATCAAGTCCCTACTCATTGTCATAGCCAGTACTGATGGGAGTGGGACAGACCGCACATGGTGCAACCTGCTACCCCAACGCTTCCCGACTAGACACCATATCCACCTTGGGAAAAGATAATGCCAAATTGATCATTGTAAACTTGAGATAATAATCAGTTCTTCAACCGAATTTATACCATATAATAATAATCAAAACAATTTTGATTAACATTATAATGAGATTTGCTAAACAAATCCTCATTCCTATTCAAGCAACTATGTTGGAATATAGATCATGCAGATCAAGTAACCAATTTGTGATCTAGATCACATCTAATCAAATATTGGTTAAGGCAATGTCATTTAAGGAAATAATTATCATCAAATATTTTGCAAATATTGATCCATAATTACTCCAGGAAATTAAACCATTTAATTTCACTAATTAATTAAATGACAATAACAAGGTTCATGATTAGGAAAGTAATTTCCAGCAGTGTCCCTCACTTACTAAAATTAGCATATCTCAATCAATTTAAATCCAAATTAAGCAAAGTAAGTTTATAAAGTTTGCTAATTGGATTTACAACAGAACCTAAGTGATTTGCATGTATTTCTTGGCGTTTCAAATCTACAATTAACTCTTAATTACGTTAAGATTCGTAGTCCCCGAAACTGTGGATACATGTTCACTAAGCAAGCGGATTCGAAATCACGCAAACTCAGATCCTACGATTTTCTTATTTAATGGGGAATAAAATACAATTATTATTTTCGTATTTAAACAATTTAAACAGGGCCGAAAATAATCATTAAACAGAGATGCGAAAATGAAATGCGACAAAAACTTTCGCAAACCTTAACGAACCCAAGTCAGCTTAGGTTTATGGATCGTATCCGAAACCTTCGACCTAAGGCTTTGATATCACTTGAAGGATATGGTGAGATCTTTAAGTGCATCACGGAAGCATGAGGATCGCATCGTATGCGATAGAGAGCGACTAGTTGCACTAGTGGCTCGAGGCAGCGGAAATTAAAAATTTTCATGCGATGAAACCATATGATCCAAGAACACTTCTCGGATTGTTTCATCTAAACCACAAACAAGTATTAGGGTTACCTCTTGAAGCGTGGTTGTGATCGAGTCTCTAAACGAAGAGACCTCCAGTCTCAAGTCCGATCCGACGTAGTAGACGCTTGCGAGCGTGTTGATGAAACACGTGCTCCTCGCAATCCATGTTGATGATCCAAGCGACGGATCTCTTGATCTCGACACATGAGATTCGACGTCTTCTTCACGAGCGAGGTGCACCGAAGGAGATGGAGATCTATGAGCAAATGATCGGGCAGCATAACGACGACGCTGCGATGATGGAGACTCTCTCTAGGGTATTCATGGTGGACGGCCATATGAGAGAGAGAGAGTGGGCGTGTAGAGAGAGAGAGAGAGACTTATGATATCATTAGCATTTGAAGAGCAAGGGGTGCCCTTCTATTTATAATATTTTGGGATCCATGGATCTCAATCCATGGGCAACACAAATCCAATAGCTCTCATTAATTTGTGTTTTTAATGGCTAAGATTTGCGTTGGTAAAAACCAACAACAATTAATTTAATTTGGATTAAATATATGTTGATAAATCAACACAATTTAATCACAAAATTAAATCAACAATACTTGGAGACAATGGAAGAGAGAGTGCTTCCTTCCATGTGGAGAGGGGGGGCGGTCACCCTTTCCTAATAGGAGTGGTGGCCGTCCACCGTCCTCCTTTAGGAAGGTGGCACATTCATCTTCCACGTAATCTCCAAGATTTACAACAACTTCTGTTGCAAATTAATCTACAAAAATAATTCATAATTATTTTGTGAATATTGCAATCTTGCCATTTGGAAATTTTTGAATCACAATCACAACCCAAAATAAAATGTGAATTACATTTTCAATTAATTGTCCAATGTGAATCCAATTCACATCAATATTTAATTAACAAATGTAAATTACAAATTGCTCTCTCTTATATATTATAAATCACATTTATAATATATATAATTAATATGGATAGTGCTATCCACATTATTCATATCCATGATATTTAAATCATATTTAATCATCTTGGATCTCTATTCTCATGTGCCCAAATAATATGAATCACATTCACATTATTCACATCTATGATAATCAAATAACATTTAATTATATAAGATAACTCTTTTTATAATATGAATCAAATTTATATTATTCGTGACAATTAAATCACATTTAATTATCCATTTTCTCAATGCACGGATACTTATATCAGCAATGAAATTATCTTGAACTCTTTCAAGGATAATGCGCTTTCTCTACGAATACTTGGAGATAAGGATAGGGCGATTGTATTGTTCCACGTATAGTGACTTGGATATTGAGATCACATCTCAAATTCAGATCTCGATCCTCCCATAGATGCTTGATTAAATCAAGACTGCAAATCTAATCTTCTCATTGCATCTGAATCACATTCAGATCAATGTCCAACATTTGGACTAAGATCAGATTACTTCTCTACTGAGAGGAGTCACTAAAATCCAGACTCGTTTCATCACTCCCTAGGAATGGAAGCATCATGGTTATACAACCGTTTACGATCACATCACCCTCAGGTATTCCCAATACCTATACATCCTGCATACTGGAAGACCCAGAATAAACCTGAAGTGTAAGATCAATTTTACACTGTCTACTTCAAATTTTTATCATCAAGTTTCTCATTCAATCATTGGGAGTCGGTATCGATCATATGCTTTCCAAAAGCATATACCATACCCAGATGTTGATCATGTACTTTTTTAAAAGTATATATCAAACCTACAAATTCATTCAAGCTTCCAAAGCGAGACGACCGTGCATGGAATTTGATTCTTCCCAATAATTTATGAGTGAGCTCATGTCTTCCGGTTCAATAATGAACCTGTATGATCCCTTTTAGAGATCCTACTACTTATATGCCCTTATATGCACACCAGCGTGCCGGTGTATAAACCTTGATTAAGTCATCAACCTATTGGTCTGCCAAATGTACATACTCAGACATATAGTAACATATCTTTCTCCTGTCAGAGGATGCGTTCCTATATCGTGATAGCTTACGACATTTGAATTTGGTTATCACGATCTTGTTAAGTCAACTATTTGTCCTAACTTATCTAACACCTCCGAATCTCTTTTCCTGTGCAGAGGACCTGCATCAAGAGGTCGGTTAGATATCAGCCTTTAGAGAAAGGATTGTCATCTCCTTCTCAAGCTGGAGATCCTCTCTTAATAATCATTTGACGGTGCTTGATGAGTCATCGATCTAACTCTTTAGATATTCATCAAAGCACCAGCCTCTATGATTCAATAATTGAATCAATGATGAATCCGCGATTCATCGTCGCAATATCTTGATCTTAGCAAAATCCCCAAGTAAAATCCCAAATAAATGTCCATAAAATCAATAAATTAACAAAATAACTCTTGCAAATAAAACACACTAATTATTGTATATTGGATTGTATAAAATAAATTAACATAAAAAAGCCGCAAAATCACAAGAGTTTTATACATGTAAATAGCCCAAAACTTCATGTATTTTTAATAATTTCATTTCAACTCCTTTTTGCCTAATTCTTTCTCTAACTTGTTCATAATAATGTATATAAAAATATAAAAATACAAAACAAATTATATCTCAAATAAATGCTCCTAGATCCCAATGGGAAAAAGCCGTAAAGACCAACTTCCAAGCTAAATTCCCGCTCCGTACGAACTCCAAATTAGCCAAACTCACTTTTAAAGTTCAAGTTAGAAAATTTCTATCCAACGGAAGTGCTTTCATTAAAATCGGAGCTCATTTGCAAAAGTTGGGTTTTGGGACCTAGATGTACATTGTATACCATGTATATATTCATTCTTTGTTCATTTTTTATCTTACCTTTCTTAATTTCTAAAAATACAAAAAAATCATGCTTGTGTTGTATTTTATTTATATTATTTTATTGTATTTTTCCGTTGTAAATATCTCTTATTAAAAAGACAAAAAATATATATACATAGTGTTTTGTATTCACTTGTAAATTCACCATTATTTTTTCCTTCTTTATTTTGTTGTATTTAAAGTAGCCTACTTTATTTCATTTTATTTATTTAATTATTTTACATTCTCTACAATAACCACCATTCAACTCTCTTCTACCACCAACCTCCATTCAACCCCACCATTTCTTAAACCTCCCATTCAACTCCATTAATAAAATAACCTCCCACCATTTTAATAACCTCTCATCCCATCATCTTTATATACTCTCATTCTCCTCAATTTTGCCTTAGATCCATCTTTATGTGAGGAGAGCCAAGTTCCCAGAGTTGAATCGGTGACAGTGATGCAACCGCGGTCGAGCAACGACGACCCTCTCTCCGGTGTGATCCGTTGACTTTTCGGCCAACATCGCAGCCGCACTCGCGCGCTGCTCGAGCTCATCGCGCGCCGATGATTCGAGCGAAGACCGTGCTCTCACGAGCACATCATAGGCGACCGTTTCCACCGTAGGTATTTTTTTTCCATCATTGTTATTTTGTTTGCAATTTTTATCACACCATCACCACTACATCTTCATTTGTCTACCATATCTCCATCACCGTCATCATCATATCATTTTCATCCCCCTTCTTTTTGTGTACATATGTCTAAAGAAAATTAAAAAAAATTAAAAAAAAATTAAAACAAAAAAAAGAGGTTATTTCATTACCACCACCGTACCATTTTTTTCTCTCATTATCACCATCAATCCATCTTGTTTCTTTAATCTTGTTCCCTGTTTGAGAAATCAAAATTAAAAAAATTTGAAAAAAAAATTAAACAAAAAAAAAGTTTTTTTTAGTTATTATTACAGCAGTTAAAAAAATAATAAAAAAATCAAAAAAAATAAAAAAAACAACGCACGGGAGCAGCAGCGGCTCAGCCGCCCGCCGCCCCCTCCCACTTTCCAGCCGCCGCCAGCCGGCGGCTTCCTCGCCGACCCCAGCCGCTAGCGCGGCCCCGCTGCTGTCACGACGCCACCGCAGCCTTCGCCAGCCGCGCGCGGGCCTGCCTTCGTTACGCCCCCACCTTCAAGCGGCGCCGGCCGCCGCCCTTCCCTCTCCACGGCCATCTCCACCTCCCAGTGGTTGTCGCGCCAGCCGCACCGCCGCCACCTCCACCGCACGCCCCCGCGCTGCCGACCTCTCAGCCACCTGCAGTTGCGCGCGAGCCGCCGCCGCCACCTCATCATTTGGGTTCTCCCCACCTGGGAACGAAGGGGAAGGAGAAGGTTCTTTTCCTCCTTTTTTATTGTAAAAATTGCATATTTACTTTGTATAGTTTCAGTAATTACAATCAAGTCCCTCTGTATAGTTGTTTGTTTATTTCAGCTTTTGTATTTACACAAACACCCCTGTGTTCTCTTGTTAATTTGGACATCTATCTTGCATCTTTTTATTCAATGAAAAATACCACTGTGTTGAGCAACTAATTGTGTATGTTTAGAGTATTTATTTGGTTTTTTATGTTACATGGGTAATTAATTAAAAATGATTAACTGAAACTTTGCATATTTTACCCATTCAGAACTCTTAAATTCATATCTAACACACGGTTGCTCTAAAAATTCCAAAAAAATTATATTTGATGCTTCTATCCAAATTTCATACAAAATGGAGTTGTCTTGTGCCTTAAATAAATTGTAGAGTAAATTTAGTATTTGATTTTTAATAAAATCCACGAATATTCTTTTTACGAAATTTCAACTCTACTGGATTGCTCATCTAAATATCTTTCTAAGATAATTTGCACTCTGATTAACTTGACAATGTGGATTTATTAAAAATTATTTACTCACTGTCACTCTGTTTGCACTAAAAAATTCATACTTTGTCAGAAAATTCCAAAAAAATACTATAGTCTCCTTGCATCATGTTTTAGTTCCAGTAAATTGTTCATAATTTTTGCTTACTGTATGTGTGATAAATTGCGAAAAAACCCATAAAAAGTGTGTATTTTTCATTGTTGCATTTTAACCCCTAAAATTCCAAAAAAATGTATTTTGTGTTCTTCTCTTGATTAGTATTCTAAAAAAAATATAATTTGGCTAAACTGAACTGATTTGGCATTAAATTTAATTTGACTAAGTTGTATGCTTTCTTAGTATATTAGTTCACCTACATTTTGTATTTGGCATTTCCTTTTGCATAAAATAATATAAAAAAATACCGCATTGGAAATCTAAGACCTAATTTTCGAATTAAACCCAAGTTGTTCCTTTGCCTCCCTGAGTTCGACCCCGGACTTGCCCGGGATATAAATTAAGCCGAGACACTCTTCACGGAGATCTTCTCTCGGTTCTGACCGAATCGCTAAGTACACGTGCTACAACTTGACCGAATTATACATAGTATCTAGCGACACGTCAGATGGCGCCGTTGTCGGGGAAGCAAACGGCTTAGGGATTAGTTTAAAAATTTAGATTTAGATTTTCATTTACTCGGGTAGTCTGACCCCCGAGCCACTTGTATTTATTCCATTTTTTGCAATTATTTCTCTTCATATTTTTGTATATATTTTGTTTTTATCTCTCTAACATAAATCTTATTTTCCTTGCGAGGGCCCAGTGGACTTGGAGTGCATCGGAGGTCGACGGACGCGACGCGTGGCGACTGCTGAAGAGCACGAAAATCAATTTATCTTCGAGAGAATTTTTATAAATTTTTGCAATTATTGTGTTGTAATAACTTAGGTAATTCGCTCTTTCCAGCGGATCTTATTTGAGAGCTCGTGTTTGTATCCGGACTGGACTTTGGACCCGCTCGTGGTCGTGTGGTTGATTGACGTAGAATAGGACTTGCACTCACGGCTCTTAGAGCATTTTATTAGAATATCTTTATTGCTTGTGCTCGTAATTTTTAGGACCACACATCACATTTAACGAGACACACTTAGACCGCAGAGCTATTAGTCAAATTTAACTTGTTCATCACTCGCTAATAGAACTGCCTGTCTAGGAACGGTTTTCTCGTTTGCATTCATTTAGTATAAAATTTCAATTCTGCCTTGCATCCCGCATGTAGAGCGCGAGGATCATTGTAAGTCTTCTGAACTGGGCATGCATTATTGATTTCATTATTTGCATCGGTTTTTCTCGACTCTCTTCCCTTGGTTTTTGAAACTTAGGTTAAAAGGAAATCGGGACTGATCGTTAGGCGTGCTTTGTTTGGTGGACTAATCAAGTGATAATAAAACTTAAAATCGGGACTACTAATCAGAGTTGATCAAAAAAATTTGACTAAAACTAACAATTGTTTTGGGAGAGTAAAACCCTCATTGTATGCTTGGCTAATTGTGATTGTTGAGAGGTGAGGATGTATCCCTAGGATAGTGCCCAAAACCTACTTTTGAGCCTTGCGTAATTGGATTTATATCTTTATTTATCACCTAATTAAAACTGAAAAGATAAACGGTCGGACTTTTGCGACCATCACTGTGTTGAGTAGGTGAACTCAGGGTTTGCTCTTATGTTTGTTTGTTTTGTTTGTTATTCGGTGCACTTGCACGCTTTCTTCCTTGATCCGCTTCATTCTCCCATCTCCCTTCCAAGATGTCAGAATATTGGTCATCATATCCACGTCATTCTTCATCGACCTTATTCCGATCATCTCCACCCTCTTATTCCTCTTCATACCCATACCCTGATCGCGAAGTCAGAACTTCGACTGACTTCTCCACTTCTTCATCCTTCTCACCTACCTCACATTCTTACACCCCTGACCCACAACCACCCTGGATTGACTCCCCATATTCTCGTCTGCTTGCTGGAAATAAGGAACAAATCACAAAGCAAGCCACTGCTGAGATGAATAATTGGCAGAATCAGTTGCCCCCTCATACCTCATTTTCACCTCGAGTTAGTACCGGACAACATTTGACCTATACACATCCTGACTTAACCTTTGGGTACAACAAGGTCAACCAGACAAATCGAATGGTGAAGCCTGCACTACATGATCTTCCTGACTTGATTGACCTCAGTGATAGAGCTGACATTGACAAACCTTCATATCACCCATTCGGAGAGCCGACATATACATGGGATTGGACTCATGAGACCGATCTACAGACCCCCTGTCTACTGATTCCACCTTATGAGGCTCCGACCAACATCTGCCATACAGATGGGTCATACTCAACCCAGCATTACATGCCTGAGTCAAGATGTGTTGAGTATAAGATCCCAAGTTCTCAGCAGTATCCTCCAATTGTGCCGACTTCTCTCACGAGGTGTCATGAGAACTTATTGGAGGATGACATCTATAGACCGATCAAGAGTCCAGGTAGGAATGTGGATCGTGGATTTCGCGGATTGAATCTTGAAAACCTGGAAGACACCGGATTAACCACTTGTCATGTACAGCTGGAGTCCCTTCTACCTCCCTCTTCTACTAACCACTTTCCCTCCAAATCAGAGTCTGTACATTCTCATAGTCCTCCTTCACCTACCAAAAATACCATAAAAATTGAAAAAGGAAAAGATCTAAAAAAATTGAATCCTGCGGTTAGGGAAGCATTGGATAGAAAGTTGATTTTTGAGCTTCCCTTAATAATGGCCATTGAGCACTTTCCTGACCTTAAAAGATTTGTGAAGAGTAAATCGATGCCTACAAGGTCGGGCAATAAGAGAACAAGGAGTGAGATACATATAGTGTCTATGGCCACATCTTTGATGATAGGGAGAAAAAACAAGAGCCGCAGAGTAAAACGGTTACCTAGATTTGATTGTGAAATCAAAGATACCACATTCACCCATGCAAGAATCGATGATGACTTACCGATTAATATCCTCCCGACCTCTGTGTTTTCCAAGCTCAAACTCGGATCTGCCAAGAAGTCAAGAGAGATCATTCAATTGGCAGATCGGACCATTAAACGGTCGAGAGGAACCATTTCAGTCATCGTCACTTTTCAAGGTGCTCTACTAGAGATAGACTTCACGATCATTGACATTGAGCACCGAGGAGAGTTCAACCAGTCTCCAATCATTCTTGGGAAGCCGTTCTTAGCCTTGGCTAAGGCAACTATAGATTGTGAGACTCGGGAGATCGATTTCTCTGCATTGGGAGCACTCCGACCTCACCCGATCTTTGAGGACACACGATATTCCAAGGTAACCCGTAAAGTTGCAGACAGTCGTGACATTCGAGAGACAGTTGAGTCCCATCTCTCTACTACACCTGAGATACCGATTGTCCAGACGACCATTGGTTTAGAGACTTCCTACAACCACACACCGCCTACTGCTTGCACTACCACCACGAAAGCTTCTAGAGAGGACTCACGACCAGAAGCTATCATTGAGTCGGACATGACCTTTGTGGATTGCCTTGATCATTTCGATGATCCGACACAAGAACCCAACAATATCAAGCCAACTGAGAACACTGTGCCTTATCAGAGACGTGTGCTGACCCTGCAGGAGTATTACAATGCATATGGTGACTCATCTGATGATGAACCTCTGGTCAGAACCTCACACACACCACATCCAAGACATACACCAAAGGAGACAACTGGGACCAAATTGACCAATCTTGATAAATCGGTTGCCCATCCTCTAGTCGGTCATCTGGTAAGAAGAAGACGGGTGTTGATTCCTTGAGGTGTTCCCCCGAACTCCTTAAGACGTATCAATCTCCTCTTCCTCTTGATGCTTCAGGTTCTAGAAAACCGACTAAGAAGGTTACCTTCGATGTTTCAGAGAAGGAACTTTCTGAGGAGTCCTCATCAGGTCCGGATGAGGTGATCTATATGAGTGAGCTCAGTTCGGCTGTTCTGAAGCCATACTTGAGCAAGCAGCCGTGTGTCGACCCCCGTTGGATGTTCCCCACACCTCACTATTATTCTTCGGAGGACGATTCTGACAGCGACACATGTGTATACTTCCCACCCCATCGCTCCCGCAAGAAGGTCCGTCATAAACCTTCTTGATCCTTGTATATTCTTCCTCCTCCTTGTACATATCTTCCTTCCTTTATTCACCTCCTTCCCTCATGATTCGCATCACTCGCCCCAGTTCCGTATCGTTTTCATTTTGTGGCTATACTTAGGATGACTAGATCCTAAGTATAGGGGGTGAGTGACCCGATTTGCTCCTTCTCTTCTTTTTATTTTCTTTTTGTATATTCTTTCCCATTCTCATTGGTCCCCCATTCTTGAGTTCTTTCCAATACTTAGGCTGACCAGAGCCTAAGTATAGGGGGGTCGATGCCCATTGTGTATTATCCACATTTTTTTCCCCTCACTTCTCTTCTTTTCACCCACTTGTACTTAGTACGAGCTATGGATTTTTGTCACCTAGTGCCATGAGGACATAGCACAAGCTAAGTATAGGGGGCGTGTATATATTACATATATACTTTACCCATACCTCGTACTTTCATGTATTTATATATATATATTATATAATAATTATGGGATGGGTAAAAAAACAACAAAAAAAACAACAAACAAAAAAAAACTTTGTCCTAAAAAAAACTCTTTTTCCTTATTTGCTTAAAAAAACTTTTCAAAAAAAAATCCTTTTTATATAAAAAAAGTTCTTTGCCTTTATTTGTGAAAAAAAAAACCTTTTTGAAAAAAAAACTTTTTCTAAAACTTAAAAAAATCAATCATTCATAAAAAAAAACTAACTAATAAGTTGGTTTAATCCCTGACACAATTCACTTTCACACAAGACTAGTGATGTTCAAGAACACTTGGTTTATGAGGTCTTGAGATTTTGAGTTAACCAGCCTTAGTCATTAGGGTCCTTGACTTAATTATTCACATTTCCCTAGTTTGAAAGATGTGTGTGCTATATTGCATGCTTAGTCTCTACCTTAAGAATATGATATGCACCTCACATACACGACTGCAGTTATGATGAGATGAGTTGAAATTTCACTTGAGGAACTGGGATGAGGGATTTGAGTTTGGACTTGATTTAATGATGCTCGAGGATGGGATAAAATCAATGAAGGCTTCATGAAACCTGAGTGTCAGCATCTTTAGCCAGTATGAGAACATGGTTCTTGTACTATCTCTTGACATTTACCTATGTACCAGGGTGTGATAAAATAAAAAAATGTTGATCAGTGTGCGCCAACTCTTGGTAAAAGCAGTGGAGCTAGCCAAAAATACTACCAAGCAATGAAATGTCAAAGAAAATCTCTCATTACAGAAAGTCAATTATCAAAAGAGCTTCCACCAAAGGCGAGCGCTCCCAACCATTTCAAAGTGTCCACTTGGACCACCGCTATTAGGACCAGGAGTCGGGCTTGCACCAAAAAAGGGCTCTGCATCGTAAATGCTACAAGTCTGGGTGTTGAAGGTACGATAGGTACTCAAAAAAGGCACACCCCGATGTACTCCAAGGAAAACAAGTGCAGACGACTCCAACTTCTCTTGACGGACGCACTGATCAACACCAAAAAAATGTGTTGCGTAATAAGGCACTCGAGAGAATCCTTGTTCCAATGAGAGGGAGAGAAGAAATGACACAATCCTATGCCCTCCATCAACTGGCCTTCCATCTACACTTTTAAGTCTGACAACTAAAGAGGCGGCGGATTGGATGCAAGAAATGGTTTATTCCCTAGTGTTGAGGATCGGGTCCTTAGGAGAGTCTCTTGGACTGGAACCTTGGGTGACGCGATGATTCTACTCTTGTAACTGCGGTCAACACTTAAAGTCATATTCCTACTTTATATGTATACAAAGAGAGTCTGATGATTAGGGAAATTGGGTACCTTTTGACTAGAGCTTGGTTCAGCTTAGAATTTTAGGATCTCTAAAACCGAGAGTTCTTGAACGGATCAAGTCTTGTATTCACATGCACAGTCAGGGGTTATCCCAACTTATTCATTCTTTATTTACTCGAGGACTAGCAAAGTTTAAGTATAGGGGGGTGATGAATCCGCGATTCATCATCGCAATATCTTGATCTTAGCAAAATCCCCAAGTAAAATCCCAAATAAATGTCCATAAAATCAATAAATTAACAAAATAACTCTTGCAAATAAAACACACTAATTATTGTATATTGGATTGTATAAAATAAATTAACATAAAAAAGCCGCAAAATCACAAGAGTTTTATACATGTAAATAGCCCAAAACTTCATGTATTTTTACTAATTTCATTTCAACTCCTTTTTGCCTAATTCTTTCTCTAACTTGTTCATAATAATGTATATAAAATACAAAAATACAAAACAAATTATATCTCAAATAAATGCTCCTAGATCCCAATGGGAAAAAGCCGTAAAGACCAACTTCCAAGCTAAATTCCCGCTCCGTACGAACTCCAAATTCACCAAACTCACTTTTAAAGTTCAAGTTAGAAAATTATCTATCCAAAGGAAGTGGTTTCATTAAAATCGGAGCTCATTTGCAAAAGTTGGGTTTTGGGACCTAGATGTACATTGTATACCATGTATATATTCATTCTTTGTTCATTTTTTATCTTACCTTTCTTAATTTCTAAAAATACAAAAAAATCATGCTTGTGTTGTATTTTATTCATATTATTTTATTGTATTTTTCCGTTGTAAATATCTCTTATTAAAAAGACAAAAAATATATATACATAGTGTTTTGTATTCACTTGTAAATTCACCATTATTTTTTCCTTCTTTATTTTGTTGTATTTAAAGTAGCCTACTTATTTCATTTTATTTATTTAATTATTTTACATTCTCTACATTAACCACCATTCAACTCTCTTCTACCACCAACCTCCATTCAACCCCACCATTTCTTAAACCTCCCATTCAACTCCATTAATAAAATAACCTCCCACTATTTTAATAACCTCTCATCCCATCATCTTTATATACCTCTCATTCTCCTCAATTTTGCCTTTGATCCATCTTTATGTGAGGAGAGCCAAGTTCCCAGAGTTGAATCGGTGACAGCGACGCAACCGCGGTCGAGCAACGACGGCCCTCTCTCCGGTGTGATCCGTTGGCTTTTCGGCCAACATCGCAGCCGCACTCGTGCGCTGCTCGAGCTCATCGCGCACCGACGATTCGAGCGAAGACCGTGCTCTCACGAGCACATCATAGGCGACCGTTTCCATCGTAGGTATTTTTTTTCCATCATTGTTATTTTGTTTGCAATTTTTATCACACCATCACCACTACATCTTCATTTGTCTACCATATCTCCATCACCGTCATCATCATATCATTTTCATCCCCCTTCTTTTTGTGTACATATGTCTAAAGAAAATTAAAAAAAAATAAAACAAAAAAAGAGGTTATTTCATTACCACCACCGTACCATTTTTTTCTCTCATTATCACCATCAATCCATCTTGTTTCTTTAATCTTGTTCCCTGTTTGAGAAATCAAAATTAAAAAAAATTTGAAAAAAAAAATTTAAACAAAAAAAAAAATTTTAGTTATTATTACAGCAGTTAAAAAATAATAAAAAAATCAAAAAAAATAAAAAAGAACAACGCACGGGAGCAGCGCGGCTCAGCCGCCCGCCGCCCCCTCCCACTTTCCAGCCGCCGCCAGCCGGCGGCTTCCTTGCCGACCCCAACCGCCAGCGTGGCCCCGCTGCTGTCACGACGCCGCCGCAGCCTTCGCCGGTCGCGCGCGGGCCTGCCTCCGTCACGCCCCCACCTTCAAGCGGCGCCGGCCGCCGCCCTTCCCTCTCCACGGCCATCTCCACCTCCCAACGGTTGTCGCGCCGGCCGCACCGCCGCCACCTCCACCGCGCGCCCCCGCGCCGCCGACCTCTCAGCCACCTGCGGTTGCGCGCGAGCCGCCGCCGCCGCCTCATCATTTGGGTTCTCCCCTCCTGGGAACGAAGGGGAAGGAGAAGGTTCTTTTCCTACTTTTTTATTGTAAAAATTGCATATTTACTTTGTATAGTTTCAATAATTACAATCAAGTCCCTCTGTATAGTTGTTTGTTTATTTCAGCTTTTGTATTTGCACAAACACCCCTGTGTTCTCTTGTTAATTTGGATATCTATCTTGCATCTTTTTATTCAATGAAAAATACCACTGTGTTGAGCAACTAATTGTGTATGTTTAGAGTATTTATTTGGTTTTTTATGTTACATGGGTAATTAATTAAAAATGATTAACTGAAACTTTGCATATTTTACCCATTCAGTACTCTTAAATTCATATCTAACACACTGTTGCTCTAAAAATTCCACAAAAATTATATTTGATGCTTTGATGAGTGCTTAACAAACTGTCCAAATTTCATCCAAAATGGAGTTGTCTTGTGCCTTAAATAAATTGTAGAGTAAATTTAGTATTTGATTTTTAATAAAATCCACGAATATTCTTTTTGCGAAATTTCAACTCTACTGGATTGCTCATCTAAATATCTTTCTAAGATAATTCGCACTCTGATTAACTTGACAATGTGGATTTATTAAAAATTATTTACTCACTGTCACTCTGTTTTCACTAAAAAATTCATAAAAAATACATACTTTGTCACAAAATTCCAAAAATATTATTGTAGTCTCCTTGCATCATGTTTTAGTTCCAGTAAATTTTTCATAATTTTTGCTTACTGTATGTGTGATAAATTGCGAAAAAAACCCATAAAAAGTGTGTATTTTTCATTATTGCATTTTAACCCCTAAAATTCCAAAAAAATGTGTTTTGTGTTCATCTTTGGATTACTATTCTAAAAAAATTATAATTTGGCTAAACTGAACTGATTTGGCATTAAATTTAATTTGGCTAAGTTGTATGCTTTCTTAGTATATTAGTTCACCTACATTTTGTATTTGGCATTTCCTTTTGCATAAAAAAATATAAAAAAATACCGCATTGGAAATCTAAGACCTAATTTTCGAATTAAACCCATGTTGTTCCTTTGCCTCCCTGAGTTCGACCCCGGACTTGCCCGGGATATAAATTAAAGCCGAGACACTCTTCACGGAGATCCTTCTCTCGGTTCTGATCGAATCGCTAAGTACACGTGCTACAACTTGACCGAATTATACATCGTATCTAGCGACACGTCAATCAACAGTTGTATGATCATCAAGATGGCCATGGTACATAAACCTAATTGTACTAAGGGACCTATTATGCAAATTATTTATTCTTCGTTTCAGATTAGCAAATGATATTTGCAATAACATTTATTGCATAATGGCTCATCGTGGGCTCGCCTGTCCAACAGATACAGTATGTTATACTTAGGATAATTCATCGTAAGTATAGGGGGGATGGTTGACTTCTCATTCATTTATTTTTTATTCTTTAGTCATTGTAATATAGGATTTTCTATAATTAGTATGAGTTATGTCTTTTTTTTCTTCGATCTATGAGGATGTAGCTCAAGCTAAGTATGGGGGCCATATATACGTAGTATATACTTTAGCCATAATTTGTACTATTCTATTTTCAATAAGTTTGGCTAAAATACAATTAATTATATGTAAATAACACACTTGTATACAATTAATTCAAATTATTTGTATATACATATGAATAAATCAGGTTAAAAATGCTTTGGCAAAATGTTTGAAAAATATTTTGAAAATTGTTAGGAAAAATATTTTGTAAAATATTTTCAACCTTTGTAAATATTTTGTTTGTAAAAATTCTTTCTTTGCTTGAAATAAAATGCTTTAAAAATATATTTGCAGATGCTTTGAAAAATAGTTACAAAAATGTTTTGAAAATTCTATAAATACTGTAGAAAAAACCTTTGTAAAATGATTTCCGAATTCTATAAAATATTTGTAAAAATTATTTGTTAAATTGGTTTTCAAAATATAGTTTTCAAAATGATGGCAAAAATATTTTCAAATTATTTTGAGAACTATATATATACACAAATCAAGAAAATAAATTCTTTAAAACTTATACATAAACTTTTGAATAAACTAGTGTGATTCTTAAATCACAACATCAAAGAAGCACTCCCGTGTAAATATCTGCACATATTTCTTTTCTTAAAAACGTTTTGTTTTGAAAAATACCTAAAAACTTGCAAAATTAAAAATCCAAAAGCATTAGTAAAATCTTTTCAAAAATTGCATAAAATTTTGCACAACTTTATTAAAAATTCATAAAAAGTTCAAAATAAGAAAAGTATATCACAAAAATAATTTCTGTGCATTGTACATAGCATTTGCATTTTCAGATTAATATTAATAATTGAACAAGTCTAAGTAAAATCCGAATATTGGAGCTTAAATCTACTTAATAACGAGAACCTTATAGGAATTGGAATTGAGGCACTTCAGGTCTACTAGACTTAATTCTCTCAGAACACAAGACTTGGTTCAAAGTCGTCATGATTACCTAAGTAGAATATCTCCGATCACACGTACGACTCTTGTTGATAATGACCTAGCTTGCATACCTCTACTTTACACTTTTCTCTCCTCAGTTGAAGAAGTAGAGCGCGGGATTTGCCAACATGAGACACAAGCCAGTGGAAACATCGGAAGTCATATATCTATAGCCATTGTACCCCAACCTGATCCAGTGGCGACGAGGCCTAAAGAAAGAAGTTGTGGGTTGCAATAAAGCTTCAAAAGAGGGTTAATCTACTGGCTCAAGAGGAAAAAGTCCTTATGTAATTGCTGATGTATATTGTATTAAAAAAACAATGCAATAAAAACTCCAAAAAAGTGGGCAGGCCTGAATGAAAACAAATGCCTGCCGGAGTATGTATATATTTGTATAGCCTATAAGCAAGCATGAACTTCAAAGTCCAATTCATGTGAGCCAGCAGCCGGATGAATTGACTACACTGGTCAAGCATCCTAGGATAGGTAGCTACACTGGCTACCGTACATTCTTCTCTCCAGTTCCTCTTCTTGATCTGGTTGTACTTGAACTTAGAAGGGAATACCACACTTCTCGACGAAAGAGTTGTTGGAATGGGGAACTAGGGTCACCGTGTTGGAGAAGATTGTTTTCTACCGCTTCAGCTAAGGTGAGCTACATATCACACACACTATCCAAGATAGATTCATAGCCATAAGGGTTTGCTTATGAGTTGACTTGTTCTGACGTGGCTATTGAGGAGACTTGAGCAGAGTTTTGTGATTCTCAGAGGTTGTTGTGTTTTAAGTCTGATTTCTAATAAGGTTCTGACCGAACTTATATATCCAAAGATTTGACTGAGCTCCAAACTTTGATTTTGGGAAGACAAGTTTGAGAATTAAAATCAATCCCAATTCTTTTTTTCTTTTCTTTATTTCCTTTTCTCTGCACTTATAGGCATAAGTGTTTGCTAGGGACTAGCAAAGAAAAGTATAGAGGGTGATGAATCTCCATTTCATCACCTTTATTCTTTCATTTTGGCCTTCATTCCTTAGCTAAATGCATGTAAATAACATTATTTTGCCTAAATTTACATTAATTGTTAGTTTTATAAATATTGCGTAAAATACATTGTTTATATCCAAAATTAAAGAATAAAGAAAAGAAAATGAAAGAAAATACCAAAAGTATTTTATGATCCTAAACCTCGAGACCTAAGCATTATGATGATTGGGTCGATAAGGAATAGAGTAGATAAAGATAAGAGTCAAATACACAATAAAAATCCTAATTATTTATTATTTAATAATGTGCTTTTAGGACCTATTTTATTATTTATTATTTATACCTCAAAAGAATAAACTTTGTACAAAAAAGTTGTAGATAAAAATATAAAGAAAAGTACAAAATTGATTTCATCTAAAAATATTATATAGTGTCCATTCTATGCAGAGAATAAAAAGTCAAAACCCAAACTTCCTAGGCCCATATCTTCTCCATAAAAACACAAAATGCATCAAAATCATCTTTAATTGTAAATAACTTTCAATTAGCTATTCAATAAGGTAGTTTCATTTAATTTGGATTTAAGATGCAAAAGTTAGGTTTTGGACCCCTATTGTACAATATACTTGAATAAAATATTCATTTTATTTATTCTTTATAGTTTTCATTGTTTTATATTTTGTAATTTTGTAATGTTATTTACATTATATGTAGAAAATTAAATAAAATAAAACCATTAAAAATATACTAAAATAAAGAAGTGTATAAAGTATATAGACGAATTACCTATACATACACATATATAACAAATACATCTATTTATTTAAATATACATATCATGTCTAAAAAATAAAATAAAAATATATTTGTATATATTAAAATAAGTTATAAATATATAAATTAAGTGTATAAAATAACAAAATTTAAAATACAAAATAAAAAAATAAGCTATATAGGTTAATGTACCTATAATTATACTTGTAAATACTAACTCATAATCAGTAACTCCGAAAAAATAAATAAAAATATCAATTAAATACTAAGTAAAATAACAAACATGTTTTATTTTATATCCTAAAATTAATTAATTCATTCCTATTCATTATCGATTTTACCAATAATTTTCTCATTGGAATTTTTTGGTCGGT
The DNA here is from genome assembly GCA_037367405.1 of Ottelia alismoides. NCBI lineage: Eukaryota > Viridiplantae > Streptophyta > Magnoliopsida > Alismatales > Hydrocharitaceae > Ottelia > Ottelia alismoides. The sequence continues at coordinate 445,560 of JAZKJV010000320.1, read as the reverse complement.
CCACGTAGACCAACTAGAAGCAAACCCTAGTTGACCTGGGTCAACTCTTTGACCTACGCCACCTACCTGTTAGAAGTGAGAAGACCTCTGTCTTCTCTCCTTTTTCCTGGGTGGCTAACCACTCTAATCGGTCCAATCATTCAAGCAAATCAATCGCCTATCATCCATAATGCACGCTTAAGCTATGGATCCTCTATATAAAGTTTGGATTCATCCCAAACCCTAGGTCAATAAACCTCCATCATGTTGTCTATAAATAAAACCCTCTTCCTTCCTTCCAGATTTTGATCCCTTTTTGAGATATGTAATACCAATCCTTGTGCGTGAGTGATTTCGTGGTGATAGTAGGAGCACCCCTGAGGTGTCGACAAGGAGAAAGGAGGAGGAAAGGTGGTCCACCACCACCGAAACAACCATCTCTGTCATGGTCCCTGCTCCTTGAAATCCGAGGTGCGAGCTGCTTATTTTCTATGTTTTAAGGTATATTTAATCATAGTTAGTTAAGTTTTGTCATTCATTTCATCCTTAGATCAGTAGTTGAGTGTAGATTTTAAAATCAACCATCGTTGGAGCTCTCTGCTCCGACCATGTTTCCATCGTCACCACGATTGTTCCGACCTCTTTATCTTGCCCACCTTCTTCCCTATCGCCTGCTTCATCTTTTCTACGCCTTGATCCAACATGATCCCTCCAAGTTCAATGAATCAGATCTCCTCCTCCGCCTTTCGACGAAGCTCCTCCGTTCATCTCCACCTCTATGCTCAACAGCTTCATTTTGGGTTGAGGAGATTTTCCTCGAGCCCCTGAGTCTCCTTCTGCAGGTTCGACATGCCAAAGAGACATGGAGGGTTGATTCTGGAGCTGAATGAGAATCCCAGCTGCCCGACTCTTGGATGAGCTATAGGCTCCTTCCCATCTGAACCTGAACCTTCTGACTGGTGCCATTCGATGCAGAAGACTCCCAGGAAGATGCTGGACCTCTTAGCACAGAGAAGGAAGGCGGGAACGAGGAGATACACACGATCGAAGGGGAGGATAGGGAAGTGTTCTTCCATATTCTTCCTCCGAACCTCAACGTTGTTGGATCTCGTGCACGACCCAGATATAATCTGGGCCGTTGATACCAAGCGAAGCACTGCCTAACCCCGTTGTCAGATGCTCTTAAGTGTGCCTACCATGCACACTTCTAACTGTTGGATCGTGCCTCTTCAGCAGTAAATTTCACATATGCCCCCTCCTTTTATATATTTTTTCTTACTTTTAAAAATTAGGTCTGAAGTGTAAATAATTGGTAACATTTTGCATAAAACCCCCTTGTATTTCTGTGTATTAACATATATATATATATATATATCCATCCCAACTCACCTCACGTGCCCCCCCATGAGGTGGGTATTTTGCAAGTATACCCTTGTAAGCTTTGTATTTATATTTAGTCTAATAAGTTGTATATTACGTGTTAATTTTTGTGGATAAATTGTACAGAGGACTTTCAATGTATTGTATATTGCAAATATACCCCTGCCCTATATTTTTAATTTAAATATTCATGTGTAAATTACACCTTATCCCTTGGATTTTTGTTTTAAGGCTCTGAAATGCATGAAAACTTAATTATATTTGCAAAAAGGCCTCTACTAGTATTCAATTTTGTGCATGTTTCTCTAATTTTTATAAATACCATCCATTCTCCAAAAATTATGAAAAAATAGGATAATATACAAGGATTCTTGCTCTTTGCATGTTTCCTATTTATTAAAAATCTAAAAGTGCATGTTTTGTCCCTGTATAACTTAAAATATCAAAAAATTATAAAATCATGTTTAAAAGTTCTAAAAAATGTATTTTATCTAGTATAGTATTTTATGACATCAGACAAAAATCCCTAAAAATAGAAAAGAAAATGATAAAAATTAAAAAGCTCCAAAATCTTATAAAAAAATCTTCAAAAAATCCAAAAATTTTTATTTGTATTTATAATTTTATTTATATATTCTATTAGATATGAAAAATAGTTTTGGAAAATTTGATTTTTTTGTATTTTTAAATTCCAAAACAATTCGGCCTATTTATTTAATCCCTATTTTGGGGTAATTTTACTTTAAAAATACATAAAAATTAGCAAAAATAACATAAAATCACACAAATATTAGAAAAATATGAAAAACACAAAATCATTTTATTTTACGAATTTTAATTATTTCTACCTATATTCATAATTATAATACTCTACCTTGTATTATATACCTATGTATACACATATATAGTTTATATTATTATTATAATTCTAAATACCTTATAAATATTTCAGTATATATATCAACATATAATATGGGGTACATTTCCTACTGCTTTTTTGATGTTTATATTTATTATGTAATATATACCTATACTTTATATCATACTTATATCTATACACTTATATACATATACTTATAATATATTATATAAATTAAAAAATATATCATAATATATATAAGAAAATCAAATAAAAATTTAAAACAAAAACCCACATAAAAAAGAGACACATGTGTACATATTTCATTGATGATTAGAAATAATCATTAGGCTACCTTGTTTGCTCCCAGTGGTTTAACGTCTACATGCTTTCATGTTATACATATTTGTCTGTAGAGTATAATAAATTGTGCTCCACATTTCTTTCATTCATTGATCATTCATACGTTGTGGGTACTTGTTGTCTTAATCGGATTTCGTGAGTGGTCACCTCAACGACCCTCCATCTTCGCTATCATTTTAGTGAGGATATTTTAGACCCCCGCGGAAGCTGATTAAACACCTACCTACTTCTTCTCTCTGCTAGGGAGAAGACCCATCAAGGTTGTCATCTTTTCAATCCGATGGACCTTCTTCTCACTTTGATTTCACCCCAAAATCATTGTTTTTCATTTGGGTTTGTGCTTAATCCCCTGCAGGTTCCCACCTACTTCACTAATCGGAGAGTACATAGGACCTTGTATCTCAAGTTTCTTCATTGAATGTGCTTCATCGAAAGAGCTTTCCAATAGTCCTCTCTTCTTCATCTTCGCCTAAGTACTAGGAAAGACATCCGACCTTCAGTTGCAGCGAAGGAATGGGAAGAGGTAGAACGACCCCGTCGGAACTCTGCTCTTGCTCCGCCACCCGAGGAGAGGGAGGAACACATATAGTAGTAGTCGCTTGATATGCCCTGATTGATCTTCATAGGACGGACCTGAAGCTCCCATGTCACCCAGACGAAGCACCGCTTCGTTTCCTTAGGTCAGGAGCAGGTGAGCTAGCGCTTAGCCTCTACGTAGCGTCGCGTGTACCCGAGCCTGGAGTGCTTCCCGAGCTTCCTATCACATGCCTCAAGCATGTGGTTGTGGCTTATTTGTAGTCGTGCCCTTCTGTGTCCCTGGAATCACATATAACCCCCACATGTTGTATATTTTATATTGGAAACCTTGTGAGTTATTCTATTTGCATTTTAGTCCTTTTAAGATATGTTTGTGATTGTTTTATACATTTTTAATTCTAATTTCTTTGCATTTCCGCCCATGTATTGATTGTTTAATAACTTGAGAAATAGAAGTCCAAATTTATAAAATTCATCTCATTTTATAGATAATTTTATTCTCTTTGATGTCGTGAATTTAATTTCAATTTTTACTTATATATCAAGCACTAAATTTTAGAGGACTAAGGTTATCTTTCTATCTTTTGTAATATGCTTAAAAATCAATTTTGTCTCTCATTTGTTGCTTCACTCAACACCCTGATTGACATTGAATCTCTTTGATCTGATTAAGAGCCTTCACTAAATCATTGGTTAATTAATTTCCTAATTAGATACTCAATTAAAAGTATCATTAAGTTGTTGATAAGATTAAGGGATTAAAAAGTGAAAAGTTGCACTTTTATTTAAGTAATTACAATGAGTTTTCAATTGGACCTTACATTGAATACATTTGTTCTTAATTGTTCAAGTTATTAATTAATTTTATTCAGAGTTTTTGTTATGCATGAGTTTGTGAGTGTGTTTGTGCATCTTGTCATTTTTTTATGCACTAGCATCATTTTTGTCACTTAATATACTTGCATAAAAAAGCAAGTAAATAAAGCAGGCAATGCACTCTGTATGCATTTTCTTGACCTGGATTCAGCGACTAGCCACTTAATAAATGTTTAATACCTAGAGTAATTCAATTAATTGCATGTGTCCTTGTATTCGACCTTAGATTTATCCAAGATAAAAATTAAACGGAGTTCTCTTCACAGAGATAATATGATTCGATTCTGATTAGTTAGCTATTTGGTCATATTACAATGAATGCATATTAACATAGTCCATTAGCGGTTGATCAATTGTACGATTTGACAAATATTAATTTCTTAAGGATTTTACACAAGTTTCATAAGCACTCTACCACACATATTATTCATGAGGTTTAATTATTATAACTTTTATGCACAAGACTTTTAATCACATTTATCCCTAATTAACCATATTTTATTCACATTGTTTAGATTAAGTATTTTATTATAAAAATTACACTTACCAAAAGCATTTTTTAGGAAAACTTTTGTTTTCCCACAATATAGCCATACTTGAAAATACAATATAATACGAATTATGGCTTCTAAATTTTATAAATTGTACACACGCCCCTCATATACTTGTTTTAAACTATGTTCTCATAGTGATCAAGATCAAGAAGGTCACATAACTCATATTAAGAATGGTTAGGTGAAAAAGAATAACAAATAAAAAAATAGATGCTCGCCAACCCCTCCCCAACTGAACCTATATCTAGGATCAAGTAACCCTATATATAACATAAAGTATAATATCTCGATGAGAGATTAAAGGAACTTGGAGATTACATAAATCTAAAGCCCTAGCCCTCACCAAATCTATGCATACCCTTACTTCATCTAAACTACTAACAGAAGAGAAGATGAGGAGCATATTTTGTGTCGTAGGGAGTATTTCTCATAACTTTAAAATTTTATAGCAGAATGATTTGGCCTCCAACTTCAATCTTCCTTTTCCTCTTTTTTTTTCTTTTTTTCCAAATACTCTTCTCCTTTTTCATGAGATCTTTAGCATATTTTATGACTATTTTCCTTTTCATCTTTTTTTTGTTCAAACAAAACCTTTCATCTGTAATTTTTTGTGGTGCAAACTTCCCTTTATGACTAAAATACTCGTTGGTGATGTCTGCTTGGATGGAGAAAGCAGTAGAGAATGGCATTTACTTCGCGGTATATAATGCATTGCTTATGCTATTGGTGTACATAAACTTACAGGGAGTTATGCATCAAAAATCATCCTTCATTTAACTTTATCGACTATAGATCAGACTCAAGCATTAGTTATATCCTACAAATTGCACAGAGTTAACATTCACATATTACATTACAACCATATTAAAAGGATAATTCCCCATCTTAACAAGACTATCACAACATCTTACATTCCAAAAGCTAGTCAAGAAACACGCATTGAGCACATTGTTCAAAAACTAATCAAGAATAAATAAGTGCTACAAATTGATTAAATCAGATCAAGTTAGACATAAACTTAATCTCTTTGTAAGTGAAACTTAAAGGTTTAAGTCCAATAACATGGAAACAAATATTCTTATTATTCGCAACAATTAGGGATGCATAGCATACATTGTAATAATTGATTTTAATCCATCTCATCATCAACCCAGTGTAGGATATTAATATGGTCGAGATGGATTGGTCTCTTAGTGTTGAGGAGCCATTGACTCCTTTAGGAGGAGGATAGTGTTTTAGATCCTTGACCTTCCCATCTTCAAGTTATAGGTTTGATGGATAATAATCATATAAAGTACTTCTCAACCATTAGGGTAAGGCAACTTTTAATCGATAATTTGTTCGATCAGTTTCAAGTGGAAAGCAAACTCAGCCATGGCTGGTTCCGAGATCAGATAAGTGAGGAGGGTTGTGTGTTAGGTAGCCGTCAACCAGCACAAGAAAGATAAATTCATAAATATTTGTCTCTAAACAGTTTGGATCTTTTTAACATGGATTTAAGCAAACATTTTGATTTCGTTGGGGCATTTCTTAATAGCGGCATGTTATATCACCTGAATGCAATACATTGTTGTCGAGATGTAGTTCAGGATTCTTGCATGAGGAACACATGTGGGTAAACAAGTTAGTTCCGTGCATCGCCACCAGATGCAGTCCAAAATTTGCAAGGGTTCTCACATGATGGATGCATGTGAGTAAAGAAGTTAGTCCAAAAGAGGTTGCAAAGGAAGTTGTTGATAGGTAGTTGGAATATTGGCACTTTGATTGGCATATCAATGAGATCATAGATACGATAGAAATAAGGAAGATTCATATATTATGTCTCTAAGAGAAAAAATGGATTGGAGAGAAAGCAAGGGAGATTGATAAGTCAGGCTTTAAACTTTGGTATTCAAGATAGTGGTAGAAATGGTATCGAAGTGGTTGTTCATAAGGATTGGAAGATAGTGTGTTTGAGGTACAAAGATTTAGGGATTAGATTATCTTGGTAAAATTGGTGCTCGAAGAAGGAATCATGAATATCATCTCAATTTATGCACCACAAATTGGTTTACATGAAAGGATTAAGCAAGATTTTTGAGAGGATTTGGATAAGATTATGCAAGGAATCCCGGAAGAGAGATGACTTGCCTAGGTGGAGATCTTAATGGACATGTGGGAGAGAAGCTCAAAATTAAAAGAGCATGCTTTGAAACAATGTATAAGAATATAATAGAGGAAACTATCACAAATAACAAAATAATGAAGAAGGAAGTAAAGAAGTCTACAAGTGAAGCTAAGTCAAAAGCTTATGAAGTTTTCTACAAGACTCTCGACTCTAAGGAGGGCCATAAGGATATATTCAGGTTGTCCAATGTAAGAGAAAGAAAGGACAAAGACCTTCGTAAAGTGAGATGCATTAAGGATGATGAAAGACACATGCTTTCTACTCGGAAGGACATAGAGACTAGGTAGACGTAGTATTTCCATAAGCTTTTCATAGAGGAAGAAAATAGAGAGATCACTTTAGGAGATCTAGATAGCAGTGAAAGTTACTTGAGTCGTGCAAGCTATAGACGAATACAAAGGAAGTAGCGGAGGCTTTGAAGGTTATCAATGAAGGATATGGAAAAATCCTTAAGCGCATCAGGGAAGCATGAGGATCGCATCGTATGCTATCGGGAGCAACTAGTCGCACTAGTTTCTCGGAGCAGCGGAAATTAAAAAAATTTAAACGATGAAAGCACATGATCCAAGAATACTTCTCGGATCATTTCATCTAAAATACAAACAAGTTTTAGGTTTACCTCTTGAAGCGTAGTTGCGATCGAGTCTCTAAATGAAGAGACCTCCTGTCTCAAGTCCGACCCATAGGAGGAGATGCTTCCAAGCGTGGGGATGAATCGCGTGCTTCTTGGAATCCAAGTTATTTATCCGAGTGACGAATCTCCTAATCTTGTCACACGAGATCTGAAGTCTTCTTCATGATCAAGGCACATAGAAGGAGACATAGATCCATAAGCAGTTAAAGCAGTAGCACGACGATATGGTGACGACGACGTTCTTTTCTAGGTCAGCATATGGACAGCCACATGTTGAGAGAGAAGGAGAGATGGCGTGTATAGAGAATGGGGAGACAGAGAGAGCACTTTGTTGTCTTCAACTTGTGTGTACAATAAAAAGCTAGGGTTACCCTTCTATTTATACTATTTTGGGAGTCCATGTATCTCAATCATGGACAACACAAATCCAATGGTTTACATTGATTTGTGTTTCTTTCAATGGTCATGATTTAGTTGCAAAAATACAACAACAATTAATTCAATTAAAATAAATATATATTGTATAATAATCAATATAAATAATTTCAATTAAATCAATTATCCATGGAGATAATAGGAAGGAGTCAATCCTCCTTCCTTAAAAGGGGCGGATGGCCACCAAATCCCGATAGGACTTGGTGATCGTCCCATCTCCATAATAGGAAGGGGTTGCACTCATTCCTATTACATGAAATCCACTATTTCATGTATATCTCCATAAATTTGCAACAATTTTGGTCGCAAATTATTTCACAAAAATAAATCCAGTTTATTTTGTGAACATTGCAATGATGCCATTAGAAATTTGTGAATCACATTCACAACCTAAAATAAAATGTAAATTACATTTTCAATTAAATTTCCAATGTGAATGCAATTTACATCAACATTTAAATTAAAATTATTTACAAATAGCTCTCCTTTATATATTATAAATCACATATATATTATATATGATTAATATGGATAGTGCTATCCACATCACTCATATCCATGATAAACAAATAATATTTAATTACATTGGATCAACATTCTCATGCACCAAAATAATATGAATCAAATTCACATTATTCAATAATTCATATTTAATTATCCATTTATCATGTGCCCAGACAATATTAATCACATTGATATTATTCACAATAATTAAATTACATTTAATTATCTATTTTGCTTAATGCTCAGATATAATATCAACAATGAAATTATTCTTGAACTCTTTCAAGAATAATGTGCTTTCTCTATGGATACGTGGAGATAAGGATGGGGCGATCGTACATTACACATATAATGACTTAGATATCGAGATCATATCTCAAATTCAGATCTTGCGGACCTCCCATAGATGTTTGATTAAATCAAAACCATAAATATAATCTTTTCATTGCATCTGAATCACATTCAAATCACTGTCCAATATTTGACCAATATCAGATTACTTCTCTATTGAGAGGAGTCATTAAAATCTAATCTCGTTTCATCACTCCCTAGGAATGGAAGTGACATGGTTATACAATCATTTATGATCACATCACCCTCATGTATTCCTAAAACTCGTTTATCCTGCATATTGGAAGACCTAGAATAAACACGGAGTTTTAGATCAATTTAGACTACCTTCTTCAGGATTTTATCATTAAGTTTCTCATTTGATCATTGGGAGTTGTCATCGACCATATGCTTTCCAAAAGTATATATATCATACCTAGGTGTTGATCTTACACTTTCTAAAAGCATATATCAAACCTTACAAATTCAGTCAGGCTTCCAAAGTGAGATGACTGTGTATGAAATCCAATATCTCATGACTGAGCTCATGTCCTCCAGTTCAGTAATGAATCCGTATGATCTCTTTGAGAGATCGCATTACTCATATGCCCTTGTATGCACACCACCACGCAGGTGTATAGACCTTGATTAGATCATCAACCTATCGGTCTACCAAATGTACATACTGAAACATATAGTAACACATCTGTCTATGGTTAGAGGATGCATGCATATATCATGACAGCATACGACAAAACTTTTTGGTTATCTTGATCTTGTTAAGTCAACTCTTTGACCTAACTTATCTAACACCTCAGAATCTTTATTCCTATGCAGAGGACCTACATCAAGAGGCCAGTCAGATATCAACTCATGAGAGAAAGGATTGCCATCTCCTACTTAGGATGGAGATCATCTATTAATAATCATTTGATGCTGCTTGATGAGTCATCAATCTAACTCTTTGGATATTAATCCAAGCACCAGCCTCTATGATTCAACAACTAAATCAACAGTTGTATTATCATCAAGATGGCCATTGTACGTAACCATAATTGTATCAAGGGACACATTATGTAAATTAGTTATTCTTCGTTTCAGATTAGGGAATGATATTTGCAATAACATTTATTGCATAATGGCTCGACGTGGGCTCGTATGACCAACAATTTCCCACTAGTGCAAAGAGCCATTAATGGGTTAATCTTTAAACCACACTCATGCTAAAACCATAGGCTATTTAGAAAAATAGCTAGGTAAGCTGATCAGTCACTCTGTTCCTGAGAGACTACGCTAAGTCTTTTTACGGTACTTGCACATCTCCTAGTAACAGTGCTCGCATCCAATGCGAATTTTGCATCTTATGCAACCAATACTCAATCTTTTTAAAGCAGTTACAGTGTCTATGACACTACAACTCAATAATTGTTATAACCAGTATGTAATTTCTATTGTCCTTATCAGAGTACCTTTATTCCCGAAGATATCTATCTTTTAAGACTAAGACCCAGTCTTAAGTCTTATAAGGCATTTGCACAAGATCTTTTAGATCACTATCTATAAATCTTAAGTTCTTGAAGATAAGACTTTGGGATCACTATCTAAAAAATATTTTCATCTTTTGAGGACATTGCTATTACCATAATCAAGTGTTTTATCTCCATACTAGGATTAGTAATAGTTACTACTCCCACTACATGACAGACATCTGGATTGTGTACATATCTAGTATACACAGAGCTTCCTATAACTAATGCACTAGGACATGCAGCTTTGGTATTCACATCCTCAACTCTTTGAGATGCTAACCCTTTAGATAGGTCGGTGCCATATCTTAAGGGAAAGAAGCTTCCCTTGGAGTTCTCCTAACATGGAATATGTCCAAGGTGTACCACTTAATGTGATGGTCCCAATACCCTCTTCTCTATGCTTATGTGCATCTTCAGAACTAAGATCTAAGGGATATCCTTGAGATCACATCTCAAGGTATGGAACAACCACATTATAAAATACTTATTTTATCCTTATATCATTCCAAATGAATAGAATATCACCTACACTTAGCACAACGAACACATTGGCACTCTCGCTAAGCTTCACATGGTTCATCAAGATTTTATTTGAAATCATAACATTTATAATTTCAGCAAATCTAATGTTCCATCTACAAGAAACTTATTTGAGTCCATAGATGGAGTTCTTCATCTTGCATACCTTTCTTTCCTCAACCATGAAGGCCTGGGGATACTTCATGTGAATATCCTTAAAGAGGTATTCATAGGTGACTGCAATATTGACTTCCATCTTGAAGATGTCATAGTCAAGTTATGTAGGTATAGTTAGCAATATTCTGATAGGTTTAAGCATGATCATTAAAGAGCAAGTCTCACCGCAAGTGATGTCTTTTCTTTGTGTGTATCTTGGGGATATGAGTCGTGCTTTGAAGGTCTCTACCTTCTCATGAGGTTCTCTCTTTCTCTTGAAGATCCATTTATACCTAACAGGTTTTACCCTTATAGGTGGATCCTCTAGGGTCCATATACAACATTTCTATATGAAGTCTACTTTAGACATTCCATGTCATGATCCTTGGAAGCTTCACCATATGAAGTCAGATCATTTTCAGACTTAACGGACACATGGAATCCATCCTCAAACTTATTTGAAGACATATGAGTGTTCCATCTTTAATTGTCCTTTTAGTTTCCGATTTCAGGAAACTCATTATCTTATCAAGATTAAATGAGTTCCTTCACTTCATTTTCATCTTGATTCTCAAGAGAGTCATTATCTGAGAATCATATCCTTAGAAATGAAATCTTTTAACAATCTCAAGGTCAAAAAGTAGGTATCCAATACCATCCTTTATATCTCTAATGAAGTAACACTCTTTGGTGCTAGATTCTAGCTTACTTGCATTCATGACAAAGTTATGGAGCAAGCAACCCTAAATCCTCAAGTGTCGAATACTAGGATAGGTTCCAAACCATAGCTTATGAGGATGTTCGGGTTTAGATTTACATGGAATTTTATTAAGGATATATATTGTAGTCTCTACTACATATATATCTGGAAACTAATAGTTAATTATGCTAAAAATCATCATTGATCAAATCATATAACGTATGATCCAAATGTATCTCCCTACAACTCTATTGAGCTTAGGAGTATTAGAAGTAGTGAGATAGGAATGATATTCTTTCTTCATAAGTTACCATTGAATTTATCTAATAGGTACTTGCTACCTTGATTAGATCAATTCATTTCATCTTCCTTCAAACTTTGGTTCTAAACCAAAATTGTGAACTCTTTAAACATTTCAAACTTTCTAATATGAAGGAAAGAAATCTCATATCACAAAAATCATCAATTGATATCGCACATCATTAATGTTTATTATGATACAGATGATCCACATACATAAATATGTATGAGATCTTGAAAATCTTGGCATCTAACACCATTCCCAAAGAAGGGTGAATTGGATATTTTCTACTTTGAATACAATATTCACAAGTATGTAAGATTTGAAATTTCAGACAGTCTAAAGTTTCATCTCTTACTTGTCTATTCTCATCAACAGACTTGTGTCCAATGCTTGATGCCATATCATTGTCAAATGATCTCCATCCTCCTATTAATCTTTTAAGGTTTAATTTTAAATATTTAGAAATATTAATGAATTATTCATTAATATTCTAATTTAGTAGAGTCTACTAAATGTTAGATTATGATCTGAAATATATTCATCATAACTCTTTATGATAGGTCTAATCCAGAGTTCATATTTATCTCGAACATTTAGAAATAAACAATGATGTATTCTAATATCTATGCCATAAAAACATTCTCTGAGATTAAGAGCTCTCTCACCGAAAATATGAAGTCTATCTATCCAATAGAGATTGTAGCAACAATTGTATCAACATCCATGTGGATGACTATCAAACCATAAGATCAAATTTTCCAGTCTTCTAAAATATATGCAACCAATTGCAAGTGATATTAGAAGAATGAGATACAAATTTAGACTTCGATCTTATCCAATAAGAAAGTCAATTTCAATGATGATATGTAGATTCATATTATTTCGATGCACTATCTAGATCCTTCTCTAAAGATCTTAGATAGTCTAGATAGTCATACTATCAGTACATCTGCTTATTACAGTATTGGCATTCATCCAACTCTTTGGATATCATATGGAAGTCATAGAAGTACGGTCAAATCCTTGACTTTCCTTCTTGCTTGGGTCAGACACATGCTTCCACTGTGCTCCCTTCATCTATAAACAACCATTGCTTAAGACAAAGGAACTCTTATATTGAATACAAAATATTTCAATATAAGGGTATTTCAACAATTATAAATGCTTCATTCAATTCATATAATATGAATATTATGAAGCTTCATGAATGACTTGAGTATAGACAGTAGAATGATGACACTCATCATATCTACATCCATCTAAACTCTAAAAGACTTTGGTTCAGGTAGGTACTCAACCTAGCTCCCTTGTACAAGTTAGACTGCTCAGTCAGCTATGGATTTACAAATGCACGGAAAGAGGAGCCCTCTATAATAGGCTTTAATCTCAGTCCCCGTGTCCTCAGAAAGCTTCTGCACATCCTAAACCATGCTCCACCCCTTTGATATAGTATTTCAAATAGGTTGACGAAGCTCACCCGCACTCACGCTCATCTAGGCTTTTCTAGCTCACCTCTTCGGGCATCGCTTTTCTTTCTCTTTCAGTGTGCTAGGTTTGTCGACCTATGAGAAAGAAAATCCTTTAAAAAAGTGAAGAGGTCTGTTTAACTACTTTCTTCTTTAATGGCTTTCTTCCCCTGCTCTTTCTCCGAGCCTGAAGACAACCCTTGCTTGACTGCTCGTCTATTTACTTAATATGAACCTCTGCTGTGAATCCTGACACATTACTCTAGTTCCAGAACAAGAAAGAAGAACATCAATTGAGCGGGAAGAGCTGGAATAGGCTAGGGTCTCAGTCTAGCAGAAGAGGAGGTTCATCCTTGGACTTGTCTGGTCCCTTGTCCTAAGAAGACTAAAGGCCAGAAGAGCTGAGGGAGCTTCAGGATATATACGCGGGAAAAGAAGCCACCCGAAGTCCCTAGGAAGTTACACGGGGCGACCACAAGATGGAGCTTGTGGCACTACACTATCAGAGCGGAGCTAGGCAAAGACATACATGGGGCTCTCAGAAGAAAAAGAAAGCAGTTCGGAGCCAGTCCTGAAGAGGTAATAAATAAGACAAAGCGATCATCATTCTCAGCGGTAGGGAGAGCAAGACCATTTTTTAGTACATCATCTCTTATCGAGCCACCATTCTGCATAATGCAGTAACCATGTCATTCACGATTAAATGTTGAAAGCGCATATGTATGCCAAAACATCTTCTTAGATTTTTATAAGGATTATTTGACAATTACGATCATCATCGACATGATACTTCCAAAGCACATTCGATGAAAGATCAAGACTATAGAGACACACAAATCCTAGGTTGTTGTCTTATTATCAATTTAACTGTCATTCCTCATTATTATGAGGAAACTTGCACATTGCAACTGCATACATTTTGTGTCCAAGTGCATGTGCAATATCTTGATCATGAATCCAATTCATGTTAATTTACTGGTTATTATTGAATATAGTATTGAGTGGTTTTTATGAGGATTATCTGAAATAAGATATTTTCATATATATATACACATATTTTACTTTGATTCATGAATCTTTATATCAAAGTTGTCTTGCCTTGTTAATACTAAAAGTTCATTCTCTTATTCACTTTCAATGTACAAGATATATTTATAAAAGATATATTTACCATTATATCTCAAGCAAGATCTGGGATCTTCTTTCTTATCTTTTTTAGATCCCAATAATATGAGAAAATATAACTTGAATAAAAAGAAGCGGGAACTCATTTCGACTTGCAAGTCCAACTTGCATTTTCCAATTAAGTCTTTAACACCCGAACCCACCACCCCTAAGGCAATGTTGACCCGTTGTTAATTGAACCAACCATCAACAGGAATAGCACCTGATATGTGCAATCCAATATCATCCCAATAATATGAGGAACCGATATTGGGGTTACTACGCATACGACCTTACTCTTTCGAGAAGCAAAGAGATCGATCCAGATGCGCTTGTATGCAGGAGCTACCACTTCGTATAGGCGTCTCCTACATAGAATTCTTGGAGGTGGAACCCTTCACCTTGACGAAACCTTGAGGAAGATCATGGATTGTCATTTATGTGATCCTCCATATCATGTTCAAATTCTAATTATTATTATGAAGCATATTCACATGATTAATTCTTCCAAGAGAAATACTACTCTATTCATAATAAAGTGTTTGACTGGATCTAATTAATTTAATCATATTAAATCAATTATTGATCCAATCAATTAACCAACAAATAATTTTTCATTATTACTCGAAGGATGGTATAATATCAAAATACGTATTATACGAATTTTAATAGCTAGCAAAATACACCATGATCGCTTCAAGCATTATGCTTTCCTTACCTGTTGTCATGACCAGTACCGACAGGAGTGGGACAGACCCCTCACGGAGCAACCTGCTACCCCAAAGGTCCCCGACTAGACACCATATCCGTCTCAGGTTAGGATAAAGTGATTTGATCATATTGTATTTGAGATGATAATCGGTCTTTCAACAAAAGTTATACCATATATAATATTCATCAAAACCTTTTTAAAATTATGAGGAAATTTGCTAAACAAATTACCATTCCTAGTCAAGTTACAATGTTTGTTGGGATTGATGTAATCAATTGTGGTCTAGATCATATCTAATCAATTTTGGTTAAGGTACCATTATTTAAGGAAATAATCTGCATCAAATATTTCACAAAAAAATTAATAATAATAATTAGGAAATTAACAATTAATTTCCATCAATTGATTAAATGACAATCACAAGGTTCTTGATTGGGAAAGTAATTTTCATTAGTGACCCCTACTTACTAAAATTAGCATATCTCAATTAATTTAAATCCAAATTACGCAAACTAAGTTTCTTTGATTTGTCAATTTTGATTTATAACAGAACCCAAGTGATGTTCACACATTTATAAGTGAATTAAAATCATAATTAACTCTTTAAATACGTCAAGATTCGCCATCCCCGAAACAGTGGATACGTGTTTACTAAAAAGATCATAACTTGAGCAAACAGATTCCAAATAGCGCAAACTCAAGTTCCAAGGTTTCCTTATTTAATGTAAAACATAATCCAAGTGATAATTTTGAGTTTAAAAACATTTAAATAGGGCAAAAAAATCACATAAAATAAGGTTGCATGAATAAAATACGATGAAACTTCACACAACTAAAATTGCCCAAGTCATCTTAGGTTTATGGATCAAATCCAAAACCTCCAACATGCTCTGATACCACTTGAAGGATATGGAAAAAATTTTAAGCGTATCACGAAAGTGTGAGGATCGCATCTTATGCGGTCGAGAGCGACTAGGTGCACTAGTCGCTCGAGGCAGTGGAAATTTTAAAAAAATTAAACGATGAAACCACATGATCCAAGAACACTTCTCGGGTCGTTTCATCTAAATCGCAAACAAGTATTAGGTTTACCTCTTAAAGCGTGATTGTGATCGAGTCTCTAAACGAGGAGACCTCTTGTCTCAAGTCTGACCCGTCGGAGGAGACGCTTGCGAGCGGGGGGATGAACCGTGTGCTTCTCGCAATCCAAGTTGTTTATCCGAGTGGTGAGTCTCCTGATCTCATCACATGAGATCCGACGTCTTCTTTGCGAGCGAGGCGCATCAAAGGAGACAGAGATCCATGAGCAGTCGAAGTAGCAACACGACGACATGGCGACGACGATGTTCTTCTCTAGTTCAACATATGGACGGCCACAAGTTGAGAGAGGAGAGATGACGTGTAGAGAGAATGGGGAGACAGAGAGGAATAGCATGTTGTTGTCTTCAACTTGTGTGTACAATAAAAGGCTATGGTTACCCTTCTATTTATACTATTTTGGGAGCCCATGGATCTCAATCCATGGACAACACAAATTTAATGGTTCACACTGATTTGTGTTTCTTTCAATGGTCATGATTTAGTTGCAAAAGCACAACAATTAATTTAATTCAATTAAATATATATTGAATAAGAATCAATATAAATTAATTTCAATTAAATCAATTATCCATGGAGATAATAGGAAGGAGTCAAGCCTCCTTCCTTAAAAGGGGTGGATGGCCACCAAATCCCAATAGGACTTGGTGGTCGTCCCCTCTCCCTAATATGAAGGGGAGGCACTCATTCCTATTACATGAAATCCACTATTTCATGTATATCTCCATAAATTTGCAACAATTTTTGTCGCATATTATTTCACAAAAATAAATCCAATTTATTTTGTGAACATTGCAATCATGCCATTGAAAATTTGTGAATCACATTCACAACTCAAAATAAAATGTAAATTACATTTTCAATTAAATGTCCAATGTGAATCCAATTCACATCAACATTTAAATTGTAATTATTTACAAATAGATCTCCCTTATATATATATATATATATGGGAAAAAGGAGTATGCTCCCTGGGAGTAGCCAACGAGGCTACTCCCACCCCTATTTTCCCCTCATTTTTTTATTTTTTTGGAAAATAAAAATTTGTATATTCATCACTATATCCCTCTAACATTTTATTAAAATTTTGTCTGAAACAGAGACTCCTAAGCCCTCCATCCAGACGTCATTTTTTTAACTGTCGCAGGATTTTTTAAATCGACCATGTTTGGATGGAGGCCGTAGGAGTCTCTGTTTCAGACGAAGTTTTAATAGAATCTTAGAGGGATATAGCGATGAATATACAAATTTTTATTTTCCAAAAAAATAAAAAATTTTGGGAGAAAGTGGGGGTAGGAGCAGCCCGTTGGCAACTCCCAGGGAGCAGCCCCATTTACCTATATATATTATTAATCACATATATGATATATATGATCAATATGGATAGTGCTATCTACATCACTCATATCCATGATAATCAAATAATACTTAATTACCATGTATCAACATTCTCATACACCAAAATAATATGAATCAAATTCACATTGTTCATTAAATCATATTTAATTATCTATTTTTTATGTGCCCAAACAATATGAATCACATTCATATTATTCACAATAACTAAATCATATTTAATTATCTATTTTGCTCAATGCTTAGATAAAATATCAACAATGAAATTATTCTTGTACTCTTTCACGAATAATGTGCTTTCTCCATGGATACTTGGAGATAAAGACAGGGCAATCGTATGTTCCACATATAGTGAATTGGATATCGAGATCATATCTCAAATCTAGATCTTGCGGACCTCCCATAGATGTTTGATTAAATCAAAATCGTAAATCTAATCTTTTCATTGAATCTAAATCACATTCAGATCACTGTCCAACATTTGGACCAAGAGATTACCTCTCTATTGAGAGGAGTCGCTAAAATCCAAACCCGTTTCATCCCTCCCTAGGAATGGAAGCGTCATGGTTATACAATCATTTATGATCACATCACCCTCAGGTAATCCTAATACCTCTACATCCTGCATACTGGAAGACCTATAATAAACCCGGAATTTTAGATCAATTTAGGATGCCTTCTTCAGGGTTTAATCATTAAGCTACTCATTTGATCGTTGGAGTCGATATCGATCATATACTTTCCAAAAGCATATATCATACCTAGGTGTTGAATATACACTTTCCAAAAGCATATATCAAACATTACAAATTCAGTCAAGCTTCCAAAGTGAGACGACATGCACAAAATTTGATCATTCCCAATATCTCCTCATGTCTTCCGGTTCAGTAATGAATATGTATGATCCCTTTGAGGGATCATATTACTCATATGCCCTTGTATGCACACCAATGCGTCGGTGTATAAATTTTGATTAGATCATCAAGATATCAATCTGCCTAATGTACATAGTCAAACATAGAGTAACACATCTGTCTATGGTCAGAAGATGTGTGCATATATCGTGACAACATACAATATAGCTCTTTGGTTATCTCGATCTCCTTAAATTAACTCTTTGACCTAACTTATCTAACACCTCCGAATCTCTATTCCTATGTAGAGGACCTGCATCAAGAGGTCGATCAGATATCAGTCCATGAGAGAAAGGCTTGTCATCTCATACTTAGGATGGAGATCACCTCTTAATAATCATTTGACGATGCTTGATGAGTCCTCACTCTAACTCTTTAAAGATTCATCCAAGCACTAGCCTCTTTGATTCAATAATTGGATCAGCAGTTGTATGATCATCAAGATGGCCATGGTACGTAACCCTAATTGTACTAAGGACCTATTATGCAAATTAGTTATTCTTCATTTCAGATTAGGGAATGATATTTGCAATAACGCTTATTGCATAATGGCTCGCCGTGGGCTTGCATGACCAAAAATGAAACCACGGAAATGTATATAAATTGATGACATTCCTATAAAAGATGGAGCGTTATAGGTGAGCATAGTTTTACTTGACTTACAAATTTATTCAATGTTATTTGGTAAAGTAAGAAAATGCTTGAAGAATGGATGAGAAGCATGGTGGTGACTCTTTTATAAGAACAAATTAGAATCAAAATGTGAATTATAAAGGCATCAAGATGATAAGTAATACTATGAAAATTTGAGAACTGATCAAAAGAAGGTTGAGGCAAGTTTCCAAAGTAAGAAAAACAATTCGAATTCAGACTAGGTCATTAAACAATTAAAGCCATTCTCTTGTTGAGGAGAACAATGGAGAATTACAAAGCTAAAAGGAAGAACCTTCGTAAGATTTTTTTGATTTAGGCAAGGCTTATGACTCTATCACACAAGAGATATTGTGGATAGTTTTGGAGAAGAGACAAGTACATGCATTAACCTCATAAAGGATATGTATGATATGACTATATAAGGATCCAATCTGAGAAGACTGACTATTTTAACATAAACATCGATTTGCATCAAGGTTCAGCCTTGAGCTCATTCTTTTTTACTTTGATTATGGACGAGTTGACTTGTCACATTGAAGATGATATAACTTGGTGTATGTTATTCACTGATGATATTGTGTTGATTGATGAAGCTAGAGATGGAGTAAATGGGAAGCTTGAGGTTTGAAGCATTAGAGACTAAAGGATATCGTATAAATGTAGCTAAGACTGAATATATGAAGTGCACTTTTGATGGAAGTAATGAGGAAGAAATCGAGGTGAAGATTGGTGATGAGAACATTTAGAAGAAAGATTCTTTTAGATAATTGGGATCCATTTTATAAAATGATGAGGAAATTGATGGAGATGTTACTCAATGAATAAATACAAGTTGGCTAAAGTCTATCATTCTATGTGACAAGAAAATTCCTTTAAAAACCAAAGGAAAGTTTACAAAGAAACCGTGAGACCTACTATGCTCTATGGATCTGAATGTTGACCTACGAACCATAGACATGTGCAGAGAATGATAGTAGCATAAAAGAAAATGTTAAGGTGGATGTGTGGACATACGCGTAAAGATCAGATTCGGAACGATATAATGAGAAGAAAAATTGGTACAGCCCCGATCAAGGATAAGATACAAGAAAAGTATTTAACGTTGTTTGACCATTTACAAAGAAGGTCGACTGATGCACTAGTTAGGAGATGTGAATTTTAGGATGTTGAGCCGACTAAGAGAGCAAGGAAGGGCCAAAAAGTGTTGGAATGAGACTATCGAAAGGGATCTTAATTTTTTTGATCTACGCCTGAGAATGACCCAAGATAGATCTGAATGGAGGCAAAGAATCCATATAGCTGACCCTACTTAATGTGCTAAAGGTTTTGTTGTTGTTTCAAGTGGCAAGCAAAAGCATTGTGTGCCTATAACCCACAAGTCCCATGGCCAACCTAAGATCCAAATACCAGTAATCACAAATCAAAGAGGATTGATAGCCTAGTTAAGGTGTCCTTTAATTTATGGTTCGTATAGTTCAATTCAAATATCATAAACAAAAATCCTGATTATGTCAACAACTGATGATTTTGGCTCATCTAGTGATTATACAAATGTTAAACAAAGGGAGGTAAACAAGGAAACTAAGGTCAAATAAACCAAATGTATTGGTTGAGATAAAAAAATCAATGTTTTAGATCTTGAGACAAATGGTTAAAAGAAGGGGAAAATGCAAAGGAAAAATATGATGTTTTGGGGATTACTTAACACAACTCCGTAAAATGATCAAAATAATGATAGAGCAATACAAATATGCAAAAAATAGGACTAAAAGAACTTTTATAGAGATGTTATCAATGCTGATGATAATTTCTCAGCTACAACTGGGCGTTAATAATGCTCGTCTTGATACTAGGCATGAACCTTCAATTCAGCTTAGGGTATGAATCTACAAGCGCTGATGAGATTATGCGGCTGTATCCTTCTTCTTTAAGTCTTTATGTATATATAATACACCTGGAGGTTATTGGTGTGAATATTGATAGATGATCATCAATGTTATGGCGCCTCTGCTGCACGTATTTTTCACCTTTTCTCCTGTACTCACCAGTCAAAACAAGAGAATATTTAAATTCACTTTAGATAAAATCAAGTTACAGCACAATAATTTCAACCTTCAGAGGTATGATAAATGAATGTACAAAGTCAGAAAAAATAGTATTTAATCTCAATATTCAGCTAAATAATGATAAATGACCGGAGCACACATAGATGAGATTATATCCCTCGATCTGCACCCAATCATCTTGATTACTTCATCAGATACAGTCAAATTAGTTGCATATCATCATAGCAGTAAAATGACTATCTAATGAGTTCAACAGGAATCAATCTTTCTTAAATAATCTCAAAGTTCAGACACATGAAAATGACTTTAGTACTATTTTCCAAATCAAAAGCTAAAGCTGAATACAGTTCTGAGCTTAATCTCAATAGTGAACATTAAGCATATGGTGAGTGAATTTAGGTCAGAAATCTGAAGGCCTCAACAACTCTCAGCCTAGAGAGAATTTGCTTTAGATGGCCATGGCGTGGAGAATGTCCTTCAGTCGAAAAATCAATTGTGAACAGTATACTTTTGTGAGATTTGGTCACTGAAATCCCTTAAATCAAACAACCATGAAAAGTCAATTTAGATCTAAGCATTGCAAGTACCTGTCACAGAACCAACAAGCTAAAAAATGAACTCAGTATCAATAGTTTAGGAGACATAATCTCATTGTAAATCTTACATTAGTCACAGGTGCAACATGTTTTTTTACAGCTACCATCTGGTCTTCAATACTTATCCAAACACGCCTGTATTCATGACAATCATGCATCTACCGGGTCCATGCCAAACGTGCAAGAGCAGTACAACAATGCATTCATTTTTAAACTTATGAAGTGCTTTACTTGTTTTTAATCACTTGAGAAAATGCCTAAATGTAAAGTCCTTAAAGCAATACCAGCCAAAAACAAAGGATACGTGAAGTTTTTGGTGAGGATAGTGGTCACTGATTTCTAAATATTCAACACGGTACAGAACATAAATTCAGGTGTACCGGACAAATATACCAATTAGGTGTGAGTAGGTGCAAAGTAGATGAATCTATAACAATAAGTACAACTGGGTTTTGCCCATCAGATCAGCGCACATGATGCCATTTCCATTTGTATCTATTCCATGGGAGCATATCCTCTGCGGTGGTTTGACCGCAGCAGGGGCTGATGTGCCTCCATTACTTTTTTTTGTGAAATCTCACAAATCTAACCTTAGGATTGAAAGTATGTATTTTCGTTTATATGTTTAAGATAAATGGGTTATAAGTATCTTATCAAGACAAAAATTGGAGCTCACATAAACGAAAATACATACTTTCGATCCCTAAGGTTAGATTTGTGATTTGGATTTCGCAAAAAATGAGGGCACAGTAGCCCCTGTTGCGGTCAAGTGACAACAGGGGATCTGCTCCCCTATTCCACACGTGAACCATAAGAAGGGGCCACCAAATCTCAAATAATAAGCGATATTCAATCAAAATGAGAACACCAAATTAGTTTTCACATTCTGAAACAATAACTCTCAGATCAGTCTTTGATCATGGCTAGGACAGAATTTATGCACAAGTATGAATGCTGGTGAACATGCCAGTAGAATTTCTTCCAATCTGTCAGGCCTGACAATCTCTTAGTTTGTTAAGGTAAATTATTCCACAGCTACCAGGTACCGTATCAGTGGTCACCAAACTTATTTGCCAGATTTCAACCCCTCCGAATGACTCAACTGAGCCGTTCAAGCTCTAACATCAGCTTTGAGTCTATTCTATTGGTAACGAATAGAGCAAACACAGTCACCTTAATTAGTCCATGGCCATGATAAATAGGATTCATGAACTTGTAGAGGTTTCATGGAAAACACGATAGAGTTCAACCATCAAAGAGGTAGAGTATACCTATAAACCTCCTTGCTTCATTGTTTCTCGATGGTATCTCGACGTCCCTCATAATTCTAAGATGTGCCCTCACCCTTCCATGCGATTAAATGAATATAAAAAAATATTTTCACATTTCCTTTTCCGTGTTTCTGATTTGATTCACTTTGTACAAAAATTAAGATATTCTGGATATGCCTTGTTCATCATATTGCACCTCGTTTCTCGAACGTGAAATTATTAATCCAACTGTATGCATTATATGATTACATCATATATTATAAATCGGGAGAATTTCATGATTATTGGACTTTGTTTGTTATGGTAGATCAATGAGTGGAAAAGTAAAATAACTTATGTTAAGACTAATTAGGCTATTGGAGTCGGGTCAATCGATTGACCCTTTTGACTAGTCGACTAATTAGGCTACAATTTTTTTTATTTTTTTTTTAAAGATTCTCATTTATCTTGATATCACTACAAATGATAAAGCTTCAGACATGTTAATTATATGTATAAATATATAAAAATATATATTAGATATAATTTTTATATTTAAATTAATTTAAAAATACATAATTGAGTAATTCTGAATATTCTCCCAAATACTGAATTTTCTTCAGTGACCCCTCCAACTGAATAACAAATACCAACTTCTACAACACTAATGCAGGCATACCATCTTCCACCCTAGCTATGTAGCCATTTTCGCCGAGGTCTGCTCCCAACAATTGACATGTAGATTCCAGGCAGTAGTCAACGTTCAAATCAACTGAGTTTGTAGAAGGCGGCATAGGGCTACGAGATTGAAGGCACGGATCAAGGGTGCAAAGTGGGCGATGACTCACCATACAAAACTTGCAAAATAAGAATAAGAAGAAGAAGATATGGATAGTGATGGCTTTTGGCGAAGAGCGACTCGACCTTAGGGGTGAAAGCGATGAATTACACCTCGCACATCACGGAAGCATGAAGATCGCATCACATATGATATAGATAGATTAGTCATATTAGTCGATGGGGGAAACACGATGAGATGACATGGGAACAATTCACATGTCATTTCATCAAGATCACACGAGTAATAGGGTTACCTCTTGAAGCATGATTGTGATACACGAGTCTTTAAGAGAAGAGACCTCCAGTCTCAAGTTCGATCCGACGTAGAGAGCACTTGTGGGCACATTGATTAGACACGTGCTTCCCACAATCTAAAGCAACAATCCAAGTGAGGAACCTCCTGATTTTGTCGCATGAAATCCACCACATTCTTCGAGAGTACAAGGCGTCGAAGAAGACGAAGACCCACGAGTAGTCAGTCCGACAGCACGACGACAATGGAGCTCTCAACGAACTCTAGTGGATGGCCACAAGGAGTTGAGAGAGAGGACGTGTAGAGAGAGAGTTGTTGCAACAATTGCCTCAATTTAATTTTGTAAAGAAATGGCTAGGGTTAAATTTTCTTATAACAAAATGGATGGTGGAGATGCACTCCTAATGCACTCCCACGGGATTCAATGGTCAAGATTAATTTGCAATCTCCAATATCACAATTAACCTTCAAGAAAATAAGTTCAAAACATTCTTCAAGAAATTAATTCACTAAAATCAATCATCATGCGGAAGAATTAGGAAGGAGGAGAGCCTCCTTCCTAATAGGGGGTAGACGGCCACCGTGGCGGCTCCGCCATGGTCGTCCACTCCTATTAGGAATGGAGTGCCTCCCGCTTCTTTCCTATTTGGTGATATGACAATCTCCACCAAATCTTCTATATGTGCAGTTGGATTCACATTGTATAATAAAATGTAAATGTGATTTACATTTAGTAGTGGATGGTTGAATATGATATTATGAATCACATCAACAATATCCATTATTACTATGGATAGTGCTATCTATGTTAATCTTATTTATGATAATTAAATCCAATTTAATTATAATAAATACTTCTATACATGTCCAATTAATGTGAATCACAAACACATTATTGTTGATAATTTAATCCAATTTAATCATCAATTTTTACCCTGTGAACCCCATAAACTTTGTAAATATCCTTCTCAGCCTTTGAAACAACATAATTCCTCCCCCGAACCCGTAAACTTGCTAACTCTTACCCCATGAACCCTGTGGTTAATCTGTTTGAAGCTCGTGGGGGTTCTTGAGGAATTTACGGGGTCGATGGGGTGATTACATTGTGCAAAAGGTCGTAGAGGTAATTTAACAAGTTTCTAAGGTTCATGTGGTAAAAATCCCTTTAAAATATTATAAATAATGAAACTATTCTTGAACTTTTTTCAAGAATAGCATGCCTTCTCCACAGATGTTTGGAGATAAGGACATGACTACATATTCCATGTAAAGTTACTTGCATACCAATATCTAATCTCATGTCCAGATTCAAAAGGCCTCTCAGAGATGCTTAATTAAGTCAGACATAATATCCTATCTTCTCATTGCGTCTGAATCGTATTCAGATCAATATCCAATATTTGAACTAAGATTGGACAACTAATCTACTGAGTGGAGTCATTAAAATCCAAATCAATTTCATTACTCCCTCGGGATGAAAATGTCATGGTTATACAATCGATTAAGATCACATCATCTTCGAGTGTTCCCAATATCCGTACATCTTGCATACAAAAAGACCTAGAATAAACCTGAAGTTTTGATCTTATTTGAATTGTCTTCTTCAGGGTTTCATCATTAAGTTTCTTATTCGATCATTGGGAGTGGGTATCGATTAGATGCCTTCCAAAAGCAAATATCATAACTACCAATTACGACATGCTTCCAAAGCAAGACGACCATCGATAGAATTCGGTTGGTCTCAATATCTTATGAATGAGCTCATGTCTTCTGGTTCAGTAGTGAACATGTATGATCCCTTTGAGAGATCGTATTACTCATATGCCCTTGTATGCACACTAGCTCGCTGGTGTATGAACCTTGATTAGGTCATCAACCTAATTGTCTGCCTAACGTAGATACTCAAACATATAGTAACACATGTCTCCAATCATATGATCCATGTCTATATTGCGACAACATACGACATACGTCTTTGATATCGTGTTCTCGCTAAGTCGCCTCTTTAATTTAACATATCCGACACTTTCGAATCTCTATTTTGATGCAGAGGACCTGCATCAAGAGGTCGATCAGATATCAACCTTTGAAGTAAGGATTGACATCTCCTTATCATGTTGGAGATCCTCTCTCAATAATCATTTTGTGGTGCTAGACGAGTGACGAGTCCTCGATCTAACTTTTTAGATATCATCTCAATACCAGTCTTTATGATCCAATCATTGGATCAACAATTGTATGATAATCAAGATGGCCATGGTACATAACCCTAATTGTACTAAGGCACGTTATAAGTGCATTCATTCATTAATCTCAGATAGGGAGTGAAAATCAATAACTGTTATTGATGTATAGAAAGATTACAATAACAATAATTGTAGAAATGGTTTGGCACATGTCTAACAATCTCTCACTAGCCCTCAAAACAATTCAAGTACAATCTTTAAACACATATGTTAGAGCAAAGAATACTCTGTTGTGTTATTCCAAAGAGACCCTAGGGTCTCTTATATAGAGAGAAAACCCTTGGGTAAATTACATAGATGTACATGAGGTAAATAGGAAATACGTAACGGTATATCATAATATAACGTAAACCTCTACACTCCCCCTCAAGATGGAGCATAGATATCGATCATGCTCATCTTGAAAGAACATCTCTGGAAAGGTCCTCTGAGCAATGGCTTGGTAAATATATCAGCAGTCTGGTCCTCTGAATTGACGTGTAAAGTGGAGATCAAGCCCATCTGGATCATGTCTCTAGTGTAGTGACAATCTACCTCGATGTGCTTTGTTCTTTCATGGAAAGCTGGATTATTGGCAAAGAATAATGCTGCCTAGTTGTCACATTGAAGCTGCATGGGTAAAGAGACATTTACATTCAAATCTTCCAAGACTGCTCGAACCCACATCATTTCTGTGCTTGCTTGTGCCATGGCTCTATATTCGGATTTAGCACTAGATTTTGCCACAACAGTTTGTTTCTTGCTTTTCCAAGAAACCAGAGAGCTTCCTATAAAGATAGCGAAACCTGAAGTAGACTGCACAAGCGGAAATGGACACATCTGTGTCCTTTCTAAATAGCAAACCTGAGCATGGAGAAGACTTTAGGTATCTCAGTATCATGTACAGGGCTTCCATATGGACTTCCCTAGGCTGCTCCATAAATTGACTCATCACGTAAACTGCAAAAGCAATATCTGGTCGAGTTATGGTGATGTATAGAAGCTTACCCACCATCTCTCTGTATCTTCTCTTGTCCACCTCTTCAGTATCATTGTCGTACAGTTTCATACTTGGGTCCATAGGAGTGCTCGATGATCTGCATCCAACCATTCATGTTTCAACTAGCAAGTCTGTAACATATTTTCTTTGGGTCATACATTACCATTCCTTGTGCATTTCTCGCAAACTCCATCCCCAGAAAGTATCGTATGGTACCTAGATCCTTCGTAATAAACTGACTTCCCAAAAGTGATTTAGTCATCTCGATTCCCTGAGCATCATCTCCTGTAACCAGAATATCATCAACATATACCATGACGACAACTGTACCTCTGGGAGTCTTCTAGATAAACAACGAGTGGTCTGCACTTGATCTTTTGAACCCCTGTCATTCAATCAGCTGTGAAAGCTTCTGGAACCACGCCCTTGGACTTTGTTTAAGGCCATAAATGTATCCAAATAGTCGACCCCATAGGTTTGGGTGAAGCGAGCAACTTGATTGAACGACAGGGGTTACACATGTTACCACAACAACGGAGAGAAGAATGCGAAGCGTCGAGTGTCGAGCCACTAGTGAAAATGTATCCAAATAGTCGACCCCATAGGTTTGGGTGAAGCCCCGCGCAACAAGTCTGGCTTTGTACCGATCTAGACGGCCGTCTGCATGATATTTGACCGTGAACACCCACTTGCTACTAACCACAGAAGCACCAGGAGGAATAGGAACTAGGGACCAAGTCCCTCGAGATTGTAAAGCACGCATCTCCTCATCCATAACTAAACGCCAGCAATCAATCTTCATGGCCTCTTGATAGGTCCGTGGGATCTCAACCGTCGATACAGCTACTGCAAACTTCTGGAAATCACCAGTAAGACGATGAAAAGACACCTGAGACGCAAGAGGATAGGACGCGCATTGCCTCTTCTGCTTCCTAAGTGCAATAGGACGATCAAGATCATTATCCACTGTACTGACAGGCGAATCCTTCCCCTGTAGCAAAGATTCCTGCAATGGTACATTATCTAACACGTCATTAGTGACAGCATCGGAGCATACCTGAGGCGTAACGGATGGTTGACGTGTAGATTGAGCAGGCCCTGACCGCCTTGTGTAGAACTTAGGGAATGGTGGAATGGGATGATATGGAGGTGGTGGTGGTGGTGGTGTAGTGGACTCAGGTTGACCTAGACTTGGAGGTAGAGGAACATAGACATTATCATCCGGAGATGTGGAGGAAGCCAACCTGTCACCTCCTAGGGAGAAGTACATAACTGGCTCAAAAAAAGTAACATCAGCACTCACATAGTACTTGTCGTTAATGGGGTCATAGCAGCGATATCCTTTTTGTGTCCGAGAGTAACCTACAAAGACACACTTAACAACTCTAGGAGAGAGCTTGTCAAGTCCTGGAGCCAACCGGTGAACAAAGGCGACTGTGCCAAAGACACGAGGGGTAAGAGAAAACAAGTCCTTATCAGGAAAGAGAACAGAGATTGGAGCTTTTTCCCCAAGAACGGAAGAAGGCATACGATTAACCAGATAGCATGCTGTAAGTATAGCATCTCCCCAAAAAGCTAATGGTGCACAACTTTGAATAAGTAATGTGCGGGCAATATCAAGAAAATGTCGATGTTTCCTTTCTGCGATACCATTTTGTTGTGATGTGTAAGCACAGGTAGTTTGGTGAATAATGCCCTTAGAGGAAAGAAACTGAGCAAGACAACGAATGCAGAATTCCAAGGCATTATCCGTGCGAACATATTTAACATTAGAAGAAAAAACATTCTGCACTTCATTGATAAGATTTTTGATAACACTTGTTGCTTGAGATTTATTCTTAAGAAGAAAAGTCCACGAGACACAAGAGAAATCATCCACCACAACAAGATAAAACATGTGTCCCTGATGATCAGAGACACGACTAGGACCCCAAATATCTATATGAAACAACTCAAACGGGGAGCTACTGCTCCGACTCTGACGACCAGGGAAGCTAGAACGATGATGCTTCCCTAACTGACAAGCTTCACAATGAAATGAAGAATTCGGAGAGATCTGTGGCAGGAGGTGACGCATTTTCTGGAGCGGAAGGTGACCAAAGCGAAGATGCCATTTATATGGAGAAACGGATCCCTGAGACTGAAGTGAGACGCCAGCATAGGAATTCCGGACTAGACGATAGAGGCCATTATGCTCAGAACCACAGCCAATCACCCTGCCCGTTAGTATGTCCTGAAAAATGACAGATGATGGGTCAAATATATCATGACAGTGCAAATCTTTTGTAATCTGACTAATTGGTAATAAATTCATGGAAAACTCAGGTGCATGTAAAACATTCTGTAAGTGCATGGAGGGTAATAAGGAAGTCTCCCCCTGACCCACAATAGGAGACTGAGTGCCATCAGCTATGAGCACAGATCGACCGGTCTGAATATCCCTGTAGGACTGCAGTATATCTCTGTCACGGCAGAGATGATGGGTGGCTCCAGAGTCAGCAATCCAACCTGATAGATCGTGGCTAGGACGAAAGGTAGAAGTACTACTTGAGGTACTGGTAGCAGCAGAGGTACTAGCCGATGCAGAAGCTGCAACATTGGATGTATCGACAGCCTCTGATGATGATTGTGGCATAATGTCACGAAGCCGTGCCACAAGCTCCTCGAACCTGTGATCTGGAGTAGATGCTGAAGGAGACTGAACATGATCAGCTACACGTGCCGACGGTGGAAACCCATGCTTGTAATAGCATGTATCCTCGGAATGACCAGTGCGATGACAAAACGAGCATGTTGAACGCATACGGCCTCCTCGGCCACATGCACCACTTCCACGACCACGAAAAGATGACGAACTACCACATCCTCTTGAAACCACCATTGCCGAAGGAGGTGGAGTAGTTGCGCTGGAGGAAATAGAGATACGATTGAGTCTCCTGTAGACTTCCTCCATCGGAGGAATAGTAGCGTCGGCGAGGATCTGAGAGTGAGCAACCTCATATTCTGGATCAAGGGCAGCAAGTAGTACTCCTACCATAGTAGCATTGCGAAATGTCTTCTGCTGCTCGGGGGTGGCTGTGAGCGGGATGGTGCTATATAATTTTTCGAACATCCCTCGTAGCGACGTGTACAGAGAGTGAAGAGGCCGCCCATTTTGCTTCATTGTGAAAATATCATGCTGCAACTGCAGCATCTTTGTCTCGTTCCGTACTTGAGAATATGTCATAGCCAGAATATCCCACATCGCTTTGGCGGTGGGCTGATGGAGGACGTCATTGGCAATCTCCATCGAAAGCGTCCCTGATAGCCAGACCTTGTCGTAGGCATCATCAGCCTCCCAGGAGGCATATATCCATGTCTTCTCTGCCGGCTCATCTTCGGTAAGAATGTGTTTCTTACCACATGACTTCATTAAGCTGAGGAACTGCATCGCCCAGAGCTTGTAGTTTGTCCCGTCCATTTTGACTACTGGTGCCGAACCTTTGAAGGCACCTATGGAGGGCATATCCACCTTTTGTTCTGACATGATGCCGGAGAAGAAGACCTAGGATTGATAGACAAAGGAACTGGTGTCTACAAAGACCTGATTGGATTCAAGTGCATATGTAGACTTTATGCACTTGAATCCATGGAGGAATAGGTGTCGGGCGACGAACGAAGGAGCCCGGGAGAGAGGGCAGGTTGGCGGCGGGAGTGGGTCCTCGGTGAGAAGCAGGCGGCGGGAGGGCCTCGGTGAGAAGGAGGCTGCGGGAGGGGAGTCGTCGGAAGGGAAGGTGGCGGCGGAAGATGGTGGCGGCGGGGGGGGACGGTGGAAAAAGAAACCCTAGGTTAAGGTTTCTGCTCTGATACCATGTTAGAGCAAAGAATACTCTGTTGTGTTATTCCAAAGAGACCCTAGGGTCTCTTATATAGAGAGAAAACCCTTGGGTAAATTACATAGATGTACATGAGGTAAATAGGAAATACGTAACGGTACATCATAATATAACGTAAATCTCTACAACATACTCGTTACATGCTTTTAAAAAACCATTTGGTATAAAGCTTTAGTAAAAGGATCAACAAACTCGTTACATGCTTTTAAAAAACCATTTGGGATAAAGCTTTAGTAAAAGGATCAACAACGTTATCGACAGAGGCCACCTTAGTAATGATGATGCTACCATGCTTTTGTATCTCCTGAATACTGTGGTATTTCCTTTCCACGTATTTGCTCTTTTGATGTCATCTAGGTTCCTTCGCTTGAGCTATGGCTCCTATGTTATCGCAGAACAAAGAGATGGGAGTATCCGAGGAAACTACGCCAAGAGCCAAAACGAACTTGCGCAACCACACTGCCTCTTTCACATCATCTGATGCGGTAATGTATGCAGCTTCTGTCGTTGAATCAGACGTGATGTCTTTGCTTCTTCCTTCTTTAGCTCACAGGACCACCGTTCAACAAGAATATGAACTCTAAAGTTGACTTTCGGTCACCTATGTCAGATTGGAAGTCTGAATCTGTGCATCTTAAGACTTGGATATCACTATGTCCATATACCAAGCTCTTGTTTCCTTAGATACTTGAAGATGTTCTTCACCGCATTCTAGTATTGTTCTCCGCAGCAGGCAGATAGTTGACCTTGTACACATCATGGCATACATTAGGCTTCCCGCAGCTGATTCGTAAGGTCATCCAGTCATGGCCGTCTTTTCATCAACACTTTGAGGAGACATCCCTTTAGATAGGTGTATACAATGTCCTAAGGGAATGACGGAATCCCCAAAATAATATTGTCTCAAAGAGTTGTATATTCTTCTTATTGATCAATAACAATTACAATATTAGATAACTCTGTCATATATTTGATCCTGCCTAAATAAGTTTGCAAAGTAGATAATTGTCTCTTCAATATTGAAGCATCTCTTTTTGGGAGTTGGTTGAATTTACCCATTTTTTGCACCGCTCTTAAGTCCCTACTTATGAAGTCTCGTTTCTATAGTGGACCAATTCGTTAACATACCACTGAACCATTTTTTATTAACATAATGACACCGAACCCTTCTTGCAGTTGATGCTACGAAGTCAGTTGCTTTATTTTTGTACCAACTATTAAAAAAAATTTCCTCTACTTGTCGCATCAAAAAATAAATCACATGCTTCTGATAAAAAACGTGCAGTTCTAGTAAGATTTGTAATATTAATACCCTTACGCTTTATGGAAATATAAGGTGTCATCTTAAGATTACATTTTCTAGTATCAAGATCAAAATGAACTCCCGCTTCCATCATCTCTTCCAAATTGATTTTCCAATATCTTCTTATCGTTTTTCTTCATACTTCTTCTTGGTTGTTTGCTTTAAAAAAAACAAAGAAACAAGGTAGTTTAAATTAAACAAATTTTTCGACAGAACCTTTTACCGATGATTGACCACTGATATATGATCTAACCCATTAATTATTTTTTTAATTTGTTAACAAGGTAGTTGTACTGGAAGGTGCGACAGGATTAATTCCTTTTCAGGGAGAGCTAATGCGTGTTAGGTATTTTGGTTTGGCAATGCTTCACACCCAAAAAGAAGTGAGTTATGTCTGAGCTAAGCTTGGATACGGGAGTCTTTTTTTCGTTTCTCAAGCCCATGAGCTAATTATCCTAGATCGGAACAAGTTGATAGGACCACCTTTTTTATGTCCACATGTCCCCTCGTGTGGCAACATGGGACGCAAACAAAACGGAAAGAGGTGGGGTTTCTCTCGCTTTTAGCAATGAGGGCCTCACACCGGGAAGCCAGTACGATGGGCTATTAGCTCAGTGGTAGAGCGCGCCCCTGATAATTACGTCATTGTGCTTGGGTTGTGAGAATCATTCCTGTTGAGATATTATTTATCTTTTATATAGTTTATGTAATTTCCTTTCTTCTTGTCTTCTTGTAATTTGTCCAACTCGCTTCTCTCCTATATAAGAGAATCTTAGGGCCTTTCTATAATGATATATGAATAGGTATGATTTTTGTGATTATGATCATGTTGTGCACTTTATTAGTTACATGACTATGTAGAGTTGATTTAAAAATTAAATGATCACATCTTGTGGTATAATCTATTTTGATTTGTTGCAGAATCCAACAAACATATGCAACATAAAAGATGGAGACATGTCATTCCTATTTCTTAAGACAAATAAGATAGGTTTATCAGTTTATTCTAATTACATTTTCTGATGATTGTCATAAAAGTGAATGTGAATGTTTTGTATAGTCGTTATAAGCATTTTTCGTAAAATATATATGTCAAAACATTCGTAGGATAATCCGTATTCGTTTGTCGAATATCTGTATTCGAATTTTAAACATCCATTTTACATTCGTATTCGTTTTTAAGGATATGGTTCCATGATCAATGCATTCGTATTCGTATCCGTATTCGAATTCAAAAACGAATAAGGATCTGATATGACCGATATTTGTATCCGTATCTGACCGTTTGCATCCCTAATAGCGTCCCCCCAATAGTTTTTAAGAACTTTCATCTGTGTAAGGAGGGAACGGGCAAAATATTTTGTAAATACCTGAGTTTTCTCTCTGTCAACCCGTTTTAAAAAGTGTATGGACATGAGGTTTGATAAATGGTATCCTGGGAAGCAAAGAAGTTAGTTAGGTCATGTTGTGTAAATTCCAATGCATTATCAAAGCGAAATGATTGAATACCAGAGGAGAAAATATTCCTGACATTAATGCAAGAAGATTTTGACAATATTATTAATCTCTGAACGTTCTTTTAACAGATAGACCCAGGAAGACCTGTTGTAATCATCAACAAAAACGACAAAATACTTGTGTCCAAGGTTTTGGAAAGCGGTATGCGTTTATGTTCGAACAAGCCACCAAATAC
This sequence comes from Ottelia alismoides, assembly GCA_037367405.1. Taxonomy (NCBI): domain Eukaryota; kingdom Viridiplantae; phylum Streptophyta; class Magnoliopsida; order Alismatales; family Hydrocharitaceae; genus Ottelia; species Ottelia alismoides. The sequence goes on along the minus strand of JAZKJV010000320.1, from coordinate 411,269 downwards.
TAATAAGCGGTATGCGGGGGCATATGCGGGGTATATGCAGTTATACATGATTTTTAAATTTTTAATTTAAAAATAAATAAATATTCATGAACAACATTACAAGTCAATTTATGTATCTAAGTGGAGTTAAAGAAGATCTAAGAAAAATAATTCATATTAGATGTTTGAGTATATGCTTTCAATTGCCTAACATTTAATCACAAAAAAACTTTTAGACATAAAAACTCCATATATTAGATGATTCATAATAACGAAACTTCATTACGCATACATGCACTACATGAGCAACATCTCAATCGGCATATATTAACATATTTGAAGATACATTGCATATATTTATGAAAGCAATACGTGAGATAAATATAAAACATTGCATATAAATAATGGTATAATGCATTGCAATTGTATACAAATGCATGTCATATTCTTACAATTGAATGGAAGAAGAGGCAGATCTACAGAATTAAATACCTGAATGAGAGGATTGGAAAGTTGGAGATGTTGGAGCAGTATGCGAGGCATATGCGAGATATGCTGGGCATATACGAGGCATATGTGAGCCGTATATGTGGGGATGGCGCATAATGCACAGATTCATGAAATCCGTTCGGTCTACATGTCGCTCGAGCATATGCAGCCACATATGCGACCCATGCGGCTAATTTCATGAACACTGCTTGTGTCCACTCACAATATGGATCGTACAAGGCCCCCAATATGTAGCATCCGGTTTCCAATCAAACCCGAAGTCGCCCGATTTTGGGTCTAATGAACCCAAAAACGTTGTCGGTCAATACTAAACAACCTAAAACGATCAATTAATAATGAATCAAAAGTCGTTCGGACGAAATCGACCAAAAATCGGTCCCTTCGTAATGCGTGCCGTGAAAAGCCGCGACGCAAATTCGGAAACCGCGAAACGAACCGAGACCATTATTAGATCCGATTCGACGAAACAAGACCAACGGAATCGACCGTTCGTCAATCGGAGGTCATTTGATATTTTTAAATTACAAAATTTAATCTTAAACAAAAATCGTATCCGAAAATTTCGGGTATTCAAAACCCGATCGGAAGTATATCAACATTGTACTCATATTGATCGTATTTCAGAGACGATCAAATCAAGATATTACGCGTCAAAATCTGAGGCCCGATGCGCGCATACGGTCGTTTTCTATAAATGCCAAATAAAAATAATTTTGGTTTTAAAAAAAATATTATAAAAGTAAATTAAATTTAAATTTAGTTCTGTACAGTACAGTCAGTTCAAAAAAAAAATTCAAAGAAAATATAAAGGTAAAAAAAAAATAATCTTGTACAGTAGTTGCTCCTACGGTGGTTTTAAAAAAAAAATAATTAATAAAATTAGGTAGTGACATCCCAGCAGCTGTGACATCAGCTTGCTGATGTCATATATACTTTTAAAAAAATACATATTATAGAATTAAGGAACCTTCCTGGAAATTTCCTTCCTCTTTACTCTCCGTTCCTTTATAAATTCTCCCTAGTTTCCAACGAAGAAAGCCCTTTTCTTCTTCTCTGTTCTCTCTTTTCTTCCACTGCTTGTTCCTGCTGAAAGTTTTGGGCAGCAACTTTTCCTCACAAGCCATTGCTTCAGGCCGTCTATTGGGACTGCATATTGCAGCTATTCTATTATTGGAAGAAATACGGTAGTTACAACCCCATCTTTCCCTGCAATTGCTGCAGAAAACTTGATCAATTTCTGCTTCCCTTTTTCTTGCAGTTAGAGCTGCTACATACAGTAGCAGGTGCAGCTTCTATCATCCAAATTTGGAGAATATAAAGGTACATCCTTTTCCCCTCATTGCTGCCATACATGCTAATTCACATCTTATGCCATGCATGCTTATCATGCTTGATTTTATGAACAATCCAAGACTTTCTTTTGCTGTCATTCACTTATATTCTAACCATTCTAATTAAATATTAGGGGGTTTGTTTCTTCTTGTCAATTAATTGAATTGAAAAATATTGACAAGAAAATTCCTGTATGCTCTTTATGAAATTATTATTGTAAATAAGGATTGGGTTTAAATCTGATCTCAGTTAGCAGGAGTTATAAATCTGATCTGGATCAAATAAAAATAAGATTGATCGATGGCTTGCTGTGTTTCGTTATACATGTCTATAATTGTTCCAAACATAGATTAAACATCGAATATAAATTAGGAAAAACGATCATAACATGGATGTCTAACAATCTGTTTAGTTGTTTTGGATTTTTGATTGAAGCTAATCTGAGTTAAAAATTAATGATCTATTTGGATGTTTAGCAACCTGTTAGAAAATTACCCATGCATAATATATATTAATTGCATGTATTATCACAGACAGGGGGAGGGTGTGTACTTGTATATTGTAACCTCATACCAATTCATTAAATATGTTGTATTATCTTCACATATAATACCATTTTCATCGAATGAATCAATAATATTATATGCTATTAGTTAGGATAAAAATTTACTGGATTAAGTAAATTGAATATATAAATTTAATTACGAAAGTATCTGAACATTGAAATGGGTGCATCAGAACATCCAGACATTTCGTTTGTATTTGTTAGTATTTTATGGTTTGGCATTACATGTGATTCTGTAGTTAGAATTGTTGGGGTTCATGGCCTTTTTCATATATTGATTATCTCAATGGACATTAACATTTGATATTCCAATCAGAACCATATGACAAGTAGTAAACACATTAGATTTATATTGCCTTCATTAAAAAAAAATCTAAGCCTCTAATGCAATGAATACAAAATGTATGTTCAGCCATTTTCAATTCTATTTCTTACTTTCATATGCACTGCAAGAAAAGAGAGTTCGACATGTTTATCTTTAGACCACTTGACTATAACTTAATTTAGTGTTTCACAATCATTACTAAAATAGCATCATTGTAAGCTTGCAACATGATTTCATTGTAGTATTACTGTAGCATCATATACCACCTGAGTTGGACATGTAGGAGTCGTAATGTACAACAAAATACAAAATAGTAATGATAATAATGATAATAACAGACACCGCAATCCGGTATTCTATTAACTAAATGATTACATCATGCTTACAATTCATTACTCAAAATATTTATATGGTTACAATAAGATATCATATAATATTAATCAGTGATTGTTGGGTAAAAGGGTTGAATAGCATCATGCTGACAAATCTCTTAAACACTCTATATTCAATCCATCGTTAAGCTATTACATATGACCTTATATGAGTACTGAGATGCAAATATTAGGATTTGGACAGTTTTCTCTTTTGAGTCAAACAAATGATTATTGATATCATTATGACTTCTAATATCACCAATTGTTTCTTTAGATATAACATACTAAATATTGATCATTATTGAGAGGAGGCATTGACTAGCTAACTAGATCTGTAAGTTAACTCTATATGAGATTGAGAAAGGAAGGTAAATTTGTATACATCCATATGAGGTTGAATTGGTGAATCAAGATGACAATTAAATGGTGCCGGTCATGGTGGTCTTTACACCCGATCGTGCGGGAGCGCGGTGACTCTCAACTGGGCGGAAGAAAGGAAGCCCAGTTAGGGCAGCGGCCGCCAAGTGCGGGTCTAGGATCCCAGTCCTCTTTCGGTTTTTACGCGAGCTCGCAGTGTTTTTACGCCTCGTTGGGATCCAGACTTTAGACCAGTTTCGCTGACCCTGTTTTAGGATACCCAGGCGGGGGATCCTTGGTTTTCAGTTTTACGTACGAGCTCGGTTGCCCGTTACCGGTCGGGCTGTTTTTCTAGAGCGACTTCCCGGGAAGTCCCTCTCACCCGTCTCAGTGGCGTAGTTGGGGAATAGACCTATCCCTCTATTGGACCGTCCTTCCAACTAGAGGGCGAGACGGAAGAGCCATTTGCAGGCTTCTTCACCGCTTGAGTTCTCTTTCGCCAACAGACGGCGATTCTACATCCAGATCATTCGTATCTACATCTATATCTACATCATTGAGAGTACATCTGAGAGAGTTACAGTGAAGGTTTAGAGGAAAACACAATTAAAATTTAGTTGATTGGAGGTGACTTTAATCTGATTCGAAATCCCTATAAGTTAGTGGACGTGTTGGGAACTTAGTTAGGATGCATTACACAACACCGCATGCCTACGGAGGCCCCCCAACCCTGAGGTAGTTTAATACCTTGAAGTCATAGTGTGAGGCTACACACAGACCAAGACCACGGACTATCCACTAACTTAAAAGGAGTAAATAGAATTAAGGATCAAATCAATCATCATTATATCAGTCCATCATCGGAAACCATGACATGATCTCAATGACAAGAAATTAGCAATTTCATGTGCCATCAAGTTCTACGACATGATCTCCAAGACCCAGAATCATGATCTTTATCTACATCATCTGGAGTTATATCTGAAACAATTGAAATTAAGAATTGGATGCCTACCTATTGAACTTGGGAATCAAGTAATCTATTAATATTTCATATTCCATCTTTCACATCGACAAATCCACAGATTTGATATCTGGTCAATATAATAATAGAGATATATACTTATATGCATACTCCTATAATTATAATTTATCAACATTTGATTACAAAATAAATATGTTAAATATGAAAAATGTTTGGATAATGAGAGTTTATGAGAAATGCTTACAAGCCTGACTACCTTTTTACTCACGCAAGTAGATGTAAATAGTGCTTATTCCACCTTTCTACTTGCTCTCTTTTGCACATTAAATTACTTGTTAATTATTTTAAACTACGGGTTTGTATTCACAATTGTGACTCCTTTTCTTCCTTGCACGCATGGCAGGAAAGGAGTCTGTTGTTCAGTAGCTATACAGGGTTCCAAGAGACAAGGTCTATACTAGACGGTATGTTATTCTTTTTGTTTCAGTTTTTGTTCGGTTGTTAATGTTATATACTTCTTTTCTCTTCAGTCAGATTTTGGGATATACTGTATATACTTTCAGACATTGTACAGGTTGAAAATGAAATGAAAGTTAATGAAATAAATTCTTGGTGACATTTATCTTTATTATCTTGTGGTTGTGAATGTGAATGTCGAATGTCACTTGTAATTATATTCATTGCGAAAAAAAAATTTCCCCATAAAATTATGTTGTTAATGTGATGTCATAAATGGAATATTGTGAATTGTGTCGTAAACGGGTACCCGGATCCTGAGGGGTTCACATTTCTGGTATCAGAGCAGTGGTACCCCGATACGCACATTTGTTGTATTTCAATTCCGATCGCATTAAGTTCTCGGATAGAGACAGTCTCCCGACTTGTCGTGAGTCCGAGAAGGGAAAATATGACATTCATATTCAATTACCACAGAAGTCACCAACTTCATTAATTTTCATATTATATCCCAAGAAGAAAAAAAAAACATATATCATATTATCTGCGAACCATAAATTTTTATGACAAAATGGTTCTCATACAGAGCCATGTCATCCCGACCGGGCCAGGAGATAACTGGACAGCTAGCATACACACTGACTGCTCCTATCGAGCTTTTCACGTTTTATTTGATTCTGGAGCAACACACTTTTTTCTTACTTTGAGACTACTAGTTTCTTTAGGTAGAGTCGCAGAGACTCTCTCTTCCCCATATCACATACAAAGGCCAGGTGGCCAGTTGTCTATCATTTCCCTGATAGTCAGGCAATTGCCCGTACTGATTAGTAGACACGAGATGATCACAGATTGTCCACTTCTGTAGCTTGATGAGTTCGACTTGATTTTAGGCATGGATTGGCTATCCGCTCATCATGCACTTGTTGATTGCTTTAGGAAGACGGTTGTCTTCAGGATTCCAGATCTACCCGAGTTCACTTTTGAGGGTACTACACATGACTCCACCATGGAGTACATTTCAGTATTGCGAGCCCAGCGACTTGTTGACCAGAGTTGCGATTCATATCTTTCTTTTGTTCGGGAGGTGTCTGATCAAGAGCCGATGATACAGGACATCCGAGTAGTATCAGAATACCCTGACGTATTTCCTGATGAGCTACCAGGGCTACCTCCTGAGAGAGAGATCGAGTTCGAGATCACATTGTTGCTAGATACACAACCGATCTCTATGGCACCATATCGTCTAGCACCAGCCGAGTTGAGGGAGCTGAAGGTACAGTTGCAGGAGTTACTTGACTTGGGATTCGTGAGGCCGAGCACTTCACCTTGGGGTGCTCCGGTTCTATTTGTCAAGAAGAAGGATGGATCCATGAGACTGTGCATCGATTACAGGCAGCTGAACAAGAGAACAGTGAAGAACCGTTATCCCTTGCCACGTATCGATGATTTGTTTGACCAACTCCAGGGATCTTCGGTTTTCTCGAAGATCGATCTTCGCTCAGGTTACCATCAGCTGAGGATTCGCGAGTCGGATATTCCAAAGACAGCCTTCAGGACTCGCTATGGACACTATGAGTTTGTGGTGATGCCGTTTGGGCTCACCAATGCACCTGCGGCTTTCATGGATATGATGAACCGTATCTTCCGTCCATACTTGGACAAGTTTGTAGTGGTGTTCATCGATGATGTGCTCATTTACTCACGGAATGAGTGGGATCATGCGAATGATCTACGGATTGTTTTGGATACATTGCGGGAGCACAAGCTATATGCCAAGTTGAGCAAGTGTGAGTTCTGGTTATCCCAGGTCTCATTTCTCGGGCATATCATTTCTGGAGCAGGCATTGCAGTTGATCCTGCGAAGATAGATGCAGTTATGTCTTGGGAGCAGCCCAAGACAGTCACTCAGATTCGGAGCTTCCTCGGATTAGCGGGCTATTACAGACGCTTTGTCAGCGGATTTTCATGCATCGTCCGTCCATTGACACGATTGACGCAGAAGGGAGTTCCATTCATTTGGGACGATTCATGTGAGCAGGCCTTCCAGACACTGAAGGAGAGGTTGACTACAGCGCCTATTCTTGCTCTTCCTTCAGGCACTCAGGACTATGCAGTTTACACAGATGCATCTGGAGAAGGTCTAGGAGCAGTGTTGATGCAGACAGGACAGGTGATTGCTTACGCATCACGGCAGTTGAGACCGCACGAGCGGAACTACCCCACACATGACTTGGAGTTGGCGGTAGTTGTCTTCGCCTTAAAGATCTGGCGCCACTATCTATATGGGGTGAACTTCGAGATTTTCACGGATCACAAAAGTCTGAAGTACATCTTTGATCAGAAGGAGCTGAACATGAGGCAGCGCATATGGCTCGAGCTGCTGAAGGATTATGATTGCACGATCTCTTACCATCCTGGTAAGGGAAACGTGGTGGCTGATGCACTCAGCAGGAGAGCGCATGCTGATGGTACGGCGAACTGGCTATATACATGGGATACGCTTGCTGCTTTGACCGATTGGCATCCTCAGGAGAGCGCATCCATTTCTACCGCCGTGCCTCCACGATACAGCAGTCTTTGGGATCGTATTGTAGAAGGCCAGAAGACCGATCCTTGGATTCATGATAGATACATGCGCGCCGTCAAGGACGAATTTGACGATTTTGTTGTGATGGAGTCTATTTTATGGAAGGCAGGACGGGTCGTTGTACCCAATGACGAGCAGCTTCGCAGAGACATTTTGGACGAGGCACACAGTTCACGGTTATCTATCCATCCAGGTAGCACAAAGATGTACCGTGACCTGCGTCGACATTTCTGGTGGGATGGGATGAAGCGCGATGTGGCGCTACATGTTAGCAGATGCATGACCTGTCAGATGGTCAAGGCTGAGCACAGGAGACCACCAGGATTACTGCAGTCTCTCCCCATTCCCGAATGGAAGTGGGAGAGCATTTCTATGGATTTTGTCGCAGGTCTGCCAAAGACGCCAGGAGGCCATGATTCCATTTGGGTCGTTATTGATAGGTTGACCAAGTCAGCCCATTTTATACCTGTCAACACGACTTACACTCCGTTCAGGTTGGCCAAGCTCTATGTGCAGAACATTATCAGGCCGCATGGTATACCAAGAGAGGTGGTGTCTGACAGGGATTCGAGATTTACATCTCATTATTGGCATCAGTTCATGTCAGCACTACAGACAGAGCTGAAGATGAGTTCTGCTTATCATCCGCAGACAGACGGGCAGAGTGAGCGCACCATTCAGACGCTTGAGGATCTACTTCGCGCATGTACTTTAGAGTGGAAAGGGTCTTGGAAGGACCAATTGCCTTTGATGGAATTCACCTACAACAACAGCTATCACTCCAGTATTGGCATGGCACCATTCGAAGCCCTATACGGACAGATATGCCTCACACCTCTCAGTTGGCGTGAAGTAGGAGATCATACTTTATATTCCATAGATCTTCTGCAGGAGACCACGAGAGCTGTTGATCTTGTGAGACGGAGGCTTCTGACGGCACAGAGCCGCCAGAAGAGCTATGCAGACCGTCGGAAAGAGATTTGGAGTTTCAGGTATTTAATCTTCTTCTCTTTCCTTTATTTAAAAATCAACATAATCATATACTAATGACATTCCTGTATATTACAAGTGTGAGATTGGTTATTTCTCCGTGTATCTCCCATGAAGGGAGTACAGAGATTTGGTGTTCATGGCAAGTTGGCGCAACGATATGTTGGACCGTTTGAGATTCTAGCTAGAGTAGGGAAGGTGGCATACCGAGTAGCCCTTCCTCCACATCTATCAGCTATCCATGATGTCTTCCATGTATCCAACCTGAGGAAATATGTCCACGATCCTCGGCACGTCATCAGTTACGAGAATCTAGACGTGGAGTCAGATCTGACTTATGAGAAGAAGCCAGTCCAGATACTTGACCGTGCCGTGAAGAAGCTTCGCAGCAAAGAGATTTCATTGGTCAAGGTTTTGTGGCACCGTCACGGAGTCAAGGAAGCGACATTGGAGACTGAAGCCGACATGCGGGCACGATACCCGCAGCTATTCTGATGTAATCATCAAAACAAGCTTTTGTAATTAGATACATTATAAATATATGGCTTGTTTTCTCTTTGAGGTTTTTATGGGTTCAAAACCCTTTGAGGTTTTTATGACCATATTAAATCCAAACAAGATACCTAATAGCCTTAACTCGAGTCTCGAGGACGAGACTCCCTTTGAGGTTTTTATATTTGTAGCATCCGGTTTCCAATCAAACCCGAAGTCGTCCGATTTTGGGTCTAATGAACCCAAAAACGTTGTCGGTCAATACTAAACAACCTAAAACGATCAATTAATAATGAATCAAAAGTCGTTCGGACGAAATCGACCAAAAATCGATCCCTTCGTAATGCGTGCCGTGAAAAGCTGCGACGCAAATTCAGAAACCGCGAAACGAACCGAGACCATTATTAGATCCGATTCGACGAAACAAGACCAACGGAATCGACCGTTCGTCAATCGGAGGTCATTTGATATTTTTAAATTACAAAATTTAATCTTAAACAAAAATCGTATCCGAAAATTTCGGGTATTCAAAACCCGATCGGAAGTATATCAACATTGTACTCATATTGATCGTATTTCAGAGACGATCAAATCAAGATATTACGCGTCAAAATCCGAGGCCCGATGCGCGCATACGGTCGTTTTCTATAAATGCCAAATAAAAATAATTTTGGTTTTAAAAAAAAATATTATAAAAGTAAATTAAATTTAAATTTAGTTCTGTACAGTACAGTCAGTTCAAAAAAAAAATTCAAAGAAAATATAAAGGTAAAAAAAAAATAATCTTGTACAGTAGTTGCTCCTACGGTGGTTTTAAAAAAAAAATAATTAATAAAATTAGGTAGTGACATCCCAGCAGCTGTGACATCAGCTTGCTGATGTCATATATACTTTTAAAAAAATACATATTATAGAATTAAGGAACCTTCCTGGAAATTTCCTTCCTCTTTACTCTCCGTTCCTTTATAAATTCTCCCTAGTTTCCAACGAAGAAAGCCCTTTTCTTCTTCTCTGTTCTCTCTTTTCTTCCACTGCTTGTTCCTGCTGAAAGTTTTGGGCAGCAACTTTTCCTCACAAGCCATTGCTTCAGGCCGTCTATTGGGACTGCACATTGCAGCTATTCTATTATTGGAAGAAATACGGTAGTTACAACCCCATCTTTCCCTGCAATTGCTGCAGAAAACTTGATCAATTTCTGCTTCCCTTTTTCTTGCAGTTAGAGCTGCTACATACAGTAGCAGGTGCAGCTTCTATCATCCAAATTTGGAGAATATAAAGGTACATCCTTTTCCCCTCATTGCTGCCATACATGCTAATTCACATCTTATGCCATGCATGCTTATCATGCTTGATTTTATGAACAATCCAAGACTTTCTTTTGCTGTCATTCACTTATATTCTAACCATTCTAATTAAATATTAGGGGGTTTGTTTCTTCTTGTCAATTAATTGAATTGAAAAATATTGACAAGAAAATTCCTGTATGCTCTTTATGAAATTATTATTGTAAATAAGGATTGGGTTTAAATCTGATCTCAGTTAGCAGGAGTTATAAATCTGATCTGGATCAAATAAAAATAAGATTGATCGATGGCTTGCTGTGTTTCGTTATACATGTCTATAATTGTTCCAAACATAGATTAAACATCGAATATAAATTAGGAAAAACGATCATAACATGGATGTCTAACAATCTGTTTAGTTGTTTTGGATTTTTGATTGAAGCTAATCTGAGTTAAAAATTAATGATCTATTTGGATGTTTAGCAACCTGTTAGAAAATTACCCATGCATAATATATATTAATTGCATGTATTATCACAGACAGGGGGAGGGTGTGTACTTGTATATTGTAACCTCATACCAATTCATTAAATATGTTGTATTATCTTCACATATAATACCATTTTCATCGAATGAATCAATAATATTATATGCTATTAGTTAGGATAAAAATTTACTGGATTAAGTAAATTGAATATATAAATTTAATTACGAAAGTATCTGAACATTGAAATGGGTGCATCAGAACATCCAGACATTTCGTTTGTATTTGTTAGTATTTTATGGTTTGGCATTACATGTGATTCTGTAGTTAGAATTGTTGGGGTTCATGGCCTTTTTCATATATTGATTATCTCAATGGACATTAACATTTGATATTCCAATCAGAACCATATGACAAGTAGTAAACACATTAGATTTATATTGCCTTCATTAAAAAAAATCTAAGCCTCTAATGCAATGAATACAAAATGTATGTTCAGCCATTTTCAATTCTATTTCTTACTTTCATATGCACTGCAAGAAAAGAGAGTTCGACATGTTTATCTTTAGACCACTTGACTATAACTTAATTTAGTGTTTCACAATCATTACTAAAATAGCATCATTGTAAGCTTGCAACATGATTTCATTGTAGTATTACTGTAGCATCATATACCACCTGAGTTGGACATGTAGGAGTCGTAATGTACAACAAAATACAAAATAGTAATGATAATAATGATAATAACAGACACCGCAATCCGGTATTCTATTAACTAAATGATTACATCATGCTTACAATTCATTACTCAAAATATTTATATGGTTACAATAAGATATCATATAATATTAATCAGTGATTGTTGGGTAAAAGGGTTGAATAGCATCATGCTGACAAATCTCTTAAACACTCTATATTCAATCCATCGTTAAGCTATTACATATGACCTTATATGAGTACTGAGATGCAAATATTAGGATTTGGACAGTTTTCTCTTTTGAGTCAAACAAATGATTATTGATATCATTATGACTTCTAATATCACCAATTGTTTCTTTAGATATAACATACTAAATATTGATCATTATTGAGAGGAGGCATTGACTAGCTAACTAGATCTGTAAGTTAACTCTATATGAGATTGAGAAAGGAAGGTAAATTTGTATACATCCATATGAGGTTGAATTGGTGAATCAAGATGACAATTAAATGGTGCCGGTCATGGTGGTCTTTACACCCGATCGTGCGGGAGCGCGGTGACTCTCAACTGGGCGGAAGAAAGGAAGCCCAGTTAGGGCAGCGGCCGCCAAGTGCGGGTCTAGGATCCCAGTCCTCTTTCGGTTTTTACGCGAGCTCGCAGTGTTTTTACGCCTCGTTGGGATCCAGACTTTAGACCAGTTTCGCTGACCCTGTTTTAGGATACCCAGGCGGGGGATCCTTGGTTTTCAGTTTTACGTACGAGCTCGGTTGCCCGTTACCGGTCGGGCTGTTTTTCTAGAGCGACTTCCCGGGAAGTCCCTCTCACCCGTCTCAGTGGCGTAGTTGGGGAATAGACCTATCCCTCTATTGGACCGTCCTTCCAACTAGAGGGCGAGACGAAAGAGCCATTTGCAGGCTTCTTCACCGCTTGAGTTCTCTTTCGCCAACAGACGGCGATTCTACATCCAGATCATTCGTATCTACATCTATATCTACATCATTGAGAGTACATCTGAGAGAGTTACAGTGAAGGTTTAGAGGAAAACACAATTAAAATTTAGTTGATTGGAGGTGACTTTAATCTGATTCGAAATCCCTATAAGTTAGTGGACGTGTTGGGAACTTAGTTAGGATGCATTACACAACACCGCATGCCTACGGAGGCCCCCCAACCCTGAGGTAGTTTAATACCTTGGAGTCATAGTGTGAGGCTACACACAGACCAAGACCACGGACTATCCACTAACTTAAAAGGAGTAAATAGAATTAAGGATCAAATCAGTCATCATTATATCAGTCCATCATCGGAAACCATGACATGATCTCAATGACAAGAAATTAGCAATTTCATGTGCCATCAAGTTCTACGACATGATCTCCAAGACCCAGAATCATGATCTTTATCTACATCATCTGGAGTTATATCTGAAACAATTGAAATTAAGAATTGGATGCCTACCTATTGAACTTGGGAATCAAGTAATCTATTAATATTTCATATTCCATCTTTCACATCGACAAATCCACAGATTTGATATCTGGTCAATATAATAATAGAGATATATACTTATATGCATACTCCTATAATTATAATTTATCAACATTTGATTACAAAATAAATATGTTAAATATGAAAAATGTTTGGATAATGAGAGTTTATGAGAAATGCTTACAAGCCTGACTACCTTTTTACTCACGCAAGTAGATGTAAATAGTGCTTATTCCACCTTTCTACTTGCTCTCTTTTGCACATTAAATTACTTGTTAATTATTTTAAACTACGGGTTTGTATTCACAATTGTGACTCCTTTTCTTCCTTGCACGCATGGCAGGAAAGGAGTCTGTTGTTCAGTAGCTATACAGGGTTCCAAGAGACAAGGTCTATACTAGACGGTATGTTATTCTTTTTGTTTCAGTTTTTGTTCGGTTGTTAATGTTATATGCTTCTTTTCTCTTCAGTCAGATTTTGGGATATACTGTATATACTTTCAGACATTGTACAGGTTGAAAATGAAATGAAAGTTAATGAAATAAATTCTTGGTGACATTTATCTTTATTATCTTGTGGTTGTGAATGTGAATGTCGAATGTCACTTGTAATTATATTCATTGCGAAAAAAAAATTTCCCCATAAAATTATGTTGTTAATGTGATGTCATAAATGGAATATTGTGAATTGTGTCGTAAACGGGTACCCGGATTCTGAGGGGTTCACACAATATCACAATGGACTAAATGGAAAGGAACTTCGCGACGTGGCTCAGTTCAAGCAAGGAAAGACGCTCGATAATGTTTCCCAAACTGACACGCCTCGCACTCAAAAGGCTTGAGCATAGAAAGTTCGGGAAACATTAAAGAGAGAGTTTTGGCAGACGGATGCCCCAGGCGAAGGTGCCAAATGAGAGGATCAGTGGAGATAGACGCAGCGCCAGGAAAACTAGAGTCATAGGGTATATCAAGATAATATAGCTCATTCTTCTCATGTCCCCCACCAAAATATGTCACGTCTGGATGTCCTGAAAATAACAACATAACTCATCAAAAATAAATTGATAGTTAAGCTCCATGTACAACTTGTGAACAGATAAGAGACAAAGTGGAAAGTCAGGAGCACAGTGAACCCCAGTAAGCTGGAGCTTGAAGGAAAACTCCATAGTGCCCACAATAGTAATAGGTGAGTGAGCTCCATTGGCAACACGTACAGTCTTCACAAAGGAAGATGGTTGTAAAGAGGTGAGAAGACTACCTTCTCCCGTAAGATGAGTTGACGCATCCGAATCAATGATCCATGCATGGCTGGATGCAGATGCAGAGTTGGCAATAGCACTTGAAGTAGTGGCCAGATTAGCCGTAGGAGCAGTATCATTAATGATACTGGCAGAGTTCTGCAGTAGCTAATGAAGACGAGCATACTCAGGAGCAGTGAAAGATGTCTGACTATCACCAAAAGGCTGATCGTGTGAGGTGTCTCCAGTATCATACGAGCCTTCGTGTGAGGTTGTCTCATAGGCACTGTTGGCATTAGGAGGCATGCCAAACTTTGCCTAGCAACGTTCTGACGAATGATTCCAGCATCCACAGTGAATGCATGCTGGATAGCGGGCCATGGTGGGATCACATCCACGTCCACCTCTTAAATCACGTCCACGTCCAGCCTCACGACCGCAACCACGACCTAAGTCACGACAACGTCCTCCCCGATAGTTGGGTCATCCTCTAGCAAAATGCGATGTACTCGTTGTAGATAGAGGAGGTAAAGGAGATTCAAGTTCCTGTAGCCGATTATAGATGGTCTCAAGAGTGGGCAGCGCAACAGCAATAAGAAATTGGTCCTTCACAGGCTTGTATCGCGGATGTAATCCTCATAGGAAACGATACACTTGCCATTCTGCACGTTCTCCTATATGTTTGTCACAACAAGCAGGCTGAAAGATAGCTCCTCAAACAATCCTATGAGGAGTCTGTAGTACTCGACCAAGGATGTATCTCCCTGATTTGCAGACCAAATCCATGTGTAGATATCTGAGAGCTTGGACTTAGTTGTCTTTTGAGAGTAGGTGTTCTCAAGGCTCTCCTACATAGCTTTTGTCGACTCCTTGTAGAGAAAAAAATAGATGCAATATTCGGATCGACATTGTTAGCCATCCAAGTAATCACCTGGCAGTTGTCCACGAATCAGGTATCGTAGTTTTTGTCTATCTCCTTGGACGGATCTTTTGTAAGAACATAGTTCTTTCGCTGACCACCAATAAACACCTTGAATGATCTGGACCATACTGCATAGTTCTCGGATCCTTTTAGCTTTAAGAAGTGCCTTGTACCATCACAGAAGAAGTCGGGTAGAGGGGTTGGGGCTCTGCAAATGCCATGGAGGCTGAATAGGTCAAGAAAAAGTGACCTAGAAGATACTGCAAATGCCATGGAGGAAACCCTGGAGATCTTAATATGGAGAAAATACAAACTATCCCTGAAGGGATGTACAATAATCAATAAGTGCGGTGAGAATAGAAATATTAAAACTAACAGGCTCGATTGCTTTTGTTAATGATTTCTCTCCAGGTCATGACAAGCTCTCTCAGAGCTATCAAGTGTGTTTTCGTTGGCTACTCTCGTGCCAGAAAGGGGTATAGTTGCTTTGATATGTTTCAGTAGAAATACTTTGTTAGTGTTGACGTTACTTTCTTTGAGGCAGTCATGTATTTTTCTACAGGTGACAAACTAGCCCCATCAAACTCTGACGCAGAGATCTACATGTCTCCATCTCCTACTGTCGTACCACCATCTACATGTACTACTGCTCTACCACCGCCGCCGCCGCCACCACCACCACCACCTACACCTAGTCCTACTCCACCTGCTCATGTGGTTGCCACTGGACCACCACCTACCTTGACTGAGTTTTTACGAGTGTTTACTCGCAGGTCTCGCTCTATTCACCCTACTCACAGGTAATCATCCAGCATGCCCCAGGTATGTAATGAGCACATTGTTTCTACAGATGGTACTATTGAGTTGTTTGTGCAGCAGGATTCCATACAGGATGAGCAGGTGCCCTCTCAAGAGGAGAACTTACAAGTTCAGGACTTGGCAGATAATCTTGATGCGTCGATTGCCCTGCGAAAGCAGAGACGTACGTGTGCTACATATGCTCTTGCATCCCAAGTTTCCTTGAGCAGGCTGTCAGAGGATTTAAGGAGGTTTACCTTGGCACTATAAGTTGTGGAGATATCACGGACATATCAGGAGGATATCCAGGACAGTCAGTGGTGTTTAACCATAGAGGAGATGACCATGCTACAGTTACGTGGCACTTGGAGTCTTGTTTCAACTCCAAGTGGGTGTTCATTGTGAAGCACATTGCAGACGGCAGTGTGAATCGCTATAAGGTGAGACTTGTAGTACGTGGGTTCACCCAGACATATGGGGTGGACTATAAGGATTCTCTTTCTCCAGTTGCTAGACATTCTACTCTACATATCCTTCTATCTGTTGTTGTGATAGAGGATTGGCCCTTTTACCAGCTTGATGTGAATAATGCCTTCCTATATGGTGATCAAGATGAGGCCTACATGCAGCAGCCACCTGGGTTTGCTGCTAAGGGGAGTGTCAGAAGGTTTACAGGCTACACGAAGATATCTATGGCCTTAAGCAGAGTCCAAGAACATGGTTCCAGAAGCTCTCGGACTTGATAGAGAAACAAGGGTTTATGCGATCGATTGTCGATCACTCTTAGTTTATGCACATGATTCAGAGAGGGTACAGTCATCATTCTAGTCTATGTTGATGATATTATTGTTACAAGGGATGACGAGCAGGGCATTTAGGTTACCAAGGAATTCCTAGGTCGGTAGTTTGTGACCAAGGACCTTGGTATTTTACGTTACTTCCTTGGATTGGAGCTTGCCAGGAACCAGTGAGGTCTTGTGATGACCCAGAGGAACTACGTTACATATCTTCTTTCTGAGACAGGCATGGCAGACTGCAGACCTGCCACTAATCCTATGCACCTAAGCATGAAGCTCTACGATGATGACACTACCGAGATCCCAGAGAGGTATCGTTGATATTCTTGTCTATGTGGATGACATCATTGTTATAGGCGATGATAAATAGGGTACTCATGCAGCTAAGGATCTCCTTGGACAACAGTTTGTGACCAAAGACCTTGGCAATCTTCGTTACTTTCTTGGTCTTGAATTTGCAAGGAATCATCGTGGCATGGTGATGATGCAAAGGAAGTAGTTACTAATCTCCTAACTGAGACAGGCATGACAAGATGTAGGTCGGCCACTACTCCAATGGATCCTAATGTTAAGCTCTTTGATGAGGACTCTGAGAAGGTTGACAAGAGAAGATATAGAGAGCTAGTAGGAAGTTGGTATATGTCATGATCACCAGGCATGATATATTTGCAGTCAGTAGAGTCAAAGTAGAGTCAATCAGTTCATGGAGCAACCCAGGCAGGTTCATATGGATGCAGTTAACATGATTATGAGATATATAAATCTTCTCCATGAACAGGACTCTTTTCAGAAGAGACACGTCTCTTACAGTTACAGGATGTCCTGATGCAGATTATGCAAGGTGCCCCCAAAGACAGGAAGTTCACATCAGGCTTTACTGTGTTTGTAGGTAGTTCATTGGTTTCATTGAAGAGTAAGAAACAGACAGCGTTGCTAGATATAGTGTCGAATAAGAGTATAGAGCCATGGCGCAAGCGAGTACGGAAATGATGTGGGTTAGATCCGTCCTGACTGATCTAACTATTAAGATGTCTCTTTCCATGCATCTTCAATGCGATAATCAAGTTGTGTTGTTCATAGCCAATAATCCAACCTTCTATGAAAGAACCAAGCACATTGAGGTAGATTGCCATTACACTCGAGATCTGATACAGATACTCAGAAAGGACTTATATCCACTTCTCGTGTTTCTTCAGGTAACCAAATTGCATATATGTTCACCAAAGCCCTAGCAAGAGGTCCTTTTCATCATTGTTGTTCCAAGCTGAGCATGATAGACATATATGCTCCATCTTGAGGGGGATTGTTGAGATATTTGTATCTCTCGGTGTTTATTTTATATTTCATAATCTTTTGTCAACATTATGTAATTTCCCCATAGAGCTTTTCTCCTATATAAGAGAGCTCTAGGGCTACGGTGAATATACAATTCTATTTTCTCCTTTCAACAGTTCCTAAGTTTCCCATCACTCTTCTATTTATCAGTCATATTTGCAAGGAAGTCAATTGCAGAGCTATATTTGATGATGTTTTTTGTGTTTTTCAAGTCATATAAACTGGGAAGACTATTAGTGCAAACCGTAAAGAAGGGGATGTTTACCATCTTGTACAGTCATCTAAGACCGCTAACTACTCTGAGACTAACTTTTTTTGCGTCTTGTGGTGTTATTTGGCATTAACATTGTTGTCATCCTTCTATTCAGAAGCTTCATCAGGTCCTTCCCCAGCTCCCTCCCACTGTCAGCCTAGAGTATGAGGCATGCCAACTAGGGAAGAATTACAGGAATTACTTTTCTTCATCTTGTACCATCCATTCCAGTAGCCTTTTTGTGCATGTTCATCTTGATGTATGGAGACCCCATTGTTATCCTGATCGTCAGGGAAACATATACTACATAGTTAATGTGGATGACTTTTCTCGTGTGTCATGGACTTTTATTGAAAAAAAATTCTGATGTTTGAGGATGACTTCTCTCGTACGTCATAGACTTATTGGAAAACAAATGTGATAATTTTTACATTATAATTCAATTTATAAATGAAGAAAAGACTCAATTTGTAACCATTGTGAAAGCTCTTGGGTTTAATAATGATGGGGAGTTTCTCTCTCCCGACATGCAGTCTTTTTTAATATTCTCATGGGATCTTGCATTAGACCATTTATGCACATGCGTCTCAAGAGAATGGGGTGATTGAACGTAAACATCAACATATCCTTAACATCAATCGTATCGTCCTCAAAGACTATCATGTTACTTCGAAAAATTGAGGTGATTCTATCCATACTGCCACATTTCTTATCAAATGTATGCGATCTACTTCTATTGATGAGCAGGTCCCATTTAGGTCCTCTTTCCAGAGAAAGTAGTTTTCCATGTTTCTCTCAATGCTTTTGGTATGTTGCCTTCATTCATCTCCTCCGTCCAGTAAAGCAACAAAATGTGTGTTCTTACGGTAAGTTAGGAACCAGAACGGATACAGGTGCTATATTTTTAGATCCAGAAAGCACTACATACATGCAAATGTTACATTCTTTGACTCCCTTCCCTCTTACCCCAGGTCCGAAACATATGTCTCTTCCACCTCATATAATAAACATTGCTCCTTTTCTTGTTCATTTCCAAATGCTCTTTACACAACTTTTTCTCGGTAGAGACATACCCCTTCTAAACAGGCACCATCTCCTTAGGTATGTCCTTCGATTGAGGTTATAGCATGATGGCATTTCAACTTTCATAGGCACAGAATGTACTAGAAGAGACCAAGTGGTGCAAAGTTGATCTTCTAATAACTCTCAAGAAGGGGATCAGATAATGTAACAAGCATTTTATTTTCGTTGTTGTGTCATCTAGACTTGAGTCCTCCTATAGACAGATTGCTGAACCACTATCTGATACAACCATTCTTCGTAATTACATCGAGGCTCTTCGGATTTCAGATGGCGACTAGCAATGGAAGAGAGATGTCTGTACCGATTTCCACAATACCTTGCAGATTGTAGATCCACCTCGCAACAACATTCTGGTTGGATCTAGATGGGTGTTTACGGTGCAGTACAAACCCAACGGATCAATTGCAAGATACAAAGCTCGCTTAGTAGCAAAGGGATTCACACAAACTTATGGTTTTGATTTCCTCGATGAATTCTCTGATGCATGTCTCTCTACAAAGCAGATTCTCATCGTTGTTGTAGTAAAGCTTGCTTGGCCCATCAACTTGATGTAAAGAATATCTTTCTACAAGGCTACTTTCATGAAGTTGTATACATGCAACAACATCGCGGATTCGAGGCTCAAGGGGAGTGTTAGAAGGTGTGCTTGTTACAGTAAGCTATATATAGACTCAAGCAGAGCCCTCACACCTGGTTTAAGAAATTATTAGAAGTACTAGAAAATCTTACCCTCAATAGATCACCAGGAGACCATTCTTTATTCATACAAATGAATGGAAAGGAACTATGGCAATGCTAATTTATGTGGATGACATCATCCTTACAGGAGATAACTCCAAAGGTCTT
The DNA here is from genome assembly GCA_037367405.1 of Ottelia alismoides. Classification (NCBI taxonomy): domain Eukaryota; kingdom Viridiplantae; phylum Streptophyta; class Magnoliopsida; order Alismatales; family Hydrocharitaceae; genus Ottelia; species Ottelia alismoides. The sequence goes on along the minus strand of JAZKJV010000320.1, from coordinate 391,091 downwards.
ACAGGAGAGAAGAAGCAACTAGCAGAACAACTTGATATCAAAGACTTAAGGCCTGAGATACTATCTAGGGATTGAAATAGCTAGATCTGAGAGGGGACTAGTTAATGTCGGGAAAAGTGAGTGAAAAAAGATAGAAGAGAAAAGACGAAAAAAAGAGAACGGTTTATTATTAAAAAGAGAGAGAGCACAAAAAATCGATGTTTTTTTGTTTAACCCCTTTTCTTTTGTTCTCTCAACTTGGGCAAGTATCATTCCATTTTCAACAAGTATGGGAGAAAGGGGGAATTTTTGGGTAGTGGTTTCAAGACCCTACCATTGTTTGAGGCACTCTAAGTTAGAGTGACCCGATGTTTCAGAGTTCTCCCGTGGGAGACTCAATGTTTTTGCTCCAGATTCCATTGACTGTGAACTCCTTGTGTATGGATATTCCTACGACAAGTCCAGTGACAGTGAACTCCAATACACATGGATATTCCCATGGCTTTAATTTGTTGTTCGACCCTTCAGAGAGATGTAGCAGTCTTCAGTGAAGAAGACATGTTACGGGCCAGAGTTCTCCCGGTGGGAGACTCATTTCAAGTCGAGTCGGTTCACACTCCAGCCTCTGGTTCCTTCTCACCAGCATGTCGTGAGAAGCAACGTCCTCGACTGCAAGTTGAGTTGATATTATCTGTAGTGTTTGGTATCCAATGAGTTAATGTCTTCTTTGTGTTTGTCCAAGCTGAACATTTCATGCTCCAGCTTGAGGGGGAGTGTTGAAGAATGTCTTTAGTGGCTCTCAAGTGTAGTCCCGCATCTACTATTTGTAGGACTTGAAGACTCGATGGGAGCTATTTAAGAAGCTCCACACCCATTATATTAAATGAGAAAGTTCAATAGAAACATACAACCTTTTAGGCCTTCTCATGTGGTTTCATCCCACTCCTTAGGGAGTAGAGTTCCACGTAAATTCTCTCCATTCAATAGTTATTCTTTCTTTATTTCTCTACTCTATTTATCAATTTGCTTCCACTATTCTAGATTTTAACACATGTGTCTTATGGGTTTTTGTAGTTGCATCTTTCTGAACTTTTTCTAATAACTTGTATGGAATAACATAATGCGAAAGTGATAATAAATGAAGTGCAATAAACAATTAAGAATATAAAAGATTTTATTCGGAAGCTTACTTCGTGAGGAGCAGGTGAAGCCATGAGAGAATGCCTCAAAAGGCAGATTATTCTATTTCATTCTCCTAATGAGTATATGGGTGTGGGCTCTTTATATGGCCCCATTGACTCTCTAGATTCGCACTCACAAATGATGTGGGACTAATCTAATGGTGTAATAATTGGATCCTAGAAAGCAATTCCAATTACCCACTTAGTTCATTCTCCAACACTTCCCGTCAAGATGGAGCATGCAAATACTCAGATTGAACAAACAGTAAGAAGATACGAACTCACTCGATGAATGCATGACACTACATATTATAATAACTCAACGCATACTCTGTCAGTTGCTCTTGAGGATGGTGCTTCGCATGCTATGCTGGCGACGATAAACTGGAGGTCTAGACTCTCTAATGAGTCTCACTATTATCAAAACTCGTAAGTATGCGACATCGTAGCCTACTCGAAAGGATCTCGTATTGGAGTGCACGGTCATTGGAGTCTTCATTTCCTGTATTTATTTGGTCACTCAGTAGAACCTCTGAAAATGATGAATAAATGTACCATATACTTTTTCTCCCCCTTTGTCCCATACTTGCAGGAATTCATAGGGGTACTGGACTAGTTAGCAGAACAAATGATTAGTGGAGAAACAAAAACTTCCTCAGTTTCTTCTCTTTTTTCCAATTTTTCTCTTTGTTTTGCTCTCCTCTTTTTACATAATATTTTTTATTCTTTTTTTCTATAAGTCGTACTTCCTTTTTCAACCTATACTTTTTCCATTCCACTAACCTATATCTTTCTTTTGAATACAATGGCAGGCCAGTGGGCATAAAATTCCCAAACAGTACATCCCTTGTTAATACCCCTCCAAATTTTTTCAGCGCACTCTTCCTAATATTTTCCCCCCTTTTTTTTGGAAGGAATGGGTATTGGTTTTCCTTCTCCCTCTCTTAGGGTTCTCAATGGGGAACCCATTATAGCAACTGCAAAGATGTGATGCCGCTGCTAGGGGAAGGTGTTGCTGTGTTAGAGGCACGATGGGGGTCATACCTGCCTGGAGGTGCTGGAGATGGTGGCTTCTTCTTCTTTGGAAGGGTTGCTGGAGATACCCTGCCTAGAGGAACCCATCACACAGTTGAGGAACCCAACACGCTGCTAAGGGGGTTTCTCCTTGATGCGGATGGTAGTTGTAGAGACCGATATTATTATATGTTATGTACCTTTTCGTAATTTCTTATTGTTCTCTGGACTACTATGTATTTTACCCATGAGGTCTCTCCCTATATAAGAGAGCCTAGGGTTCCCTTGAATAATAGATTGCTCGTTTTTTCCCAACATGGTATCGGAGCCAAAACCCTAGGCTCTTCCACCCACAGCCCCCCCCCCTTCTCTCTCGTCGTCGCCGACCCGATCCCGCCTCCGACTCCCGGTCTCGCCCCAGCCCCTCGGCACCGCCCTAGCCCCTCGGCCCCGCCACCGCCTCTCGGCTGGTTCCGGTCCAGGCCCCCGCCTACGCCTCTGGTCCAGGCCCCGCCTCCGGTCCGCCTTCGGTCCAGGTCTTCCGGTCCCATATCCCGGCCACCGCCTGTCAGGGCCGGTCCCAGCCCTTGCTCCCTTGCTCCAAGCGCCGCCATCTCGCCGGCTTAGCCCTAGCCGGCGTCAGCCCCCTCCTGTCGCTTCAGTCATAGCCGCTTCCTTCGCCGTATCCATGGATTTGGGTGTGTAACGTCTACATACACACTCAAATCCTATGCAGTTCGTGTAGACACCTGTCTCTTTGTCTAAAAACCTTAGTACTTCATCTCCGACATTATGTCAGACTCCAAGGTTGATATGCCCTCCATAGGCGCGTTCAAAGGTCCCGCGCCGATAGTAAAGACGGATGGGACGAATTATGAGCTCTGGGCGATGCAGTTCATGACCCTCATGAAGTCAAACGGTAAGAAGCATATTCTTACCGAGGAAGAGCCGGCAGAGAAGACAGGGATATATGCCTCGTGGGAGGTTGATGATTCGTATGCCAAAGTTTGGCTGTCAGGCACACTGTCGATAGAGATTGCCAATGATGTCCTCCATGAGCCCACTGCCAAGGCAATGTGGGATATTCTGGATGCAACGTATTCCCAGGTGTGGAATGAGACCAAGATGTTACAGCTTCAGCATGATATATTCACGATGAAGCAGAACGGCATACCACTTCACTCCTTATACACGTCCCTGAGAGGGATTTTGAGAAGTTATACAGTATCATTCCACTCACAGCGACTCCTGAGCAGCAAAAGACATTTTGGAATGCCACCATGGTGGGCGTTCTACTTGCAGCCCTAGATCCTGAGTACGAGGCCGCCCGCTCTCAGATTTTGGCCAATGCAGTTATTCCTCCAATGGAGGATGTTTACTGGAGGCTCAGTCGCATATCAGTTTCTTCCAGCTCATCTACTCCACCCTCATCGGCGATGGTAGTATCGTGTGGGAGAGGTGGTCAGTTTTCTAGTTGTGGACGTGGACCCCGTGGTATGGGTGATCGCTTTCGTTAGCCATGTTCGTACTGTCACCGCACAGGCCACTCGGAGGATACATGCTACTCTAAGCATGGGTTCCCAGCATCGGCGCGTGTAGCCGAGCATGCTCTGCCCCAGTCAGCATCCAATGCAGACAATCGTTTCGAGGAGCTTGCGGCACGTCTACGTGATATTATGCCACAATCATCTGCTGATTCTTCTGGTAGACCTGCAGATGTTGCTGCTACAGCTTCTGCCAGTTCCTCTGCTGCTGCTACTACCTCAGGTAGTGCTACTGCATTTACGTCTTGTCATGATATATCTGATTGGATTATAGATTCTGGTGCCACACATCACCACTGCCGAGATCGAGAGAGACTTGAGTCCTACAGGAACATTCCCCATGGTCGTTCAGTACAGATCGCAGATGGTACTCATTCCCCCCTTTTTGGACAGGGGGAGGTCTTCCTATCTCCTTCTATGTGTCTACAGAATGTTCTACATGCTCCTCAGTTCTCCATGAATCTGTTGTATTAGTCAGAGTTGCACAGTCGTGCTATATTTGACTCCTCTTCTCTTATTTTTCAGGTTATATTAATAGGCAGGGTGATTGGTTGTGGCTCTGAGCAGAATGGTCTGTATCTGTGAAGATATTTGTATTTTCATATTTCATATGTGTCTCTTTCTTATTCTCTTTTTCTGTTTTCTACTTCATGTAATTTACTCATAGGCCTCTCTACTATAGAAGAGAGCCTAGGGTTCTCAGAAATAACAATGCTCTTATTTTCTCCAACATGGTATCAGAGCGGCGGTCCTAGACCGGAGCTCTCGATTCCCGAAAAACCCTAACCCTACCTCCAGCCCTTCCTTCTTGTGCGCCACCGTCGCCACCGCTTTACGCGCGCACAGTCGCCTCGCGCGCGCCACCGCCCAGTGCGCAGCGGCCTCGCGCATCTCTCCGGCAGACCTCGCGCGCACGCCTCACACAGCAGGCCTCGCGTGCACAGCGCCTCCTCGCGCGCTCTCTCGTGCAGCTTCTGGCGTGCATCCTCACGCGCTGTCTCGCGCGCACAGCAGTTCGCGCGTGGTTTTTTGTGCACGGCACCCCAGCAAGCTACTGTTGAACCTTCTAGGGCTTGAGGGTGAGTGTACAACTGGATTAACACGCCTCTCACGCTCCGCGCTTATCAACTTCGTCAGTTGGCCGATGGGTTGGTGTGCATGAGTCTACACGTGCACCCAAACTCATATATGTCTGTGTAGACATACAAACTGTGGTTTCTTGCACCCGTAGCAGTCTTCTTCCGGCGGTATGTCTGAAAACAAGGTCGATGTACCCGCCACTGGGGCATTCAGAGATCCAGCGCCTATTGTGAAAATGGACGGGACAAATTATGAGCTCTGGGCTATGCAGTTCATGAGCCTGATGAAGTCGAATCGTAAGAAGCATATTCTTACCGAAAAGGAGCCGGTGGAGAAGACTGGGATGAATGCCTCATGGGAGGCAGATGATGCGTATGCCAAAGTCTGGCTGTCTGGGACGTTGACGATAGAAATCGCCAACTACGTACTACATCAGCCCACGGCTAAGCCTATGTGGGATATTCTAGCGGCGAGATATTCGCAGGCGCGGAACGAGACCAAGATACTTCAACTGCAACACGATATTTTTACAGTCAAGCAGAATGGGCGCCCCCTTCACTCACTGTACACATCCCTACGAGGGATGTTTGAGAAGCTCCATAGCTTCATGCCGTTGACGGCCACTCCTGAGCAGCAGAAGACGTACAGGAATGCTACCATGGTAGGTGTATTCCTAGCTGCCCTTGATCCAGAGTACGATGCTGCCCAGTCTCAGATTCTTGCTTACGCTACTATTCCTCCAATGGAGGAAGCTTTTCGCCGACTGAGTCGAATTACTGTCCCAAGCTCGACTGCCAGCCAGACACCTTCAGCGATGGCAGCCTCCAGGGGTAGAGGTGGCTCCTCTACCTTTCGTGGTCGTGGCCCCCGGTGTCGTGGGGGTCGGATTCGTCAACCATGCAGTTATTATTGGCGACCTGGTCACTCCGAGGACACATGCTACTCAAAGCATGGCTTTCCTGCAACAGCTCGGGTAGCAGAACAAGTTGAGTCTCTTGCACCTTCCTCATTGGACCAGCGATTCGATGATCTTATTGCTAGACTGAGGAATATCATGTCTCCTGATACAACTCCTGAAGGTCAGTCAGATGTGGTCGTCTCTGCCTCTGCCAATTCATCTACCACGGCCAGTACTTCAGGTAGTTCTTATGCTCTCACCTCTTGTGATGGACCTTTGATTACAAACTGGATTATGGATTCTAGAGCGACACATCATCTCTGTGGGGACAAAAAATAGCTCACTTCATATAGACCGGTCTCTTCAGGACGAACTGTGGTGATAGCCAATGGGACACATTCCCCGATCACAGGACAGAGGGAGATTAACTTGACACATTCCTTGAGATTGCAGAATGTGTTATATGCTCCTGATTTCTCTATGAATTTACTGTCCATTAGCCAGATTACAAAGGATTTAAATTGTCGAGCTATTTTTGACTCATCATCTCTTGTTTTTCAGGACATACCCTCGAGCAACATGATTGGCTATGGTTGTGAGCAGAATGGTCTCTAGCGTCTGATCCATACTCCTTATGTCTGTGCATTTATCCAGTCTACAAGATCAAACTCTCCATATATCTGACATCTCCGTTTTGGTCACCTCCCTCTTCAGAATATGTGTCATGTTTTGCCCCAGATTTCTCCGAAGTCGTCCTTCCAATGTGAAGCGTGTCAGTTGGGAAAGCATCATCGGTCTACTTTCCCGAGTCGTCAGAGTCGGAGCAGTGGCTCCTTATTCGAATTAATCCATATTGATATTTGGGGTCCAAGTCGTGATCCTGACCACCAGGGATACATATTCTATCTGGTTGCAGTAGATGATTTTTCTCGCTTGTCTTGGGTGTTTCTATTCAAGAATAAATCTGAAGCAGGAGATGTGATTCAAATGTTTATCAATGAAATTAAAAATGTTTTCTCTTCTTCTGTGAAAATTGTGCATACTGACAATGCATTGGAGTTTTGTACTAGAGCTCTGTCCTTGTTCTTTTCATCTCGTGGTATAATTCATCAAACTTCATGTGCTTACACTTCACAACAAAATGGTGTTGCAGAGCGGAAACATCGACATCTATTGGATATCACTAGAACCCTACTTATTCATAGTCATGCTCAACGCTCGTTCTGGGGTGATGCGGTTCTCACAGCTTGCTACTTAGTAAATCGCATGCCCCCGTCTGTCTTGGGTGAGAAATCTCCTCTCTCTATAGCCTTTCCTGAGAAGGAATTGTTCTCACTTCCACCCCGTGTCTTTGGTTGTGTTGGTTTTGTCCATCAGTTGGGGCCAGGTCTTGATAAGCTCTCTCCCAGGGCTATCAAATGTGTGTTTGTAGGATACTCCAGGACACAGAAGGGGTATCGTTGCTTCGATCCGCAGCGTCGAAAATATTTTGTTAGCGCAGATGTCACATTCTTTGAATATGTGATGTTTTTCTCTCCTACAGGTGACAGAATGACTACTTCCCATTATGATACTGAAGTATTCATGCCACCACCTCCTATGAGTCAGTTACCTTCTATGCCATCTCCACCACCACCTCATGTCATACCTTCACCTCCACCTTTACCACCTCCAGTAACCATTGTCCCCCCGTTACCAAAGCACTAAACTCGTCGGTCCTCCTCTGCTCAAGGTCATGGCCCGTCATCCAGCAGCCCTCAGGTTGGTTCTGATAACTTGATTTCTAACGATGAGTCTGAGGACCTATTGATACAGGGAACACAACAGGATGAAGATCATGGAGATTTGGACGTGCCTATCGCTATTAGAAAGCAAAGGCGTACTTGTGCTTCCTACCCACTTGCTTCCCATGTCTCTTTTCATCGTTTTACAGGCGATTTCCAAAGATTTATAGCAGCTCTATCTGCAGTAGAAATTCCACGCAATTATCAGGAGGCACTACAAGATAGCAAATGGCGTCTTGCTATGGAAGAAGAAATGGCCGCGTTGCAGTCCCGTGGAACTTGGACACTTGTTCCCCCTCCTTCCGGAGCGTCTATTGTTAGCTGCAAGTGGGTGTTTACTGTTAAATGCCATGTAGATTGAAGCCTTGATCGGTACAAGGCAAGGCTCGTGGCACGTGGTTTTACTCAGACCTATGGAGTTGATTACTTGGACATGTTTTCTCCAGTTGCTCGGCATTCTACTTTACGTGTCCTTCTTTCAGTTGTTGTAGCACGTGATTGGCCGTTATTCCAGCTTGACGTGAAAAATGCATTTTTATATGGAGATCTACAAGAGGAGGTCTATATGCAGCAGCCTCCAGGGTTTGCTGCTGAGGGGGAGTGTCAGCAAGTTTGTAGACTCCATAAGGCAATATATGGCCTTAAACAAAGTCCAAGAGCGTGGTTTCAAAAGCTTTCAGACCTGATTGAACGACAGGGATTCAAGAGGTCAAATGCAGACCATTCCTTATTTGTGCAGAAGACGTCTAGAGGTATTGTTGCTATCATGGTGTATGTTGATGATATTGTTGTTACAGGAGATGATGAACAGGAAATCAAGATGGCGAAAAACTTTCTGGGCAGTAAATTTGTGACTAAGGATCTGGGCACCCTAAGGTATTTCGTGGGGTTGGAATTTGCTAGGAATGCACAGGGTCTTGTTATGACCCAAAGAAAGTATGTTACAGATATGCTTGCAGAGACAGGCATGATTGGATGTCGACCTTCCACGACTCCTATGGATCCTAGCATGAAGCTATACGATGATGATACAGATGAAGTCGATAAGAGGAGATACAGAGAGATGGTTGGAAAACTCATTTATGTTACAATTACCAGACCGGATATTGCATTTGCAGTAAGTTGAGTGAGTCAATTCATGGAGCAACCTCGACAGGTACATATGGATGCGATACACATGATATTGAGATATCTAAAATCATCTCCAGGTTCAGGATTACTATTCAAGGAGACACACTCTCTGTATCTGCATATGCTGACGCGGATTATGCAGGATGTCCTAAGGATAGGAAATCGACTTCGGGATTTGCAATATTTGTTGGCACTTCTCTCGTTTCTTGGAAAAGCAAGAAACAAACTGTTGTAGCAAGATCAAGTGCCGAATCCGAATACAGGGCTATGGCCCAAGCAAGTACAGAAATGATGTGGGTCCGAGCAGTGCTATGCGATCTACATGTAGAGGTTCCTCTACCCATGGAGTTACACTGTGATAACCATGCTGCCCTATTCATTGCAAACAATCCTGCGTCCCACGAGAGAACAAAACATATTGAGGTAGATTGCCATTACACTAGAGACATGATTCAGAAGGGCATGATCTCTACTTCCCATGTCAGCTCTGGAGAGCAAACCGCGGACATCTTCACCAAGCCACTGCCCAGAGGATCATTTCAGAAGTGTTCATCCAAGCTGAGCATGTTCGATATCTATGCTCCAGCTTGAAGTGGAGTGTGAAGATATTTGTATTTTCATATTTCATGTGTCTCTTATTCTCTTTTTCTGTTTTCTACTTTATATAATTTACCAATAGGCCTCTCTACTATATAAGAGAGACTAGGGTTCTTAGAAATAACAACGCTCTTATTTTCTCCAATAGTATCGGTTGGTCCGGAGTTCTTATGCTGGCGTCTCTTCTCGTTCCGCCGGACCAGTATCTCTGTACATCTGGCATCTTCGCTTTGGTCATCTCCCGCTCCAGAAAATGCGACATCTTCTGCCTTAGATCTCTCCCAGTTCTTCCTTTCGCTATGAAGCACGTCAGTTGGGAAAGCATCATCGGTCTAGCTTTCCTAGTCGTCAGAATCAGAGCAGTTGCTCCGCGTTCGAGTTGTTTCACATTGATATTTGGGGTCCGAGTCGTGTATCCGATCATCAGGGACACAGGTTCTATCTAGTTGTAGTGGATGATTTCTCTCGTGTATCTTGGGTCTTTCTTTTAAAGAATAAATCTGAAGCAGGAGATGTGATTAAAAATTTGATTAATGAAGTGCAGAATGTTTTTTCTTCTACTGTCAAATATGTTCGTACAGATAATGCTCTAGAATTCTGCACATGGTCTCTCACTCAGTTTCTCTCGTCGAAGGGCATTATTCACCAAACTACTTGTGCTTACACATCTCAGCAGAATGGAGTGGCAGAAAGAAAGCACCGTCACCTTCTTGACATTACTCGAACTCTCCTTATGCAGAGTTGTGCTCATATCTCTTTCTGGGGGATGCTGTTCTTACAGCTTGCTACATGGTCAATCGTATGCCGTCATCTGTCCTTGGTGAGAAAATTCTTCTTCTATCATTTTTCCTGATACGGAATTATTCTCACTTACTCCTCGTGTCTTTGGTACTGTTGCATTTGTTCATCTCCTGACTCCTAGACTTGACAAACTCTCTCCTAGAGCTGTCAAGTGTGTCTTTGTCGGTTACTCTCGGACTCAGAAGGGCCATCGCTGTTATGACCCCATCAACAAGAAATACTTTGTCAGTGCTGATGTCACGTTCTTTGAGTCTGTTATGTATTTTTCCCCTGCAGGTGACAGGGCGGTACCATCCACTACCAACGATGATGTCTATGTCCCTCCGCCTCCTAGTTGGAGTACACTTGAGTCCACTCCTGTTCCAGTTACTACGTCATCTTCACCACCACCACCACCTCCACAACCTCCTATTCCACCTTTACAAAAATTCTATATGCGTCGGTCAGGTTCTGCTCAGGCTACACGTCAGACATCCATCACGCGTCAGGTATGTTCAGATGGCATTACTACTGACGAGTCAGATATGGTACATGTGCAGGATTCTTCATTGCAGGAGGAGACTACACCATCTAGTATAGTGGACGATGACCTTGATATTCCTATTGCTATCAGGAAGCAAAAGCGGACGTGTGCATCTTATCTCTTTGCTTCCCAGGTGTTTTTTCATCGCCTCACAGGCGACTTTCAGAGATTTGCTGCAGCTTTGTCTTCCATGGACATACCACGCACCTATCAGGAAGCTATGAAGATTGATTGCTGGCGAATGGCTAAGGAAGACGAGATGTGTGCCTTACAGTCTTGTGGCACATGGAGCTTGGTTAATGCTCCTCCTGATGCATCCATTGTTAGCTGTAAATGAGTATTCACAGTTAAATACCATGCTGATGGCAGTCTAGATCGATACAAGGCACGGTTGGTCGCGCGAGGTTTCACACAAACCTATGGCGTGGACTATATGGATACATTTTCTCTGGTGGCTCGTCACTTTACTCTTCGCATTCTCTTATCAGTTGCTGTGGTACGTGATTGGACTATATCTTAACTTGATGTCAAGAATGCCTTCTTGTATGGAGATCTACAGGAGGAAGTCTGCATGCAGCAGCCACCAGGGTTCACTGCTGAGGAGGAGAAGCATATGGTGTGTAGACTTCACAAGGCAATTTATGGCCTCAAACAGAGCCCAAGGGCGTGGTTCCAGAAGCTTTCTCATCTGATTGAACGACAGGGGTTCAAAAGATCGAATGCAGACCACTCATTGTTTATTCAGAAGTCTTCTGCAGGTAAGGTTGTCATCATGGTCTATGTTGATGATATTCTGGTTACAGGAGATGATGTTCAAGGAATAGAGAGGGCAACAGCATTTCTAGGCCGTCAGTTTGTCACGAAGGATCTTGGAACTCTAAGATACTTTCTAGAGTTGGAATTTGCCAGGAATGCACAGGGTCTGGTGATGACCCAAAGGAAGTACAATACAGATTTTTTTGACTAAAACAGGCATGGTTGGATGCATACCATCAAGTATTCCCATGGATCCAAGCATGAAGTTATATGATGATGACATTGTTGAAGTAGACAAGAGGAGATATAGAGAAATGGTGGGTAAGCTCCTTTATATTACAATAACTCGACCCGATATTGCCTTTGCAGTAAGCCGGGTGAGTCAATTTATGGAGCAGCCAAGACAAGTTCATATGGATGCCATATACATCATACCGAGGTATCTAAAGTCGTCTCTAGGTTCAGGGTTGCTATTTCGAAAGGGCGCAGATTTAAGCATGTGCAGATGCCGATTATGCAGGATGACCTGAGGATCGAAAGTCGACCTCAGGATTTGTCGTTTTTGTAAGGAGCTCTCTGGTTTCTTGGAAAAGCAAGAAACAAACTGTTGTGGCAAGGTCCAGTGCTGAATCTGAATATAGGGCCATGGCGCAAGCAAGCACGGAGATGATGTGGGTTCGATATGTGCTAGAGGATTTACATGTAGCCGTACCTTTACCTATGCAGCTTCAGTGTGACAATCAAGCAGCATTGTTTATTGCCAACAATCCAGCATTCCATGAAAGAACAAAGCATACTGAAGTTGACTGCCACTACACTAGAGACTTGATCCAGAGAGGCTTGATATCTACATCTCACGTGAGCTCAGGGGATCAGACTGCTGACATACTCACCAAGCCATTGCTCAGAGGACCCTTCCAGAGATGTTCTTCCAAGCTGAGCATGATAGACATCTATGCTCCACCTTGAGGGGGAGTGCAGAGACCGATATTATTATATGTTATGTACCTTTTCGTAATTTCTTATTGTTCTCTGGACTACTATGTATTTTACACGTGAGGTCTCTCCCTATATAAGAGAGCCTAGGGTTCCCTTGAATAATAGATTGCTCATTTTTCCCAACAGTAGTAAGAGGGAGTTGCACCTCCTCGAGGGTTGCAGATCGCCTGGAATAAGCATGAGCCGCTTGGAGGTGGGGCTACCTCTAAGTGGGCGAAGCATTTGTGTCGTCTCGTTAATCAAAGATATGTCGAATGTGACCTCAATGAAGGAGGCCATGTTGCAATTATTGCTTTTGTTTTGATGAGTGGCATGGAAGCTCGAGGGGGAGACAATGTCGTAGGGACTGAGCACGGTGTGTGCACTGGGTGGAGGTACAGTAAGGGCCTAGTGTACGCCTGAGAGGAACCCATCATCGATTGTTGTTGGGGGATGGGACAGGTGCTTCTTCTTTGGTGCCCCTGTTAGGGTTTCATTAGGGAACCTATAATCAAGAGGAGACAGGGTTGCATGAAGCACCATCTAGAGGAGCCGTGGATGATGGAGGTGATGCCTACCTAGAACATGGCATTGAGATGGAAGTAAGACCATGGTTTGAAAAGGCTAGCCTTGAGGCGATCAAGGCGGGGTGATGCGAGGCTTTTTAGAGTCAAGGCAGGCACCTCATATGGTATTAACAATGCGTGCCCCTCAGAAGATTGAGGAGGTCTGAGGTTGTCGAGGCAGTCTGAGGTGTTCTGGGAGGCGTTTTCGGGACTTCAAGAATTTTGTAAGGATTTGGTAGTTTTTAGATGCTTATTGTCAAGCTTGTAAAAATCGATCGACTAGGCCGACTAGTCGAGTCGGGAGGGGGGGAAGCCGACTCGACTAGGCCTAGTCGGCCATTAGTCGGTCAGCCCCCGATTTTTACATCAAGCTTTTATATTTTTTGTTTTTTTAAAGCAAACTTATTCTAATATGCTTAATGTTATATTTAAAGTCAATTACTTATTTTGTTTCATCATGTAAGTATAGAAAATATACAAACCTGTATTAATGCATAAGCAAACTTATTCAAATATGCAATAATGTTATATTTAAAGTCAATTACTTCTTTTATTCCATTATAAAGTATAGAAAATGTATAAATCTATGTATAAAAATGATTTATATAATAAAAAAATAAAAAAATTCAAAACCGACTAATGGCCGACTAAATCTGATTAGTTGTCCGACTGTCGATTAATCCTTAGTCAGTGATCCCACCGACCGAGTACTGACTACCGCTTTTTGCAACCTTGCTTATTGTTGGTGGAAAAAATAGACTTTTAATTCATTATTGAAGCCCTAGGGCTCTCTTATATAGGAGAAAAACCATGGATAAATTACATGAGAGGTGTATAAAGGAAATAGAAATAAGAAATAAATATAAAGAGATAAATATCTCAACACTCCCCCTCTAGCTGGAGCATATATCTCTATCAAGCTCAGTTTGAAACATCTCTGAAAAGGGCATCTAGCAAGGGCTTTGGTGAAAATACCAGTTGTCTGATCTCCAGTAAAAACATGGGATGTGGATATGAGACCCTTCTAGATCATGCCTCTGGTATAGTGGCAATCGACCTCTATGTGCTTCGTTCGTTCATGAAATGTAGGATTACTGGCAATAAATAAAGCTACTTGATTGTCACATAAAAGATGCATGGGAAGAGGAACCTCAACTGCAAGATCAATCAAAACCGATGTGCTTTCCTGTTCCAAAGCCAAGTACTCAGATTCACTGGATCTAGCAACTATTGTTTGCTTCTTGCTTTTCCATGACACGAGAGAGCTCTCAACAAAAATAGCAAAGTCAGAAGTAGACTTCCTGTCTCTAGGACATCCCATATAGTCTGCATCTGCACAAGCTGTCACCTCAAGAGACGTACCTATGCTGAATATAAGACCAGTACTAGGTGAAGTCTTCAGATATCTCAAATCATATAGACCGCATCCATATGAACCTTCATGGGCTGCTCCATGAACTGGCTCACATTGCTTACAGCAAAGGTAGCCCGGTGATGGTAGCATACATAGAAGGAAATATCGCGATATATCGCCAATATGTCGATATCGAGATGAGACCGATATCAGTATCGATATAGCGATTTATTCTCCATTCCCCGCCTTTCCTTCACAAAAGTGTGTCGATATGGGCGATATTTCGGCGATATATCACCGATATATCATAGAAATATCGTATCGACACGATATCGAACCGATATCTATAGATATATCGCCGAAATATCGTATCGACACGATATCAAACCAATATCGATATCGATATGGCCTTCCATGGTAGTATATAAAAGCTTCCCAACAAGCTCCTTGTATCTCCCCTTATCTACCTCATTAGTGTCATCATCATATAATCTCATACTCAGATCCATAGGGGTAGTAGCAGGCTTGCACCATGTCATACATGTGTCTAGTAGATCAATCGTAAACATCCTTTAGGTTATCACAAGACCAAGCTAGTTCCTGGCGAACTATAATCCAAGGAAGTATCGAAGATTGCCAAGGTCCTTGTCACAAACTCTTGACCTAGGAACTCCTTGGCAGCATGAATGCCTTGCCCATCATCACTCGTGACAATACTATCACTAACATAGACAAGAATAGTAACAGTGCCTCTCTGTGTCATCTGAACAAAAAGCGAGTGATCCACAATGGATCGTGCAAACCCCTGGTGCTCTATCAATTCTGAAAGCTTCTGGTACCAAGCTCTCGGACTTTGCTTTAGACCGTAAATCGCCTTGTGGAGCCTACATCCCTTTTGAGACTCCCTCTCAGCAGCAAACCCCGGTGGTTATTGCGTATATACCTCCTCTTGAAGATCTCCATATGGAAATGCATTCTTCTCATCAAGCTCGTAAAAAGGCCAGTCCCGTGAAACTGCAACTGACAGAAGAATGTGCAATGTCGAATGTCTGGCCACTAGAGAGAAGTTATCCTGATAGTCCACCCCATAAGTTTGGATGAACCCACGTGCTACAAGCCTTGGCTTGTAGCGATCCACACTGTCATCTACCCGTTGCTTCACCGTAAAGATCTATTTGCACCCCACAACAGAAGCACCTGGAGGAGCAGAAACAACACTCCAGGTAAGACGAGACTGCAAAGCGGCTATCTCCTCCTCCATGGCAAGTCACCAGCCATTGTCCCGTATGGCCTCCTGATATGTTCGTCGGATAGCTGAGAGTCCCATAACAAACCTTATGTACTTCTTTGAAAGATGGTACAAAGAAACATGTGCAGCAAGAGGATAAGTGGCACAGTTATGATGCGGCTTCCTCAAAGCAATAGGTACATCGAGGTCATCAGCCTCTTTGTTCTCTAGTATCATCTCCTCATGTATAGTATCCTGTGGAACAAGCATATCACCAGTGTCATCAGTAGAAACAATGTGTTCATTACATACCTAAGGCGTGCTGGATGACGGAGAAGGCGCATGAGCAGAGGGGTGAGTAGAGGACCTGCGAATGTAAAACCGTGGTAGGAACTGTGTCAGGGTAGACATAGGTGAAGGTGGTGGAGGAGGTGGAGGTGGAGGTGACTGAGACTCAACATGAGGAGTTGTTGGTGGAGATAACGGAAGTGGTGGAACAAAGACGTCCTCACCAGAGTCAGTATTAGACAACCTGTGACATGTAGGAGAAAAATACATAATAGACTCAAAAAATGTGACATCAACACTCACATAATATTTTCTCCCTACAGGATCAAAACATCTATACCCTTTTTGAGTACGAGAACAACCATTAAACACACATTTGACAGCTCTAGGAGATAGCTTCAAAAAAGACCAGGAGTAAAATTGTGGACAAATGCCACATACCCAACGACCCTGGGAGTAAGGGAGAATAAGTCTTCGGGAAATGCAATCAAGAAAGGAACCTTTTTCTCCAAGGATAGTAGAAGGCATGTAGTTCACCAAGTAATTAGAATCAATGTCCCTAATGATCGGGAACACGACTAGGACCACAGATATCAAAATGGACCAACTCAAAAAACTGACTATTGTGATGACTCTGACGACTCGGAAAAGAAGAACGATGGTGCTTCCCAAGCTGACATGCCTCGCACTCCAAGGTAGTACGAGTAGAGATCTGAGATAGAACATGACACAACTTCTGCAGAGGAAGATGTCCAAAGCGAAGATGTCACATGAAAGGATAAATAGATCTAGACAGAATAGTAGCTGCACTAGCACACGGAGGTTGGGCCAGTTTGTAAAACCCTCTCTGTTCACGGCCACATCCAATCACCCTGCCCGTGAGTATTTCCTGAAACACAAGAGAAGAGGGATCAAAAATAGCACAGCAATGTAAATCTTTTGTAATCTGACTAATAGACAAAAGATTCATCTGAAATGCCGGAGCATGTAAGACCTTTTTCACGTGCATCGATGGGGCTAAAACAATCTCCCCTAAACCAACAATGGGTAGATGAACCTCATTAGCAATCACCATTGATCTACCATAAGGGATAGATCTCTAAGAAGTAAACTGAGCTCGATCTCCACACATACGATGAGATGCTCCGGAGTCCACGATCCAATCAGTAAAATCTGAACTGCTACAACTGGTAAGTGTGTAAGAAATACTTGACAAGCCCGTAGAGGCTCTGACAGCAGCTGCAACATCTAAAGATCTTGTTGCCGGGGCGGGCGGTGTAGTCACCATCTTTCTCAATTTAGAGAAAATATCATCAAGCCTCGCGTCATGAGAAGGAGCTGAAGTAGTCTCTATATGCTCAGCTACACGGGCAGACACTGGATACCCATGCTTCAGATAGCATGTCTCCTCTGAATGTCCTGAACGGTGGCAATGTGAGCATGGGTCACGCTGACATCCTCCCCCATTAACATGGGGTCCGCATCCACGAAACTGTGAAGTACCCCCTCTGCCACGAGAAGCAATCATTGCAGAGGGAGTTTGGGCCACGGTAGTAGACGGAGTAGTGATGAAGTACCCCCTCTACCACGAGAAGCAGCCATCGCAAAGGGATTTTGGGTCACGGTAGTAGACAAAATAGTGATCATGCCCAACCTTTTGTAGACCTCCTCCATCGGAGGTATCGTCTCTGCTATAAGTAATTGAATGTGTGTTGCATCGTACTCTGAGTCAAGGTATGACAGAAAGACTCATGTCATAGTGGCATTCATGTATGGTTGTAGTTGCTCAGTGCAGGTAGTAGTGGGCATAAAACTATGAAGACGCTCAAACATGCCTCGAAGATGCGAGAAGTGGGCATGAAGAGGTCGATCATTCTGCTTGGTCGAGAAAATGGCATACTACAACTGGAGTATTTTGCTATCATTCTTCGCTTGCCCATATATGTCAGCTAGGATATCCCACATAGCATTGGTTGTGGGTTGATTGACGATGTCATTGTCAATCTCGAGGTGAGCACCCCAAAGAGCCAAATCTGCGCATGGGCATCATCTTGCTTCCATGAAGCATTAGCCCCAGTTTTGTCCACCCGCTTTGAATTAGTCAAAATGTGCTCCTTATTATGGCACTGCATAAGGGTGCGAAATTGCATGGACCACAACTTGTAGTTGGTCTCATCTATCTTCACGATAGGATCCAAGCCCTTGAAGGCATCGGATGGTGAAAAAACATCGCCCTTGTTCTCTGACATGATGAGAAGATTATCGAAAATTCAGACCTAAACTGGGGAGTAGACCTGTTTAAGCAAGTCTACACAATCATATGAAGGAACGGTTGTACGTGTAGACTCATACAACGATCCTCTTCAGTCCTTGATGTAGTCTAGGGCCAGAAAATGTGATTTAAAGGACTGAAATCACATATTCCGATCAGAATCATACAGTATAGGCCTGCAAAAGTGCCCGAGCGGCAGCCTGCAAGCAGCAGCGGGAGGCTAGAGCCGCAAGGGTGTGGTTGCTGGCGGCTGGGGTGGTCGACGGCAGGGGCAGCTGGCTTGGGCAGCTGGATGTGCCTGCTCGGCAGGGGAGGTTGGGGCCGACTAGCTGTTGCGGCAGCAACCAAATGCCCTTTCTGGCGGCTAGCAGGCTGGCAGCGGACATGCCAACGGCTGGAAGGCCGGCGACTGACTAGGCCGGCAGCAACAGGTGAGCGAGCGAGGGGGCGGGTAGGGTTTGGGTTTGGGATATGGGAACCCCAGTCTAGGATCGTTGCTATGATACCATGTTGGTAGAAAAATAGACTTGTGATTCATTATTGAAGCCCTACGACTCCCTTATATATGAGAAAAGCCATGGGTAAATTACATGAGAGGTACATAAAGGAAATAGAAATCAAATAAATATAAAGAGATATAAATATCTCAACACTTATAAATGCCTTATTGTTTAAGATATATATACAAGATGAATGCTTGATATTTTAAGTCTCTTCATGTTCATATTGAGCAATAAACTTGTCTAATTATTTCAATAAATTCTTAACATTACACTTTTAAATACACAATCCACAAATCCCAAAGAAAAGCCAACCTTAGGAGAGATGAAAAAATGAGCGATGTAATGTACTAACGAAAAAGATTGGATTCATGGAATATAAATGTTATTATATATTATATATTAGCCACGTAAAATATACATTTCATCAAAGAACAACTAATCGTAATTTTTATACACCACAATATCCTTTGGTGAAAAATATGTTATCTTTGATATTTTAATGATAATTATAGCAAATGATTCTCTTTTTATTGGGTAAAAATTTAGTAGAAATATTTATAGAATTGAGAAATCCTTTCTTTTCATGTTATTGTCTTCATAATGGCATCATATATTACAATGTTATATATTATATGTATTAGATAATTTCATCAATAAATATATTTATACTTTTTATAAGTATTTTCATATACAAATTGAGGCTTACGCCTCGATCGCCTCGAGGCTATGCCTGGCCTTGCCTCCAAGGAAAACACCTCGTCATGCCTTTCATTTTTACAAACACTGGGCATGACGACTAGGGTTTTGTGAACCCAAACTGGATGATGCTAGTCGTGAGGGCCTGGAGCTGTTGTAAATAAGGATTTAAGGTACCATGGAACTTTCTTGAATTCGACAGTGACGATCTTTAGAACATGAATAAAGAATACTAATAATTGATCTTCGAAATAAAATAAAATCTCTCAAAAACCGACTTGCTATGATATTACATGGAAGAACATAATGTGGAAAAGATAACAGATCAAGAGCAATAAACAATGAAGAATGCAGAAGAATTTATGTTGAATCATATTCCATGCGGAGCGAGATGAAATCACAGGAGAACACCTTAAAAGAAAGATTCTTCTATTTTATTTTCTCAATAAGTACAGGGGTCTGGAGCTCTTTACATGGCACCATTGACTCTCAAGAGTCCCTCTCACAGATGATGTGGGACTAATCTGATGGTGCTGTAACTGGATCCTAGATTGGTCCAATTATCCGCCCAAGTCATTCTCCAACAACTTGCATGCAAGAGGAGTGGAAAACGTGGATGGAAGGTTGAGGGAAGGGGGGAGGCGGATGATCGGAAAGGAGGGCGATATTTCAAGCAAGGGTTAAGTTAAACAGTGATTCAGAACTTCGGTAAACTGGTACATTACTTATCCTAACTTTTTTTTGATTAAAATTTGTAGAGTTTTATAATATTTAACAATATTATAATATGTCCATTTGTTTTTTAACTAATTCCTAGCAAATAGTAAGACAACATTTTCAGAGAGGAACGTTTATATTTGTAAAAGTATACTTATCTTTAGAAACAGTGAATATGAGACTTGTAAGATGCTTGAAAATGCAGCAGTTCCGAAAGTCTGTAAAGGTCATGTGCTCATTGAATGGCATCCATTTACATACGTTAGGTATGTATGTACACAGACACACACATATACATACACAAAGGTAGACATACACCCATGTGTTTAGAGAGAGAGGGAAAGCTCAAATGGTTTTCCATGCCTCCAAGCAAGGGAACATTAATCATTCTGTTAGAGTATTCGGAGCATGCGTCACTTAT
This sequence comes from Ottelia alismoides, assembly GCA_037367405.1. Taxonomy (NCBI): domain Eukaryota; kingdom Viridiplantae; phylum Streptophyta; class Magnoliopsida; order Alismatales; family Hydrocharitaceae; genus Ottelia; species Ottelia alismoides. Next base: position 370,780 of record JAZKJV010000320.1, on the reverse strand, counting down.
GTAATAGGTGGGTAAATGGATCCCTCCAGGGTCCATTTACCCCACCACTGAGTTTAGTCCCATACCGCCTAGTGGTGGGACTTGGAGGTCCTGTGGAAGCTATATAAGGAGCCCCAGGCCTCCTGTAACAGATGAGAAAATTCAATAGAATATCCGCCCCTTAGAGGGCTTCTCCCGTGGTTTCATCCCGCTCCTCACGGAGTAGGGTTCCACGTAAAATCCCGCTGTTCTTTCTTTTCTTTATCTTTATTCCATGTTTATGCTTCCGCTTCCGATTTTATAACATGGTATCAGAGTGGGTCGATTCTCGAGGAGTTTGTTTCTTTTATATTTTGTTCGAGAACCGATTTTGATATTTTGATCTTGAAGATTAGTATTGTTGTTCATTCAAGTTCGAGATCAAGTTTCTAGGGTTTTGGTGAAACCCTAATTCTTCAAGTTTCATGTTCTGAATATTGGAGCAGCCACTGTGTTTGTATTTCTGGGAATTCTAATTCAAACATATGAATGGGGCCCTGTCGAATATCTCCAGCCACTGCCGTGCAGATGTGTTTTTTTTTAGGCGGTGGGGATCCACGCGAGTTCCTTCCACTCCAGGCGACGGCATCAACAGGATGCTTTTGTTGCACCCCCATGTGGTGCGCATCTTCCACGAAGCGGCACGCAGATCGGCGGCGCAAGCCCGCATCCAGCCGCACAAGGCGGCTCCATCCTTGCGCGCAGTCGCATCTCTCCCCTGTGCTCTACTGGCGTGAGCCCGATGCCTCCTCTCGCGCTGCGGAGACCTCCCCGAACCCTTCTCTCTCGCGCAGGCGGCGCGAGAGCAACATCAGCGGCGTATCTCGCCGCGCATCAGGCTGCGGCCCCTTGCCGCACATCAGCGAGTGCGCCTCTCTCCTTCAGATGCACACGATGGCGCCCCTCTCCCATACGTTCAGATCTCAAGAGCAGCAAAGCCCGAAGGGCTTTCCAGGCATCGGCGGCGCCTCCACCTCCAGCAACGGCCATAGATCTACGGCGAAAGCCCCAGGCGCCGCAACAACTCCCAGGTCGCACGACTCGCCACTTCTCCTTGATGTGCTCCAGCACGAGCGGCGAGAACTTCACCGCAGAGAACAGTCGCCCAAGCAGCAAGCCCTCCATCGCCTCCACGCGAATCTTCTCCATTTGCCAAGCTTCTGTTGACGGCGGCGGCGGTGTACGAGGAAAGCCCCATGCGGGTGGGGAGGCGCAGATGAAGAGAAGGGTTCCCTTTAGGGAACCCTAAATAGGCCCATACTTTAAAAAAAAATATTTTGGGGCTTGTGCAGCATGCCCAAATGTGGGCCGTTTTTTTGTTTAAAAAAAATGTATCTCTGTCTTTTTGTTGGGCCTGTTAGGTCGTGCGTTGTTAAAAAAAAGGGAGAAAGAAAGAAAAAGAAAAAGAAAAAAAAAGGAGAGAGAGAGGGAAGTAGTAGGAGGAGGTTCCAAGTTTTTCGAAAAAAAAATCAGGAAAAGAGTCGCATACAAAGAAGAGTCGTATGCAGTTAAAAAAAATGTGATGTAAAAGCCGAAAAAAAAAGGTAACGGCTTACAAAAAAAAGAAAAAAAAAAGGTTAACGGCTTATTAAAAAAATGAAGAAAAGCCGCAAGGAATCTTTTGAGAATATTCATGTTTTTTTTCCCCATGTTTATGTATTATCTTATCTTCTCCCAACGTGGTCAAACAATGTCATTCCGACCAGTATGGGAGAAAGGGGGAGTATATGTAGAGTCACGGGTTTTGTTCTAAGATTCAGATATCAGATTTTCCAGACCGGTCAGATGTTCAGACTCTACAAGTTTCAGACTCGATGATGACGCATGCCAATCATTCTTGTTGGTCGGCCAGAGCTTTCATGTGAGCCATAGGGACTCCAGAGCAGAGGACTATTCCCTATGCCATTAAGGGCAAGGGTTTTCATGTGGTATCATAGGTACACCAGAGCAGTGCACCATTCTCTGAGCCAGATAAATCCATTTTCACACTCCAGCCCGTTCGTCCTCCTCACATGCACGCCATGAGAAGCAACGTCCTCGACTGCAGCAGCTGTGCGCGTAGGGTTGATATTGTCTGTAGTGTCATGTATTGTGAGTTGAGTTTCTTCCTATTTGTCCAAGCTGAGCATTGCATGCTCCAGCTTGAGGGGGAGTGTTAGAGTATTCGGAGCATGCGTCACTTATGTAATAGGTGGGTAAATGGATCCCTCCAGGGTCCATTTACCCCACCACTGAGTTTAGTCCCATACCGCCTAGTGGTGGGACTTGGAGGCCCTGTGGAAGCTATATAAGGAGCCCCAGGCCTCCTGTAACAGATGAGAAAATTCAATAGAATATCCGCCCCTTAGAGGGCTTCTCCCGTGGTTTCATCCCGCTCCTCACGGAGTAGGGTTCCACGTAAAATCCCGTTGTTCTTTCTTTTCTTTATCTTTATTCCATGTTTATGCTTCCGCTTCCGATTTTATAACACATTCACATAATAATAACAAAATTCTGACAGGGTGGGAGTGCATAAATTAGCATTTATGCACGAGAGGGATCCTTAAGATGAGAAAAACGAAGTTAACAAATGCAGCATGAAAGTAGCATAGCATAGGAAAAGGATGAGAAGTTTAAGGCCAAAAAACATTCTACTGATGCAAGTAACTAGTTATACGAGCAAAGATATTGGGAAATATCAAACTATCAAGGCATACAAAGAAAATGAATAAGAAATATATGTGGACTTACTCCATCTAATATTACAGAGGTGAAACCATTACCGCCAGGACCTGCCGGGGAACTTGACAATGATTTTCCAGGAGATTTAAATTCAAGTGGCATCAAGCCAGGAGTCTTCGTACTTGGAGAAAATGGGGAATATACTATGGAAGTATGACTGTAAGGCGACAGCGGCGAAGTCATTGGTGCCCTCCGTGGAAAGCGAGGAATAGACCTAGGAGATTTTGGTGAAGACCTTGGCGAGGATGATGGTTTTGTCGGAGGAAGCATATTTATCTTTATCCTGTAAATGAAAGAAAATTAAACCAAGGACCACATGAATAAGAAACAGAAATGAAGCATCTGGGAACAGCAAGGTAACAAAAAAGAAGCGTCAGGGAACAGCGAGGTAATAATCTCTTACTTGTTATGGACATCAACATACTCATCTGTTTCATCCAAGATTTCTTCCTATAAGAAACAAAACAGAAGCATCAGGGAACAGCTAAGTTGTTTGGGTTCCATACATCAGGCAAATTAGTACTATGATCACAGAGGACAAGTTCTCAATTATGGCTTAAAACGACAAATATGGAATTAGATTAAATGAAAACCAGCTGTTAATAGGAAAGCCTTCTAAATGGAAGGGAAAACCTAAAGGGATGACCTAAAGGATGCATGTGGCTAGATTTTCTTATTTTCCATTTAACAAAGAGGACAAGTTCTCAACAATGGCTTGAATAATAAATGAGGAATTAAACAAACAATGGCAAATACATGTGATGTAGAGTTAGATTGTGGCCAAGTATCTACAGTATTAGTTAGTTTAACAAAGTTGAATGCATAAGAGCATAACCGAAGGGAACATAGTTGTGAAAAAAGAAACAAGTAAGCGAACACGTGCATGAACAACAGGAATTACTTGGTGACCTTCTCAATGGAAGGGAAAAATCAAGGAGAAGACCTAGAGCACACGTATGGGAAGGTTATTAATAGCTATAGTTGCACATTATATTAAAATGGCATGAGGTAGTCAGATCCATACCTAATATCCATTTAATCAAGTACAATACTGAACACTCTCCCTCAAATCCAGCATGGATGTCTATCATGTTCAACTTGCATGCATTAACTTCTTGTTGCATAGTGGAAAGGCCCTTAGTAAAAACATCAAGCAACTGATCTTTTAACTTAGTGACGGTCAACTTCGACATTCGTACTATACACCTCTCTGCTTTGGTATTTTGGGGAGAGATTCAAACAGCATTAGCTCTTTCGTTTTGACTGCTCCTAGCTCTTGGATGACGACTTTTGGGATATGGTGGAAGATTTTAAAGGAATTTCAACATAGAGGGTCGGCCACAGCTCATCTTTATAAGCTAGGAGAACTCAAAAAACTCCTAATGGCATATGCAAAATCTATTAGATCTCAGCGTCAGGCTAGGGGGACAGCACAAAGAGAGGTGTAGAGATATAATTTATGTTATTTGTACTTTTTCATATTTTCTATATTCTTATGGACTCTTGATATAATTTATCCATAGGCTACTCCCCTATATAAGAGAGCCTAGGGTTTATGGAATAAACAACTCTTTTGATTTTCCCAACATGGTATCAGAGCGGCGGTCCTAGACCGGAGCTCCTATACCCTAACCCTAACCCCACCGCACGCCACCTCCTCTGCGCGCCGCCCCTTCCTTTCCGTACGCCGTCAACCCCGTGCGCGCATCTCCCTCTCTGCGCACAGCCTATGCGTGCAGCCACCTCCTTCTCTGCGCGCCAACTCCGTGCGCCGACCCTAACCTCCGCGCGCACCGCACTACCGCGGTCTCCTCTCCGCGCGCATCTTGTCCGAGCGCCGCCTCTACCTCGGACTGCCCCATATCGCCTAGGCCAACCGCCTAGGCCCTCTCTTGCTGGGGTCGTTACATAGGTTCTCGTCGAACCTTCTTCCTTGTGGGTTTGGTTGCTTGAGTCTACACATGCAACCGAACCCGTGAATGTCAGTGTAGACAACCATATCTTCAGTCTACAACCATAGTCTTTTATTATAATCATGTCAGAAAGCAAGGCAGATATTCCATCTACAGACGCCTTCAGAGGTCATGCGCCTATTGTGAAGATGGACGGGTCAAATTATGAACTGTGGGCAATGCAGTTCATGAGTATGATGAAGTCGACCGATAAGAAGCACATTCTTACTGAGGAAGAGCCTGCTGAGAAGACTGGGGTCAACGCCTCATGGGAGGCGGATGATGCATAAGCCAAGGTTTGGCTATAAGGAACGTTAGCAATTGAGATTGCAAATGATATTCTCCATCAGCCCACTGCAAAAGCAATGTGGGATATTCTAGCTGCTACCTATTCGCAGGCAAAGAAACAAAGATTCTGCAACACCAGCATGACATCTTTACAATCAAGCAAAATGGACAACCTCTACACTCATTATACACATCTTTACGTGGAATACTTGAGAATCTCTACAGCTTCATGCCTCTCACAGCCACTCCTGAGCAGCAGAAGACCTACAGGAATGCCACTATGGTTGGTGTATTCCTGGCATCCCTTGATCCAGAGTACGAGGCAGCACGTTCCCAAATCTTGGTAGATTCCACTATTCCTCCGATGGAGGAAGCCCTTCATAGACTGAGTCATATTAATGTTCCTTCATCTACTGTCAATCAGACTGCCTCAGCTATGGTAGCATCTCGAGGTCGTGGGGGTCATCATCAGTTTTGTGGTCGTGGACCTCGAGGCAGAGGGAGTCGTGTTCGGCAACCATGCACTTTCTGCCATCGTTCTGTACATACCGAGGACACATGCTATTCCAAACATGGATTTCCTGTTTCTGCACGAGTAGCTGAACAGATTGAACCTCCATCTGCTTCTTCTTTAGATCAGCGATTTGATGATCTTGTAGCTCGTCTGAGGGGTATTATCCCTCCATCCGGTCCTGTTACATCAACGCCAGCCTCTGAGAGTTATTCTGATGTTGCTGCTTCTGCATCCACCAGTACATCAGGTAGTACTTATGCATTCACTAGCAGTAGTAGATCTGATACTTTAGAGTGGATTATGGACTCGGTGCCACACATCATCGGTGTGGTGATCGAGGTCTACTTACAGCCTGCCGACAGGTTCCTCCAGTACGCACTGTGGTTATTGCTAATAGGATGCACTCCCCGATTACTTGTCAGGGGCAGATTAGCCTGACACCATCTATGCACCTCAGGAATGTGCTGCACACACCTGATTTTTCTATGAATTGGTTATCCATTAGCCAACTTACAAAGGATTTACATTGTCGAGCAATTTTTGAACCATCTTCTCTCATTTTTCAGGACATCCTTACGGGCAACGTGATTGGGTGTGGCTATGAGCAGGGTGGACTATATCGACTCCATATGCTGGAATCTCCTCTCTTCTTACTGGACCTGGCTCTCCATTCATGTGGCACCTGCGCTTCGGCCATCTACCGCTTCAGAAATTGTGTCGTGTTTTATCCCAGATTACGCCTCACACATCCATTCATTGTGAGGCTTGTTAGTTGGGAAAGCATCATCGGTCTACCTTTCCCAGTCATCAGAGTCGGAGCAGTAGCTCCAAGTTTGAGTTGTTTCATGTTGACATTTGGGGTCCCAGTCGTGTTCCTGATCATCAGGGACACAGGTTTTATATTGTCATTGTGGATGATTTTTCTCGTCTATCTTGGGTCTTTTTATTAAAGAATAAATCTGAAGCTTGGAATATTATCATAAATTTCATAAATGAAGTTCGTAATGTCTTTTCTGCTTCTGTGAATATTGTGAGAAGTGATAATGCCTTGGAATTTTGTACTCATACTCTCTCAAATTATTTTTCAACATAAGGAATTATCCACCAAACATCATGTGTCTATACTTCCCAATAAAATGGAGTTGCAGAAAGGAAACATCGTCATTTGCTTGATGTCACCAGGACGCTTCTCATACAGAGTCGTGCTCCTCATTCTTTCTGGGGCGATGCTGTCCTAACGGCATGTTATCTCATTAATCGCATGTCATCGTCTGTCTTAGGTGAGAAGATTCCTTTCTCCTTGGTTTTTCCTGAAAAAAGAATTGTTCTCACGTACGCCACGTGTGTTTGGCTCGGTTGCCTTTGTCCACCAGTTGTCTCCAGGTATTGACAAGCTCTCTCCTAAGGCTATCAAGTGTGTTTTTGTCGGGTACTCCAGGACACAAAAAGGCTACAGGTGTTATGATCCATTGCGCAGGAAAAACCTTGTTAGTGCCGATGTCACCTTTTTTGAGTCTGTTATGTACTTCTCTCCTACAAGTAATCGGTTGGTATCCTCAGACACTGATGAAGCCAAATACATGCCACCACCACCACCACCTCCACCTACACCTGCACCTCCACCACTACCTACATCACATGCGCCTCCTGTTATAGTTCATGTTCCCCCATTGCCACTCCACTATACCTGTCGGCATGCTTCTGCTCATGGTCACCGCTCATCATCTGGCTCGCCAGAGGTATGTTCTGATAATATAATTTCTAATGATGGATCTAATGATTTACCTGAGCAGGTTGTGTTACAGAGGACAAATGAGGATGCAAGTGATTTGGATCTACCTATTACGCTTCGGAAACAGAAGCGTAGTTGCGTGTCATATCCTATAGCATCCACGGTTTCTTTTGATCGTATATCTGGTGAATTCAGGAGTTTTGCTATTGCACTATCTGTCGTGGATATTCCACGGAATTACCAAGATGCATTGAAGGACAGTCGACGGCGTTTAGCTATGGAAGAAGAGATGGTTGCTCTTGAGTCAAGAGGTACCTAGAGCCTTGTCCCTGCACCTACCGGTGTGTCTACAGTGAGCTGTAAGTGGGTCTTTACAGTTAAGCAGAATGCAGATGGTAGCATTGACAGATACAAGGCACGCATGGTTGACCGTGGGTTTACACAGACATATGGGGTGGATTATCTTGATACATTCTCACTGGTTGCTCGCCATTCCACCTTACGGATCCTTCTTTCTGTTGTGGTTATTCGTGATTGGCCATTGTTTCAGTTAGATGTTAAGAATGCATTTTTATATGGTGATTTGCATGAGGAAGTCTACATGAAACAGCCACCTGATTTTGCTGTTGAGGGGAAGTATTCTAAGGTGTGTAGACTTCATAAGGCCGTCTATGGCCTTAAGCAGATCCCTAGAGCTTGGTTCCAGAATCTCTCAGACTTGTTTGAGAAATAGGGTATAAACGTTCCAATGCATATCATTCCCTGTTTATACAGAAAACATCCAGAGGTATTATTGCAATTATGGTGTATGTAGATGATATCATGATTGCAAGTGACGATGTACAAGGTATTCAGAGGGCGAAAGAAATGCTGGGTCGTGAATTTGTCACCAAGGATCTTGGAGTCCTTAGATATTTTCTGGGACTGGAGCTCGCCAGAAATCCACATGGACTTGTGATGACCCAGAGGAAATATGTCACTGACTTGCTGAGTGAAACAGGAATGCTTGGATGCCGACAGGCCACTACACCTATGGATCCAAGCATGAAACTATATGATGATTACACTGATGAGGTCGATAGGAGAAGATACAAAGAACTGGTGGGAAAACTTTTTTATGTTACCATGACCAGACCGATATTTCTTTTGTTGTTAGTCAGGTGAGCCAGTTCATGGAGCAACCACGTCAGGTACATATGGATGCTATACATATGATACTCAGGTATCTTAAATCATCTCCAGGTGCAGGTCTATTGCTCAAGAAAGACAAGGAGATTGCTATCTCAGTGTGCATAGATGCAGACTGCGCATGATGTCCCAAGGATAGGAAGTCCACCACTGGATTTGTTGTATATGTTGGAAACTCTCTTGTCTCATGGAAAAGCAAGAAGCAAACTGTTGTAGCCAGATCCAGTGTTGAGTCTGAATATCAGGCTATAGCCCAGGTTAGTACAGAAATGATGTGGGTGAAAGCTGTTCTTACAGATATATATGTAGAAGTCCCACTTCCTATGGCTCTGGAATGTGACAATCAAGCTGCTATATTTATTGCCAATAATCCAGCAATTCATGAACGAACCAAGCACATTGAGGTTGATTGTCACTATATACGAGATATGATTCAGAAGGGTTTTATTTCTACATCTCATGTTAGCTCAGGGGACCAAACTGCAGAAGGCGTTACTTAGAGGGCCATTCCAGAAGTACTCGTCCAAGCTGAGCATGATCGATATATATGCTCCATCTTGAGGGGGAGCATAGAGATATAATTTATGTTATTTGTATTGTTTCATATTTTCTATATTCTTATGGACTCTTGATGTAATTTACCCATAGGCTACTCCCTCATATAAGAGAGCCAAGGGTTTATGGAATAAATAACTCTTTTGATTTTCCCAACAAGAGGTTTCTAGATTAGACATGGTGGAGGATGAGTGGGACTTGATGACGGAGAAATTGGAGAGAGAAGCATAGAACTACATACCATCCTTGATGAGAACCGGAAGGAGGAAACTGAATACGAGCGCTGCAGAGATAAAGATGATGTTGGCTCAAAGAAGGGAAAACAAACACTAGATTTTTCCATGTCATGACCAATGGAAGATGCTACAAGAACTTCTTTGACAGTATTTCCATAAATGAGACAACATTTAATGGTGACAAGGAGAAAAGGTGGGCATTGAGAGTCCACTATCGATCGACGAATGTTGAGTAGAAGAGCCCCTCGGGTCGACAAGGGTTAGAGAAGTAGGGGCATTACCCGTATATCATAGAGACAACCGGAAAATCTTCTCTTAAATTTCAAGGAGGGAGAATTTAGGGTGACAGTTTTCCATCTTAATATGGATGGGGCTCCAGACCCGAACGGATTCCCCATGTTGTTCTGCAAAGAATTTAGGAGGTTGTTAAGAAAGACATTATGATTGTCCTTCAAGAGGTCAGAGCGGGTTATTTTTGGATTTGAGCGCCTCAATAGAGCCATCCTCTTTCAGTTGTCGAAGCGAGAGGTGGCAACATGGGCAGAGGATTTTAGACCGATTACACTAGCTAATGCAGTCTACCTAATCATCTCTAAGATCCTCGTGAACTGTCTTCGCAAGGCGATGCATGACATATCTCCAAAGCAAATGGCTTTTGTACTAAGCAGGAATATGGCAGATACCCTAGTCCTTGCATCTGACATGGTGATGGATTGGAAAAGAAAGCATATATAGGGGTTGTTGTGGAAAGTTGATTTCTCTAAGACTTGCAACTGAGTCAAACTCAACCTCCTGTAGTCCTCCCTTTAGCATAGGGGCTTCCATGAGAGCTAGGTTACATGGATGAAGAGAAGTATCAGAACGATATCATACTATGTGCTAATGAATGGACATTCGAAGGATGGTTTCTTCCAAACACGTGTGGATGTTTGTTAAGGGCGTCCCTTGGCTCCGCTCCACTTCGAGATTGTTGTTGATACATTTGTGATGTTTATGAGAATGTTGCACTAGCGAGGATTATGCTCGGGTTTCAGAAGTGATGTTACCACTATCCCTCTATTCCAATATTTTATGATACAATCCTACTAACTGAAGGAGGAGTGGAGCAGGCTAGAGAAGCATCCTTGGTGATGGATATTTTTGAGATATTTCGGATCTTTGGATAATAGAGAGAAGTCGGCACTGGTCCTCTTCAGACTCTCACAATTTGAAGGGCAAAATGCAGCCATGGCGCTTCAATGCTCGGTTCAACCCTCTATTTACATTGGCCTTCCCTGGTCGCGAGTAAGCTTCGCAGTACGGATAAGCATGCCCTCATTGAGAGAATTGAGAAGAATTTGGTAGGTGGAAGGTGGCATTTCTCTACAAAGGCACGGCAATTGATACTTCTTAACCATATACTATCAGTTATTCGCAAGTTTCCCATTTTTTCTGATCCATCAAATTGCTCTTGATTGGCATAAGGAAGAAGATCGAATCCTTGATGTGAGGTTTCTTTTGGGTGGATTTGAGGTATGAGAAGGGATGTATACATTTGATTGATTAGGAAATAGTAACCGAGCCAAAGTTTGAGAGAGGTCTTGGCATTCTGAGTATTGAGCAGATGAATAAAGCCCTTCTCGATAAGTGGGTTGTCAAAATTTGCGATAAGAATGAAGACTTGGTTAATCATGCGGAATATTTATCATATTGGGATTGACATAACAAGGCCCTGTGTGGACATTCGTTTACCATCCTTGTTATGGCATAGCATCTCTAACTTCCTTCCAGAGTTGGCGAACTTATAGCCTGTTGTCGATAATTGTGAGCATTTTAGATTTTGGTAAGATGATTGAAAGCCTTGAGCTCTCTATGATAAGTACCCAACATGTTTTGGGCTGACTAGGGATAGAGATGTCCGGTTGATGCAAGCTTGGTCGGATGGGACTTGGACACCTCCATTTGCAACAAATTTCTCCTAGCAGAGTTAAAATGAATACATAGACATGTGCGGTGTTATGGGGGATGCTGGCAGGTCGTCTGAGGCTCTCAAGACCTCTCGAGAGGTGGTACAAGATGAGTTACAACTTGATTATGGAATAGTTTGGAAGATGAGGATTGTGTAATGTTTTTACCGTATTTTTTTGGCTTGTGAGACATGTTTTTCTTTTAACAATGGCCCAAAGGGACAGGATCTTATGGGAGGGAGACAAGGTTTGCCCTAGACGTGAGGATGCGGTGGAAGATCTAGATCACCTTTTTTTTGCTACATTCACTCAGCTAGAATTTGGGAGTGTGCAGGTACTTCTTGGCTTAGTACAGACAGTTCGTCTTCCTTCTGAAACTCCATTAGTTTGGTTAGTGGCAATTCACATGAAGATTGTTCGAGACCCATCGCACATTTTTGGGCAATTTCAAACCTTAATAATGACCTCATATTTCACAGTCAGAGATTATATACGAAAAATGTTATTAAACATAGCAAGGCTCTTGTTTTAGTTTGATGTAATTTAATAGCTTAAATAAATGCATTCGTTGTGGGACCCATCTCGAGTCTACACACTTCCCCTTTTTCAAAAAAAACTCATGGCAATTCTGCAACCTCGAGTCTCAATTCTAACACTTAATCCGACAAATAGTCTACTTGCTTCGCTATGTGATGAGATTCCCTCAAAAGTAAATAAAATAACCCAACCTAGATCACTTGTTATCCATGAACGCAATCCAATTTGCTAAATAAAATAACCCAACCTAGATCAATGGTTATCCATGAACCCACTCCAATTTGCATTCACATAAGCGTAAACATTGACTTCTTTTCCCTTGGATATAACAACACCAAGGCCACATTATTTTTAAAATAGCATAGAATTCTACAAATCCTCGTATAATATGCCTCTTTTGGAGCAAGCATGAATTCTATCCATGCATCGTGTCCAATGCAGGTGAGGCTTCTTTTAACTGAATATTACCAAATAGCACACGAAGGGGGAATTTTACAGTCATAAATTACGCAAGTTAAATAAAATATACTTCACAGAAAGGAAAATGATATTCACGTGGAAACCTAAACGGGTGAAACAATCACGTAAAATCTTGTTCGAAGATTCCTCTACAAGTCCTTTATTTCTCCGTGATTTTAAAGATGGCAAACACACAAGATTATATCATAGTCGCTCACATATTCATAGTGATTGCAGGATTGCAAGTTTGGATCTTAGCTCAACACAACTGCCAAGAGTTGTCGCTCTCAAGCGAAGCAAAAGCTCAGCCTTGTTGCTTGTCATTATTCAAAAGTGTTGTAATTGTTTATCTGTATCTGCTTTGCAAAGTTGTAACCGCAACAAGCTTCTATCGAGAGTTTCCTTATTAGGAGATCAAGAACTCGTGAACTTATCGATCATATGATGTTGATAGATCATTACTTGTCGATCATGTGTATTACATTGATCGACCATACATTGTCGGTCATGCTCCTTGAAGTTATTAATCATATTTTGAATATCAATCAAACGTTCATCAACTGATCGATCATTGCTTATCAGTTGATCGATCATGCTATTTGACATGATCGATCATATCAAGAAATTATCTTGGATTTTATGTATATTGTTTCTAACTGCCAGTTTTCTTGAGCCCCTATATAAGGGACCCTAAAGCTATTGTTGGAACACACAACATTCAATCAATCACTCTTATTTTCTCTAGAAAAGTAAGAAGCACTCTCTGAGTGATTTCCTTGATATTCTTTTTCATGTTCATAAATTTGTTTGATCTTTCGAGAAGAATATTATCGGAAGAAAAGCTGTGAAGCAAGTTCTTCAGTTCAACGATGTTCGATCATTTGTCGCTCTTCAAGTTCTTCTGATAGCAGGCATAGATCTTTTAGCAACCCTTCCCAATGTAGTAATGCTTATTACTTGTTTGATATTGATTATTCGCATGTGATATCTGTAATATAATTAATGTGCTATCACATGTGAATTCTTAGTGCATATATATTGTTGATTTATCTCAAGATATCATCTGCTCTTTATTGGAGAATTACTTTCTTGATATATGTGAAGAAAATACTATGTAGAATAAGTTGTTATTATTATATCTCTTATTTCCAATTAACGTCTTTTTGCAGGAGTTTAAGCGTTTGATCCTAAGAATGCAAAGAAGCTCTTGGACATAAGATCTCCAAGGAAGTACGAAGAAAGTCAAAAACTCGCTCATTATTGTATTTATGCTACAATGTCTGATTTGTAGTGTTGATCTTGGTGTTTGATCCAAGATTGTGAAGCATCATCTTTGTAAACAGTTGAGATATACGCGCAAATATCTCGGGCTTTAGTGAAGCAATTGATTAACTTGTGTTGGGAAAAATGAATGGCTTGCTTATTCCATAAGCCCTAGGCTCTCTTATATAGGAGAGTAGCCTATGGGTAAATTACATAAAGTAGACAACTGAAAAATAAAATAACGAAGAGGTACAGGCACTACTCTATATGCGTCAACACTCCCCCTCGAGATGGAGCATAGATATCAATCATGCTCAGCTTGGACGCACACTTCTGGAATGGGCCTCGAAGTAATGCCTTGGTGAATATATCAGCAGTCTGATTCTCTGATGTGACGTGAGATGTAGCAATGAACCCCTTCTGAATCATGTCACGTATGTAGTGACAGTCAACCTCAATATGCTTGGTCCTCTCATGGAAGGCTGGGTTGTTTGCAATGAACAAGGCGGCCTGATTGTCACATTCCAACATCATAGGAAGCGGTATATCAAGACATAGATCTGTAAGTAAAGATTTCACCCACATCATTTCTGTGCTAGCCTGGGCCATAGCCCTGTATTCAGATTCAGCACTGGATCTAGCTACTACTATCTGTTTCTTGCTCCTCCACGAGACTAGGGCATCTCCAACATAGACTGCAAATCCTAAGGTGGACTTCCTATCCTTGGGGCATCCTGCATAGTCTGCATCAGCACACGCTGTGATAGAGATCTCCTTTCCCTTCTTAAATAGCAAGCCTGCACCTGGAGATGATTTTAGATATCTTAGAATCATGTGTATTGCATCCATATGGACCTGACGTGGTTGTTCCAAGAACTGGCTCACACGACTCACTGCAAATGATATATCAGGTCTAGTGATCGTGACATACAGTAGTTTGCGTACCAATTCTCTGTACCTTCTCCTGTCCACCTCTTCCGTGTCATCATCATAGAGCTTCATGCTGGGATCCATTGGTGTCGTAGCAGGTCGACACCCTAGCATACATGTCTCACTCAATAGATCTGTAACATATTTCCTCTGCGACATTACTAATCCATATGGATTTCTAGCAAATTCAAGCCCCAGAAAATATCTAAGGACTCCCAAGTCCTTGGTGACAAATTCGGTTCCCAGCCTTTCTTTCGCCTGCTTAATGCCCTGCTCATCATCTCCTGTAATCAAGATATCATCAACATAAACCATGATTACAATGATACCTCTAGCCGTTTTCTGTACAAACAAGGAATGATCAGCATTGGAGCGTTTATATCCTTGTTTCTCAAAAAGATCTGAGAGCTTCTGAAACCACGCTCTGGGGCTCTGCTTAAGGCCATAGATGGCCTTATGTAACCTGCATACCTTGGAACACTCCCCCTCAACAGCAAAACCAGGTGGTTGTTGCATATAGACTTCCTCCTGCAAATCGCCATATAGGAATGCATTCTTCACGTCCAGCTGATAAAGCGGCCAGTCTCTAGCAACTGCAACTGACAACAAGATATGAAGAGTGGAATGACGTGCCACAGGCGAGAATGTGTCACGGTAATCCACCCCGTATGTCTGTATAAAGCCACGTGCAACAAGACGCGCCTTGTACCTGTCAATGGAGCCATCTGCATTGTGCTTCACTGTAAACACCCACTTGCAGCTCACCGGATTCACATCTGGAGGTATAGGAACCAAACTCCAAGTTCCTCTGGACTGAAGTGCCGCCATTTCTTCTTCCATTGCTAGCCGCCATCTACTATCATGCAGAGCATCATGATGATTCCGTGGAATGTCTATAGCTGAAAGTGCCATAGCAAACGACCTGAAATCTCCAGATAGCCTCTCAAAAGACACGGCTGCTGATAATGGATATTTAGCACAGCTCCTCTTCGACTTCCGTAGAGCAATGGGAACATCCAAATCAGTTGTATTCTCATCTGGCTCCTTAAACAATATCATGCACCATATCCTGCACCATATCCTGCTCAGAAATGTTGTCAGATCCATCAACATTAATATTTTCATTACATACCATAGGCGAGCTAGTTGACGAGTCATGACCATGAGCTGGAGGAGGCCTGCGGGTATAATGGAACGGTAGCGGTGAGATAAGCGACGGTGGTGGTGGTGGTGGTGGTGGTGATGGCATATGAGGTGGTGGTGGTGGTGACGGCATCTGAGGTGGTGGTGTCATGTATATGGCATCAGGAGGTATAGATGGTAGCTGCTTGTCTCCTGATGTTGAAAAATACATAACAGATTCAAAAAATGTAACATCTGTACTGATCATATACCGCCGACGCACAGGATCAAAGCACTTGTACCCCTTTTGAGTTCTGGAGTACCCAACAAAGACACACTTGACAGCTCTAGGAGAGAGATTGTCAGTACTAGGCGACAACTGATGGACAAAAGCAACCGACCCAAACACACGAGGAGTAAGAGTGAACAGATCCTTGCCAGGATGAATAATTGAAAACGGAATCTGTTCATTCAAGACAGACGAAGGCATACGGTTGATTAGGTAACATGCAGTGAGAACTGCATCACCCTCGTAGGAGTAGGGAACATGACTCTGTATAAGAAGTGATCTTGTGACATCAAGAAGGTGACGGTGTTTTCTTTCAGCAATCCCATTCTGTTGAGATGTATGAGCACAAGATGTTTGGTGAATAATCCCTTTTGAGGAGTAGTAATTGGCCAGAATATTGGTACACAACTCTAAAGCATTATCACTTCTCACAAGCTTGACAGATGTGGAGAAAACATTTTGTATTTCATTCAGAAAATGGATAATGATATTTCCTGCTTCAGATTTATTTTTCATACCCATGACACTCTAGAGAAATCATCCACAAATACACTATAAAATCTGTGTCCCTGATGATCGGGTACCCGACTCGGACCCCAGACATCGATATGAAGTAACTCAAACTTGGAGGTACTACTCCGACCTGGACGACTGGGAAAGGACGACCTGTGATGCTTTCCCAACTGACACGCCTCACACTGAATAGGTGTGTGAGGGAGACCATAGGGTAAAACTTGACGCAACATCTGAAGCGGTAAATGACCAAAACACAGATGCCATAATAAGGTTGATACTTGTCCAGAAGAAGAGGATGAGGATCCAGCAAAAGGAGTCTGATTCAGGCGGTAGAGGCCTCCTTGCTCATAGCAACGACCAATCACGTTGCCTGTATGGATGTCCTGAAAAATCAAAGAAGATGGATCAAAAATTACCCGACAATGTAGATCCTTCGTAATCTGACTAATTGACAATAGATTCATTGAAAAATCAGGTGCATGTAGCACGTTCTTGAGCTGCATAGAAGATGTCAATCTAATCTCCCCATGACCAGTGATGGGGGAATGAGTGCCATTGGCAATCACTACTGTCCGACCTGGAGGGATCTGAGTGTATCCTGAAAGCAGACTCTGGTCGCCACATAGGTGATGTGTAGCGCCCGAGTCCATAATCCATGGTAAAGTATCCGATCTACTACTGTTCAGTGCAAGTATACTACCTGAGGTACTGGTAGACGCAGAGGCAGAAGCAGCGGCATCAGAATGACTCTCTGCAGTCGGTGCTGGTCCAGATGGTGGAATAATGCCCCTCAGACGGGCAACAAGATCGTCGAACCGTTGATCCAAAGTAGCAGCAGATGGGGGCTCTATCTGCTCAGCAGCTCGTGCGGATGCAGGAAATCCGTGCTTCGAGTAGCATGTATCTTCATTGTGTCCAACTCGGTGACAGTAGGTGCATGTTGGCCTAGTGCGGCCACCCCTTCCACGAGGTCCACGTCCACGGCCCTGGTGATGAAATCCGCGACCTCTGTTTGCTGCCATGGCTGAAGAATTCTGACTCGCAGCTGTTGAAGGAACTATGATCCGACTCAATCTATGAAAAGCTTCCTCCATGGGAGGAATAGTCGAGTCTGCCAAAATCTGTGATCGTGCCGCCTCATACTCTGGATCAAGTGCTGCCAGGAACACACCCACCATGGTCGCATTCCTGTATGTCTTCTGTTGTTCTGGCGTGGCAGTAAGAGGCATGAAGCTATAGAGCTTCTCGAACATCCCTCTCAGTGATGTGTAGAGAGAATGTAAAGGACGACCATTCTGCTTTATTGTGAATATATCATGTTGAAGTTGCAGAATCTTCGTCTCGTGCTTCACCTGAGAGTAGGTTGCTGCCAGAATATCCCACATATCCTTAGTTGTGGGTGGGGCTGTTCTTATTTTACCCGAAGGATTCGAATTAGCTCCTCCCGATCGTATTTCTCCTGAGATGAAAGAAAAGATAGGCAATTTATCTTTTCAGAGTTATCGTCCTACTAAAAAAAATATTCTTGTGATAGGTCCTGTTCCTGGTCAAAAATATAGTGAAATTGTCTTTCCGATTCTTTCTCCAGACCCTGCTACGAAAAAAGACGTTCATTTCTTAAAATATCCCATATATGTAGGTGGGAACAGGGGAAGGGGGCAGATTTATCCCAATTTCAATAGCCAACGTACCAGATAGCCAAACCTTGGCATATGCATCATCGGCCTCCCATGAGGCATTGACTCCAGTCTTCTCTGCAGGCTCAGGTTCGGTAAGAATGTGCTTCTTACCTGTTGACTTCATCATACTCATGAACTGCATTGCCCACAGTTCATAGTTTGTACCGTCCATCTTGACAATGGGCGCTGGACCACGAAAGGCGCCAATAGATGGGATATCAGCCTTGCTTTCTGACATACTGGAGATGGAAGACTGGAGCGATTGACAGAAAATGAGCTTCGTCTACAATGACATAGACGGGATTAGTTGCATGTGTAGACCTCAAGCAACTATCCCCATGAAGATGTGCGTGCTAAGCCCTACACGCGCGCTGGAATCACGCGCAGGCACAGAGAAGATGCACGCGCAGGGTATGCGTGCATTGGAGATGCGCTACTGGTGCGCACAGATGATCGCGCACAGGTGATGGCGCACAGGAGCTACAGCGCGTGCAAGGATGCGCGCAAGGATGCTACAGCGCACGCAAGGGGGCGCACAGAGGCACTGGAGATGCGCGTGCAAGGCGCAGGCGCAAGGATGCTACAGCGCGCGCACTGGAGATGCGCTACAGATGCACGCGCAGGCACTGCAGCATGCGCAAGGATGCACGCACAGGCGCTGCAAGGAGGCGAGGCGCGCAGGCGTGCACGGAGGAGATGCGCGCAGGCGCACAGCACGCTAGTGCTGCACTCGGAGGCGCGGCGTGTAGACCCCTCAGGATCCGGGTACCCGTTTACGACAAAATTCGCAATATTTCATTCACAATGATCGCAGAGTTGTAGAAAAGCAGGGAAAAATTTTCGCGCAAATTTGACATTCATTTCTATCACACATGACCACAAGTACAAGAGACAATATGGCACCAAAATTCTTTTCATTAATATTCATATCAGTTTTCAACATGTACAATGATCTTCCATTTACAACATATATCCCAAAGTGTGATACAAAAGAGATAACATTTACATCATTATCTGAACAAAAACTGAGGCAAAGTAATTCATACCGTCGGGTATAAACTCTATCTCCTGGAAGCATGTATATCTACTGAGCTGCAGGCTGTTTGCCTGCCACACACAAAATAGGAAAGAAGAGGCGTCAGCCATTGCTGGTACCTCCCTAAAATTTATAAAAATAACTTGACATTTAATATGTACAAAAGCAGGCAAGTAGAAAGGTGGTACCAGTAAAATTTACATCTACTTGCGTAAGTAAAAAGGGGTTTGTTTGTAATGCGTTTCTAATGATTTCCCCCGGAACCCGGCATTTCCCATATGTAACATATTTATATAGCAGTTGCGTAATCATGAGTGTATGAGCGTAAATGCATATATCATTTTCTTCAGAGATCATGTTGGTAAGTGAAAAATGGAAAAGTTGAGATTGTAGAGATCTATTTATTTGATTTTTTGGGTAGAGAGAAGGGTCTTTTGATCATAATTTCTCCAATTCTTAACTTCAATGTTTCAGATATAATTCCAGAAGTTGTAGATGTAGATATGGATGATCTAGATATAGAATCGCCAAGTCTGTTTGGCGAAGTAACTCAAGCGGTGAAGAAGCCTACAAATGGCTCTTCCGTCTCGCCCTCTATAATTGGAAGCGCGGTCCAATAGAGGGATAGGTCTACTCCCCAACTACGCCACTGAGACGGGTGAGAGAGACTCCCTAGAAAAGTCACTCTAGAAAACTGCCCGACTAGTACGGGCGGACGAGCTCGTACGAAAAACTGAAAACCAAGGATCCCCCGCCTGGGTATCCTAAAAGACAGGGTCAGCGGAACTGATCTAAAGTCTGGATCCCAACGAGGCGTAAAAACACTGCGAGCTCGCATAAAAACCGTGAAGAAGACTGGGACCCTAGACCCGCGCATTAAGCGGCCGTTGCCCTAACTGGGCTTCCTTTCCTCCGCCCAGGTGAGGGTCACCGCGCCCTCGCACAGTCAGGTGTAAAAGTTACCATGACCGGCACAAATTTTTGTGTTTCTGATTCATAACCATATTGGTACTCTTAATTACATATCCAATTCATAATATCAGATGTTGTTCGCCTTACAGATTGACAGTGATCTTTGCATTGCACATTGTCATAACCTCATTGATTAATAGTCATTTGACTCCCTCATTAGCATTCGCCAATTATTATTTCTTCCTTGTAGGGATAGTGTTATAAAATTGGAGTGCAAGCTATAGTTATAGATGGGTTAGGACCTCATTCAAGCTTTCAACTTTACTTAGACTTAAGTTTTAAGGTAACCCTACCCTTTTTCTATCTAAAGAGGCCTAAGGTTGTTTTTTTTTTTCAATAGGAAATTTGTAGCTTCCTAGATATTGATAATTACACTTTTATAAATATTGATCTTAGATAGTGTCTTCGTATTTGTCAACTAGTTGTTTACTTCTAAGAGAAGGTATTAGCACATATATTTACATTTAAATGTGATCTAACTCCTAAGTAGTGTTCAGAAAGGCGGCCCAGGCGGCCGCATATGCGGCCGCATATGCGTAGGCGGACCCCCTACCGCACCGAGTATGCTATACTCGGTCAATATGCGGGTCTGGGGGTATACTCGGCCGAGTAAACTGCATATGCGGCCGCATATGCGGCCGCATATGTAATAGAGGTAACTATTTGCTTCTCCACCATCTTCTCGACTTCCACATGGGTTGCTCCTCCGCCGTCTTTTTCTCCTATGCCAAGGTTTGTTGATTGATCTATTTAGCTCTAATCTCTCTATTTTTTAAATTTAGCGTCAACAAATCTCTATTTTTTAGATTCTTCAACCACATCTCTAACTTTTACATTATCTCATACTGCATGAATATCGAATAAATTACATGTGTATCTTAGATCTTTTTAGGATAAAATGAATATAGATGCCAGATTTGCATGGAATTTTTAACTACATGGAACAAATTACATATATTTAATTTAAATAGTTGAATTTTTTAATATTTAACTTTGAGTAGATAAATACAAGATTTACTAAAATATGAAGGTTCATGGTTGTTTTTACTAACAATGTTACACTTCAAAAAAGGTTTCCTTCTAATTTGGACAAGAATATCCACCATTTTTTCTTTCTTCAATCATTTTACAACATTTTTACTCTCTCCACCGTTGACTTAACATTTTTGTCTCTTGGAAATGGATGACCTTTGAAAATGCTTTGGTTGATATCACATTGTACAATAAAGTCTTCACTTCATATTTCTTCCATGTTATATTTTTTAAACATAAATATCTAATGTCTGAAATTATTATTATATTTTTAATTATTTTTAATTAAAATAATAGAAACCGCATAATCCGCATATACTTCCGCATATACTTCCGCCTACCCGCTTACTCGCTCCAGACCGCCTGACCGAACGAATACCGCATACCGACTTTCTGAACTTGCTCCTAAGAATGGCTTAATTTATTGATATAATTTTACAAGTCAATTACATGCAAGTACCCAGACCTTCCGTCCAAACTTATGGTTAATTCCAAGCAATGTTATAGGTGTTCTTATGAGATTGTATACAAAAGTCTAAATTCTGTCTTGGTATCTAAACGATGTGGCAGTATTAAGTTTAAGATAGATAAGGTGCATTTTTTTATATACTTTGTTGTATCTTTCCA
Organism: Ottelia alismoides; assembly: GCA_037367405.1. Classification (NCBI taxonomy): domain Eukaryota; kingdom Viridiplantae; phylum Streptophyta; class Magnoliopsida; order Alismatales; family Hydrocharitaceae; genus Ottelia; species Ottelia alismoides. The sequence continues at coordinate 349,168 of JAZKJV010000320.1, read as the reverse complement.
GCCAAACTTTAGACTCCAAATTTATAAGAACCATATATACAGAGTGCAAACTTTATATGTAATTTTGAAGAATACAACCCATATCCTAAATTTTTTGTGGAACATTTTCACATTGTTTTCAACGACAGGGTCCTTGTAATTTCCTAAAAGTAGCAAGGATTTATCCAAGTTTTGATTGGTCATTACCAAGAATCAGAACCTTAAGCATGAATTATATAAATATTTTTGTCTAATGTTTCCCCCAAGGAGAATTCGTGCAGATTGCCATAGAGATCTGATATGTGATAAATAATTTTTTTTTTATAACAAGAAGAAGTTCTAACCGTTTTGAAATCTAATTAAAAGAACAGTATGTTAACCACATACACCATATTTGCTTATACCTAAATTTCTAAGAGAAAATACCCTTAAATGGTAAAGATTAAAGTCCGAAGATGCTCAGTTACAATGAAGATGTCGGGATAATTGTGTCTATCAAAAATATATATACTTGGCACAATGATATGCAATTATTTAGATTTACGTAAATCCCAAATCAGGTAAGAAAATCAACATCACATGCAGGATCTAAACATTGGACAACAAGGCCATAACTCAACCCATAGAAGTCAGAGTACAGAATTTCCATGAAGCAGCAATATGTGGCTGAATTTGTGCATGCATAGCAGTAGAAGAAAGGGTAGGGATGATACATATGTATGGCAGCAAGAGAAAAGGGGTAGGAAATGTACCTCTCAAGATCTCTCAAAATAGAGATTGGAGTGTAAGAAGAATATGCAACAGCTCCAGGCAGAATTGAAGCAGAAACTTTCCAATTGTCTTGGATGGTAGCACCACAATTTCAGTTCCAGGAATTTGGGAAAAATTGGACAGCAACTTTATCCTCACACGTTTAGAGATGGAAAAGAAATTGAATGGAATTGGAAGAGGAGAGAAAATGGGCTGGATTTTTGCTTAAGGATTTGGGCTTCTCGGTTGGGCTTCAACTTTGGAGAAATTGGAAAGAGCAAGGAAAGGTTGAAATGGTTATTTATAATAAGAGAGAGGCAACATGTATTTGCCAAATGGAGGAAGAATGAGCCACGTGAGGGCTGCAGCTGCTGTGCAGCTGGAGGAAAAAAAATATATATATTTTTTTAAAACAAAACCACCGAACACTGTCTGTACAGAATTTAAATAAATAAATAAATAAATAAATATTTTTAAACTCTATTTATTTGTCATATTTCAATTTGACCGTATTCACGCATTGAACCTCGGATTTCGACGCACAATATCTTGATTTGACCGTTTCTGAACACCGATCAATATGAGTACCATATTGATATACTTCCGATTGGTTTTGAATGCCCGAAATTTTCGGATACGATTTTTGTCTAAGACTAAATTTTTGTGATTTAAAATATCATATGACCTATGATTGACGAACGGTCGATTCCGTTGGTCTCGTGTCGTCGAATCGAATCTAATGACGGTCTCGGTTTGTTTCGCGGTTTCCGAATTTGCGTCACGGCTTTTCACGGCACGCGTTACGGAGCGACCGATTTTTGGTCGATTTTGCCCGAACGACTTTTGATTCATGATCAATTGGTCGTTTTAGGTTGTTTAGTATTGACCGACAACGTTTTTGGGTTCATTAGACCCAAAATCGGACGAGTTCGGTTCGACGCGAATTCCCGGATGTTACACGGCGGCGATGGAGCAGGGCTCAGGCGGCGTCGATGGAGCGAGAAGAAGAAGGCCGGCGGGTGTGGTGGGGTTAGGGTTAGGGTTTCGAGAACTCCGGTCTAGGACCGTCGCTCTGATACCATGTTGGGAAAAATGAATGGCTTGCTTATTCCATAAGCCCTAGGCTCTCTTATATAGGAGAGTAGCCTATGGGTAAATTACATAAAGTAGACAACTGAAAAATAAAATAACGAAGAGATACAGGCACTACTCTATATGCATCAACAACTTGGCTAATCGGGAAATCCCGAGTTAGGAAGACTCAAGCAGTCGTTTTTACCCATGTGGGTTTCCACGCTAAAATACCGTGCAAGTATACTGATTGGTTTGCTTAGTCTAGTGTTACTATGCTTGTTGAATGAACAACAACAAAGCCTTTTCCCATAATTAAGTAGGGTTGGCTACATTGATTTTTTACCTCCATTCAGATCTATTTTGGGTCATTCTTGGGCTTGAATCCAAATAACTAAGATCCCTTTGGATAGTCTCACTCCAACACTTCTTGGGCCTTCCTTTCCCTCTCTTAACCAGCTCAACATTCCAAATCTCGTATCTACCAACACTTTTCTCCCATCTTATCCTCTATCGGAACAACAACTTTCCTTCTGATAGCATCATTCTGAATCCGATCTTTTCGTGTATGACCACATATCTACCTTAGTATTTTCAGTAATGTTCCTTTCATTCTCTACACATGTTTATGGTTCACATGCCAACATTCCGATCCATAGAGCATAATAAGTCTCACGACCGTTTTGAAATAATTTACTTTGACTTTCGAAGGGATTTTTTTATCATAAAGAACAGTGCATGCCACTCTCCACTTTGGCAAACCTGCATTTATTTTATGAGTAACATCTCCATCAATTTCCCATCCTGCTACAAAATAGATTCCAAGTATCTAAAAAAAATTCTTCCGAATGGTATCATCTTCAATCTTCCCTCGAGTTATTCACCATCAAATGTGCACTCCATATATTCTGTCTTACCTACTTATACGAAATCCTTTAGTCTCTAAGGTATGTCTCCAAACCTCCACCTTCTCATTTACGCAATCTCTTGTATCATCAATCAACACAATATCATCGGCAAACAACATACGCCAAGGTATCTCATCCTAAATGTGACTAGTCAACACGTCCATAATCAAAGTAAAAAGGAAGAACTCAAAGCTGAACCTTTATGCGGATCGATGCTGATGTTAAAGTATTCAGCCTTCCCAGACTGGATCCTTACACAAGATGAAGCCTCATCATACAAATCCTTTAAAAGATTAATGTATAGGACAAGTATGGGTCTCTTCTCCAAAACACTCCACAATATCTCTCGTAGGACCGAATTATAAGCCTTCTCCAAATCAATAAAAAACATATGGAGGTTCTTCTTTTTAGCTCTATAAATCTCCTTTTCTCTCCTCAATAAGTGGATAGCTTCAATAATTAAGTGACCTTGCATGAATCCGGATTGGTTTTCAGTTACTTTGGAAACTTGCCTCAACCTTTTGTTAATCGCATATTCCCAAATTTTCATAGTACGATTCATCAGTTTGATACATCAATAATTCAAATAATTTTGAATGTCCCCTTTATTCTTACAAAGAGGCACCACAATGCTTCTCCTCTATTCTTCAGGTATTTTCTTGCTTCGCCAAAGAACATTGAATAAATTTGTGAGCCAAGTCAAACCCCGTTCACCTAGAACTCTCCAAACTTCTATAGGAATGTCAACGGGTCCTACCCCTTTCTCAAGTTTCATAACCTTTAAAGCATCATCTACTTCCTTTGTATCTGTATATAGCTTGCACGACTCAGGTAACATTCACTACCAGCAAGATCTCCCAAAGTAATCTCTTTATTCCCTTCCCCAATGAAAAGCTTATGGAAATACCGGTTCCACCTAGTCTCTATGTCCTTCTGAGTAACAAGCATGTGTCCTTCCTGATCCTTGATGCATCTCACTTAAGAAAGATCTTTGGTCTTTCTTTCTCTTATTTTGGCCAATCTGAATATATCTTTCTGGCCCTCCTTCGAGTCAAGCTTCTCGTATAAAACTTCATAAGCTTTCAACTTACCTTCACTAACCGTCGTCTTTGCTTCCTTCTTCGTTTCTTTGTAGTTTTCGATAGTTTCCATTATTATATCCTTATACATAGCTTTAAAGCAAACTTTTTAATTTTAAGCTTCTCTTACACCCCTTCAATCCACCACCACGCCTCATTTTGGTCAGGAACTCCTCCCTTAGACTCGTCTAACATCTCTTTGGCTACCTTTCGGATATAAGATGCTACCGCCTCCCACATTTCATTGGCACTTCCTTTACAATCCCAAGATAAGTCCTCTAAAACCTTCTTCTTGAAGTTTAATTGCTTCAATTGAAGATTCCACCATTTAGGTCTAATGTTCTTGGGAACCATCCTCTTCTTTACCAGCCCTTTTATTTGCACATCCATGACTAGCAAGCAATGTTGAGAATCTTGAGATGCCAGGCTCTCTCTCTCGGGATTAATTTGTAGTCTTTGCAACATAACCGAACCCTTCTCCGCATCGCAAAGTAATTTATCTGTATTTTAGTCGGACCACTCGTATAAGTAATTAAATGATCCTCCCTCTTCTTAAAGAGAGTGTTTGCTATGAAAAGTTCATAAGTATCCAGAATGACTTTTCCCTCTTCATTTCTATCCCCGAAGCAAAGGCTTCCGTGAACACTAGCATACCCTGAAGCATCCTTTCCCACATATCCATTAAGATCTCCACCTAGGAAAATCATCTCTTTGTAGGATACCTTACGCAATCTTATCCAAATCCTCCCAAAAAGCTTGTTTATTCCTTTCCTCTAAACCAACTTGTGACGCATAAACTGAGATTATATTCATAACTTCCTCTTCCAGCATCAATTTTAGCAAAATAATCCTATCCTCTAGTATTTGCACCTCAACCACACTATCGTTCAAATCCTTATGAACAACCACTCCAACACTATTTATACCCCTCTCTTTTCATGAATGTCATAATTTAAAACCAGTCTTCTCAAACCCCCCTACTTTCTTTCCTACCCATTTTGTCTCTTAGAGACAGTTTTTGAATTTTCCTTCTTTATATCATATCTACTATATCCATCGATTAGCCAGTCAAAATGCCAATATTCCAATTACATATCATCAACTTTTTTTGTAGCCTCTTTCGGACTAACTTCTTTACTTGCATGCATCCATCATGCGAGAACCTTAGCAAATCATGGTTTGCATCCGGGAGGTGATGCAGTGGAACTAACTTATTTACTCGCATGTGTTCCTCATGCAAGAGAAGAAAAGGTGAAGCCTTCTCCCATTATAAGTAGGGTCGACTACATGGATTCTTTCTCAAATCCATGTTCAAAGATTCGACTACTGTTTACACGCTGGGTATCGACTACCTAATGCAACCCCCACAAAGGGGGATTTGAACCATGGTCTTTTGGGTGGTAGGTACACTGCACTATCACCAAACCATGTGTTCCCCAAGCGAGAACCCTCGCAAATTTTGAACTACATTTGGGCAGCGATGTAGCGGCCTTTACCAATATCTCATTGCACTAAGAGGATGCAACGCATCGCTAGTAGGGAACGCCCCAACAAAATCCAAATGTTTGCTTAAATCCATGTTGAAAAGATCCGACTGTCTTAAGGCAAATTCCAATATAACACTATTTAGGAATTTATCTCCAACGATTTTACATTGGTTGTCGGCTACCTAATGCATCCCTCAATTACATGGGTTCGGGACCGTTCATGGCTGAATTTGCCCTAATTCCTAAATAGTGTTCTTAATTGTTGAATGCTCCACGAAAAGTTTTATAAACTGTCTCGAACCACTATTCACCCTCCTCTAGTGGTGTCGCGATCCCATTACTCACACAGAGCTTCGATCAGTATCTCAAAGTCACTACTCAAAGATACATATGGCATCTAAAGTAAACAAGGATTTTGAAAGCCAGACCATTGTCAGACCACCACACTTCAACAACACAAATTACAACAACCGGAAGGTGCACAAGCAAATCTTGTGAGAGTCTATTGAGATTGACGTCAAGAATATCATAGAAACTAAGTACATAAAACCAGTTGCTGGAAGTGTTCTTCCTGATACTGATAAGAACAAAGCTACGTACAACTCGAAGGCGATGAATGCTATCTTCTGTGTTATTAGAGTAGATGAATTCAACCGTATGTCAGCTCGCAAAACCTCCTATGAAATATTGAGCAAGCTCAGAACGTAAGAAAGAATGTGAAGCTTCAAGAATCTTAAGTCAGTATGTCGCAAAGTTCACTAAGGATAAGGATAAGGAGAACCTAGACAAATTACTAGGAGGTAACTATCAGAGTAAAACTAAGTATAGGTTAGGCTACAACCCAGAAAAGAGCAGTAGTTCTAAGTCTGCTAAGATAAACATTCTTTAACTATTAAGAAAGTTCAAGATCAAGTTAAAGCCAAGAAGGTTATAGAATCAAGGAGAAATCCAAGGAATTATACTAACCCTCCAACCACAAGAAATGGGTACTGAAGAAACAGGTTGATTGTTTTGCAGAACCTAGGGTTATACAAAGAAGACAAATTGAACGTCCATTCATGTTCAGACCACATTTCCCAGGACACCAAGCGAGACCGTACTGGCGAGTGGATCATGGACAACGGATGTTCGCGACACATGATTGGAGATAAGGGTCTCTTCTTCAACATCAAGGCCAAAGTTGGTGGAACCATCACTTTTGGCAACAAACACAAAGGTATGATAGTTGGCAACGATATGACCAGAAACCATGTAATTTCTATTAGTCGTGTTAGCCATATTAATGGTATGAAGTACAATCTTTTGAGTGTATATCAGATATGTGATAGGGTTTTAAACTAGTGTTTTCTTCTTATGGATTTGAAGTTCTTAAGAGAAATAGGTACAAAAGTATATACAAAATTAGATTCGATGAGTCTTCATTGTTATATCGCCTTCTGGCAGCACATGAAAAATCCTTACTCCAGAACATCGCCTAGCCTCACCAGGAAGTCTATAGGCTTTCGTTAGGGTATGTCCTAAACCACCATCTTCATCGCATGCCAACTTGTGTCGCATGAGCCACCTTCTAGAGTTTCCAGCAACTAAATCTAGGGCATGAACCTCCTAAAACTAGATCATCATGCATCCGTGAACGGATACAATATCTTCTTGATCTCTACCTCTAATCGTCATGGCATCCATCTCTAACGAGACCAAACCCCGTACACTACGTCTTCTATGATGATACATGGGACTACTATCAAACTCAAGGGCGTTGGAAACTACGTTTTTTTGTGTCATGTTTTTAAGGTGCTTATTGGTGGCCAGAAGATCTCTATCCTCACAAAGGATCCTCTTCAAGAAATTGATAGAGTTATGAGAAATGGCTTGGAGACAATTAGCAAGTCATGACGTGGATGACCAACAATGTAGAATCTTATATTGCGACAAATCTCTTGTACAAGGATACTGCCAAAGACATGTGGCACGAATTAGCTCAGACTTATTCGGAGAAGAACACCAAATCCCATCTTGCATATGTGTATGTATCTGGTACGCATCTCAGAGGAGTCCACTCATGTGGAATACTACCGACTTCTCACCAGTCTGTATGAGGAGCTTGCCATCTTCCAACCCGCCTTTTGCACCAAACAGGTGACAAAGAGGTCCAAATGACAAGTTTACATATTTCTTTGTGGATTAATAAATGTTATCAGACGGTAAAGGAACAATTTCTTATGTAACAGTTTCTTATGTCTGATACCTTACCTTCTATAAAGGTTATTTATGACCGACTACAGCAAATTGAGACTTATGTGGGTCGTACCTCTTCTCAGCATCCTACATAGAACTCTTCCTAGTTCCTACCAAGCATCATCTGGAAGAGGTGGTCGACACAGTAATACGCGTTTTGAGTAGTTATGAGTTTTGTAGAATATGACTACACTATGTTTTTGAATGTTATCAAGTGTTATTTCAAGGAAATATTGAATTGATAGCATTCACACTTTATGTTTGACACAGTCAATAGATTCGCCTTGATGCAACGATTTCACTGAAACTTGTTTTCAATAAATCAGAGACCATCTTGAATAATTATGACTTTAAAAGGTTCTCTGGATTTTGTAGCACATCCAACATAGTACCACATATAGTAATTTGGAAGTATGGTAGTAACTTATAAGTAGTAGAAGCCACTACTAGTATAGGGCCCACAATGTTATAGATTTATACTCATTAGAGCATAATCACATCATTAAGACTAATTAAGCATGATTAGTACTAATTACCCGCCATTAGTGACAATTAAGTGTCATTAGCAAAAAGTAGGACACATGGAGGGTAAATCATGGGACATGTGTCGTTATACATTCAGGACAAGTGTCAATACACAAGAGTATCATGTGTAATCATTCTAAGACTAACATGTGTCCTAGTGTAGCCTCATACTTGTGCAACAAGTTCTCTCATGCATAAGGCATGTGCCATGGTGCATGAATGGCAAGTGTTGCCATGTGTCTTCATACAGGTTAGAGAAGTAACATGTGTCTTAAAACCTCCCTTAGATGTCGACACATGCCACACATGTAAAGGGGTTGGAGGCCTATATATACCCATGATCTCCCCAATCTACTCACTTCATCCCACACCCTCTCACCACCTTAGAGCCACAAGGTCGTCGAGGTTGTTGGAGGAGCACGATAGGAGTCACGGCAAAGCCCTGTCGGTTACCGAGAGCGCAATAGAAGCCGTAGCAAAGTTCTGTCAGCCATCAAGCTATAGGGTTCAAATCTGAGGCAGATATAGGAGGTTTTCACTAAAGAAGACGATCCCGACTCGAGTTAGATAGCAATCAGGTGAGAGATTCTCAAGCGCTATTTTAAAGCAATAATCTTTAGTTTTTATGCATGGTTTTGAATAGCAAGTATGCAATCGTGTTTACCAAAGCGTTTACATATGAATTGCAAGTACCATATAGTAGATATGAAATCAGGCCTTTAGAAAGTATTTCAAATGTTGTTTCAAGTGTTTTATCATGATAGCACGTTTTCAAACATATGGTTCTTTGTGGAACACGAAACATAAGTTTCACTAATTAGATTTGAGATTTATATAAAAGAAATATGTTTGAAAGGTCACTATGCAATATGTATCGGTTTTCAAGTTCTTAATAGTTTCCAATTGTAAGAATATACAAGCTATGTCAGATTGTTTTATGTTCATGAATTAGTTGTTATGAGCTTGAATTAGCAAGAGTACGGATTATTAGTGACAGGAAAAGAATCAGAATCAGAAAGTAAGCACCACAGTTGCTATTTTATACAATTCGTGAACTAGTCATTAGATATGGTGATGTCATTAGATATGACCCTGAAACAGCCATTCGATATGGCAAACCATTAGATATGGTATCAAGAGGACTTTGGGTCCGCATTCTGTATACATATAGGCTTTGGGCCGTATACAGGATGTTTTTGGTCTTTGGGACCGTCTGTGCGTATGACTTAGCTTTGTTTCAGCGTTCATGAACCGATAACTTAGCCACAGTGGTGATTAGTGCAAACAGCTTGATAGTGATAATTATGTTTCAGTTTATCTTCTTTTGAAGCGATTTCAGTGTTCAATTGCAAAACTAGCATGTTGTTATATGATTACTGTCATAAAGTCTCTTTCAAGCTATTTCAAAAGATTTAGCAAAGATTATGGTATGATGCTCATATTTCAACTTTTAGCTATATGTAAAAAGCTTGAGATCCTTTCACTAGGTCTAAGCTCATAAATGGGTTCAGACTCATCCCTTTATATTATAATTATGTACAGATCAACAGAATCACGACCAGAAGGAGAAAGGACTGCTTTTACATTAGAAGGAGATGGTTTTCGTCGTTTTTTTTTGTATTGTCTGTTGTTTTGTAATGAGTTGTAATAGAACTTGTGTAAGACACTTCTTTGTAATGTGAACTTGAAATACAAAGATGATATGTTTGATGAGATTGCCACATGTTTACTTTGAGGAAAAAGAAGCAGAAAGATCTCTGTCGCGGCACGTTCTAGTTAGCGGGACGGGTCGTGACAGACACAGTCTTCATGGTACGAGAACGTGTATAGTCATGGTCGTGGTTGTGACTCAAGCGTGGCCCTGACTCTGGCCGAGGTCGTGGACGTGACAATGGATACCTACAGTGCACAAGCTCAACATAGAGCAGAGAGGTGTGGTGGTAGTAGTCCCTAAGGACCCCATCACTTGTTCATCTACCCCCGCTACCACGTGCGTTAAATCAGAGAGGGTGGCTTAGTATTTATTCTCTACACCCATCTTCGGAAGACCTTCTGACTTCACCATTAGACAATCAGCTTTCCAGACATCCACTACGCGAACAGATCCGAGAATTCGATTGGAAGAGAGTTGCCATCATGCATCGTTCGCACCCAGAGGGGGGAAGACGAAAGAGTCGCAACTGCATACGAAAAGCCATTCCACTCATTAAAGAAAGGAGACTAATCCTCCCTCAGCGTGTTGTTGGAGCAAGTTTGGTTATCCCCTTGGCTATCTTCGAGCCAATACATATTCTGTATCAGATAGTGTTCGGAAATGCGGTCCATGCGGCCGCATATGCGGCCGTATATGCATATTCGGTCACTTGACTGAAGCACATATGCCATATGCGTAAATATGCAGTTAAAACGCATATGCGGTCCGATTATGCGGCATATGCACCTGCATATCTAAACAACAGACTTGCATACAGTACTCATGTGTCTTTTTTGTTTAATCCAATAACATGTTGATGACACATTAACTCAGTTTTTTTCCGAGCAACTCTTATATCATCATTGTAACATCCGGGAATTCGCGTAAAACCGAACTCGTCCGATTTTGGGTCTAATGAACCTAAAAACGTTGTCGGTCAATACTAAACAACCTAAAACGACCAATTGATCATGAATCAAAAGTCGTTCGGACGAAATCGACCAAAAATTGGTCGCTTCGTATTACGCGCCGCGAAAAGCCACGACGCAAATTCGGAAACCGCAAAACAGACCGAGACCGTCATTAGATCCGATTCGACGATACAAGACCAACGGAATTGACCGTTCGTCAATCGGAGGTCGTTTGATATTTCTAAATCGTAAAATTTAACCTTAAACAAAATCCGTATCCGAAAATTTCGGGGGTTCAAAACCCAACCGAAAGTATATAAATATGGTACTCATATTGATCGTCGTTCCGAGACGGTCAAAACGAGATATTGCGCGTCAAAATCCGAGACCCGAGGTGCACGCACGGCTCATTTTAAGTTTGTAAAAAAATATATATAAAATTTTTTTTATATAAACAGTAGTAGCCGACTACTGTCTACTGCCACTGCCTACTGTTGTATATAAAAAAATGAAATTTTTAGTTAAAACTTTTATCTCCTACAGCACACTGCAGACAGTTGGCTTTATAATACATCTCCACTTGTTTCTTTTTATGTTTCCACTTGTCATTTCCAACACAACTCTTTTCTTATAAATAACCCATAAGCTTCTCTAGTTTCCCCTAATTCTATCCCAAGTCTCCACCGTGAAGAAGCAGCACTCCTTGTACCAAGAAGGAGCTATTCTTTCAATTTTCTCCAGAATTGCCTCTGCTACAGTGCAGACCCTGCTTACCTCTTGCTTCTAGCAATCTGAAGGCCCTTGGAGCAGCTCCTTGGTGAAATTCCAGCAACTATCCTGCTGCAATTAAAGCCATAAACAACCATTAGATGCTGTAAGTTGGAAACCCTAGTTTTCTCTACCAAAAGGGCCTATTTCTACTCCATATCTACGGAAATCTGCTGCTGGAATCTCTATCCAGCAGCTCTGAAAGTGGCTTTGTTGCCTACCTTACATGCATCACCAAGATTTTAGGAGCTCCTGTTGTTTTCCCCCATTTTGACTGCTATTCACCTCTTGCTGGAAATTTTGTTTTCAGCCATCACTGTTACTGACCAGCAGCTATACAAGCAATTGCATGCAAGAATTAAGATCTAATTAGGTACATTCCTCAGCCCTCCTCCTTGCTGCCTAGCATGCTCAATCTCCCCTCCTTTTTCCCTGTCATGAATTTCCCTGTCATGCATGTGGTTGTTAGATATTTTGAAATCATTTCAATGTCTTTTTCTGGTGTATTGTGTTGTAGGAGTTGGGGAAATTATAGGTAAATGATTGATGGAATTAGGGAAGCCCAATGGCAAATACACTTTGAATTTTTAGAAAGACTAAATGTTCTCCAGTTTCTAAGTAGGATGGAGCATAACGAGTAATTGTAACTATAATAGACCTACAAAATCAAATGTAGAGAAATGGATCCTTTTACATCAAATGAAAAATTTATAGTAAAAGAGAGATTTTGCTAAATGGAAATGGTAATATATATAAATAAATAAAATATTAAGTAAATTCTTTTGGAAAGGCACAACAGAATCTATGTGTTTAATAAGGGAGTATCATCTTATTTGGGTATATAATGAAACTATAACAATATGGTATTTAGTGATCTGATCTCTATTCAACTTTTTCAAAAGATTTAACCCACACGGAATTTAGTTGAAAAAAAAAACATTAAATGCAAAATCTCACCAATCTGTACTTTGATTTAGACTTCATCGGTTATTATATTTGATGCATTTCGATGCAGGTTGAAATAATCATGTATTTCGTGAATTATTCTGTTTGGTATGATAATTGGGAATCATTTTTTTTTGTGATTCCCTTGTTCTGATCCATATCTTTTTGTTATATAAGGTATATCTCTACCTTGAAAGTTGAGGCTGGACATATATTTAAACAATGGATTAGGATAACACCTGCACATTTTCCCTTTTGTGTTTCATTATGTGACCATTACAATGACTACACATACATGTTTATTGATCATGACACTATATATCATTTAATTGTAATAGCTCAGATCACTTGAGTTGACACTACTTGTTTGGGATATAGAATATGCACATAATTCCATGAGTTCTGAAAACTCCAACATGACGCTATTTCCTACATGAGAGGTCCTGGCATTGTCATCAAAAATAGGGATGAGCAAATTAAACAGTTAATTCATACGATATTCTGATGACAATGGTTTCTAATATCTTTAGTTCATGATATTGTATTTCGGAAAACTTTTGTAGAGCCTCCATTCATCAATGAACTTAAAGATCTATGAGCTTATAATTTTGCAATGGTTTAACCGAGTGCAACTATTTGAATTCTAATCAAAATCGAGTCCCATGATAGGCAATATTTATTGGTTCAAATTAATGTAAAATAGGAGAAGAGAAGCAAATCGACTGTCAATAGGAATTTGAAGTCATCGTCTTGGAGTTAGATGTAGCACTTCTTCCTGATTTGATAATTCTTCTATGGAATTGGAAATAGGATTAGGCCATTTGATTTTGCTTTTAAACTATGTATCTGGATCAAGGATTCTACTAGTAGATCATCTCTATGAACTAATTCTTTAGGTAGACTACTAACTATAGACCCTATTGACAACAAGATCTATATCTGAACAGTCAACTGCAAACAAAGATTGAGAAAGAGTTAGGTGTTCGAGAAAGGAAAGATGATTGGTAAATCAATAATCATTGAAAATTATATTGCCGGTCATGGTGGCCTTTTAGACCGGATCGTGCGAGGGGGCGGTGACCCTCACCTGGGCAAAAGAAAAGAAGCCCAGTTTGGACAGCGGCCGCCAAGTGCGCGGGTCTAGGATCCCAGTCCCATTTTGGTTTTTACGCGAGCTCGCAGTGTTTTTACGCCTCGTTGGGATCCCGACTTTAGACCATTCCGCTGACCCTGTTTTAGGATACCCAGGCGGGGGATCCTTGGTTTTCAGTTTTACGTACGAGCTCGGTTGCCCGTTACCGGTCGGGCTGTTTTTCTAGAGTGACTTTTCCGGGAAGTCCCTCTCACCCGTCTCAGTGGCGTAGTTGGGGAGTAGACCTATCCCTCTATTGGACCGTCCTTCCAACTAGAGGGCGAGACGGAAGAGCTATTTGTAGGCTTCTTCACCGCTTGAGTTTACCTTCGCCAAACAGACTTAGCGATTCTATATCTAGATCATCCATATCCATATCCACATCATCTAAAATTACATCTGAGACAGTTGCACTTGAGGTTGAAGGGATTACAACTAAAACATCGAGAGTTACAGTTAAGGTTTGGACGAAATTATAATTAAGATTGAGTGATTGGGAGTGTCTATAATTTGATTCAAAATCTCATTAAGCTAGTGGACGTGTTGAGAACTTAGTTATGATGCATTATACAACATCGCATGCCTACGGAGGCACCCCAACCCTAAGGTACTTTTAAATACCTTAGAGTCATAGTGTGAGGTTACACACAGACCAAGACCACAGACTATCCACTAACTTAAAAGGAGTAAATAGAATTAAGGATCAAATCCATCATCATTATATCAGTCCTATATCGAAAACCATGATATAATCTCAATGACAAGAAATCAGCAATTTCATCATTCATGTGCCATCAAGTTCCACGACATGATCTCCAAGACCCAGAATCATGATCTTTATCTACATCATCTGGAGTTATATCTGAACAATTGAAATTAAGAATTTGATGCCTACCTATTGAACTTGGGAATTAAGTTATCTATAAATATTTCCTATTCGATCTTTCACATCAACAAATCCACAGATTTGATATCTGGTCAATATAATAATAGAGATATATACATATATGCATACTCCTATAATTATCAACATTTGCTTACAAAATAAATATGTTAAATATGAAAAGTGTTGGAATAATGGGATTTTATGAGAAATGCTTACAAGCCTGACTACCTTTTTACTTACGCAAGTAGATGTAAATAGTGCTTATTCCACCCTTCTACTTGCTCTCTTTTGCACATTAAATTACTTGTTAATTATTTAAACTACGGGTTTGTATTCACAATTGTGACTCCTTTTCTTCCTTGCACGTATGGCAGGAAAGGAGTCTGTTGTTCAGTAGCTATACAAGGTTCCAGGAGATAGAGTTTATACTAGAAGGTATGTGTTTTTGTGTCAAGTTTTTGTCCTGTTATTAATGTAATATGCTTATTTTCTCTTCAGTCAGATTTTTGGGATATACTGTATGTACTGTCAGACTTTGTACATGTAAAATATATAAAAATTAATGAAATGAGATTTTGGTGACAATTGTTCTATGAACTTGTGGTTATGAATGTTTATGTGAATGTCAGATGAAATTAATACATTCGCGAAAAATTTTCCCCGTACTTTCAGTTACTTAATGCGATATTAATGAATGTTGTAACGCGAAATGTGTGATTAACGGGTACCCGGATCCTGAGGGGTTCACAAGTTTCGAATGTCACTTATATATTCATTGCGAAAAATTTCCCCATAAGATTATGCTTATAATGCGATGTTAAATGGAATTTCGGCGAATTGTGTCGTAAAAGGGTACCCGGATCCTGAGGGGTTCACAATCATTTACATTGATGCATCTTTTCATTATTCTCGTATATATCGCATTTGTGAATATAATCTAAGGTATTGATGCAAAATAAAAATTTGCAACGGTGAAAAATAGTTGTTTGGTGGAGAAATTTAGAGAGGAGAGGAAGAGAGAGGAGAACGCGCCTATTGCACGGGATTTTGGAGATGAAAGACGTGAAGAACACGTTGAGGGAGAGAAATAACGAGAGAGAGAGAGAGAGATAATGAGATGAATCTCAAATTTTCATATTAACTGAACCGTTTTAAAACAATAGACCGTCATCCCTTTATATAGGAGGGATGAGATTACAAAAATAGAAACCAAAATTCAAATTCAAAACTAGTTATCCTAATTGACTCTAACCAACTAACTAATTGATTTGAAATAAATTCAAATCTCTAATCGACTCTAACTAAATAAATTGAGATCACACGCGATCTCTTTAATTAAATAAAAATACGACAATCGAATAAGTGTAAATAAAATTAACGGATAAAAATATCATGCCCTATATTTTAATTTTGTGCTGCATCAATTCTCCTCCGCTTGAAAAATTCGTCTCCTGACGAATTGCTTGATCTTCGTTCTGACGGTGGAGAATCCTATCTGGATTGGTTGAGCAAAAATCCGCAATTTTGCTCCTTTTCCATGTTACGTTTGTAGTTTCTTTCCACTGAGGGGTATGGATGCAAATGTTCTACCCCTTCACTTAAAATGCCTCTATAACATAGCTTAACCTTCACTTGGCCCTTTAAGTAAAAACTCTTGTGAGGAGGGACCTTATTGTAATTTATCCAAATTTTCCCATCCCTTATTTTAGGGGATTCGGCAGGAGGGAGCTCCCCAACTTTCGTTAGGGTTTCATGCCTCCAGGATAAAAGGTGGCGGCAGCAATGGTCTGGATCGGGAGGTCGTGAGCGACGACAGCGAAATGGCCAGGGAGGCCTTGGGCGGCGCCGAGGAAGGTGGTGCGTTGGTCCTAAATCGCGTACGTGGTGCTGACCGTACCCAAAACACGCGCGGCGGCTGCTGGAGTACGAGGTCAATAGGCGGCGGGTTGGAAAGGGGAACCTCAGGCGGCACCGAGGAATGAGGTGTGACGACCCCCGCTTGCACGCGTGTTGATGACTGCGCCTGGTACGTGCGCAGTGGCTGCTGTAGCTCGAGATTGGGCGGTGGTGGCACTGCAGACGGCGAAGACGGTGTATCTGCGGTGATAGGACTGCCCAAGGGGGCGTTTCAATATTTTTTGTTGTAGCTGGGGGCGCGAGGACTGCCCGAGGGGGCGTTGGGGCTGGGAGGGTTGTCGGGGTGACGGAGATGGGTTGCAGGAGAGGCAGTGTGGCAATTGAGAGGACAGCAGGGGGTTGCAACTGGGAGATTGGGGGTGCCGGAGGTGCAGGGGCTGCAGCAGGGACCCAGGAGGGAGTCGTGAGTGGCACTGGAATTGGTTCTTCCAACGATTGTAGGTCTGAATATTCCTGGACAGCAAGCAGATCGACGATTTCCCATGCTTCTTCTATAGGGTCTTCATCAAATATGGGGCCCAAGTCTTCGATTTCGTTTTGTATCGAAGTTGTATCAATAAAATCTTCATCTTGCATGAAAGTACCTTCGTTTTTTTGCTCAAAAATAGGTTGCACAGCAGCTTCATTGATCTGATTTTTGCCGTTGTCGTATGAATCTTCATCGAATGTTGTGTCCAGCCATGCTTGCACCTTAACGCTTGATATAAGTCGCTTTCTGAACATTCGTTGCCGTGTACGAGCATGCGAACCGTGAGATATGCAACCAAGATTGAGTTGCAAACGCCAATACTCGATAGGATCGTCGAATCGTAGGAACGATTCGATTTCCATGGTGCATTTTTATTTACGTTTTTGAGTTGATGCAGCGTAGGGCCCACGTATAGGGCCGAATTATCAAATAAATTTAGTGATTAATTTTATTTACGTTTTTAAGTTGTTGCATTTTTATTTAAATAAAGATATCGCGTGTGATCTCAATTAGTCTTAATTTGAATTTCAAATTAGGTAGTTAGTCGGTTAATTAGTTAGAGTTAATTTAGGATAATTAGTTATTTTCCTATTTTTGTAATCTCATCCCTCCTATATAAAGGGATGAGGGTCCATTGTGTTCAACAGCTCAAGATGTGATAAAATAGAGATTTATCTCTCTCTCCTCTCCCCTCTCTCTCCTTCTCCCCGCGTGATCTACACGTGTTCTTCTTCTCCCAAACCCCTCGTATTCCCGACGAGTCTCTTCTCTCTTCCCCTCGCGGTCTACGCGTTTCTTCTTCTCTAACCCCGCGCATCCGGCGTGTCTTCTCTTCTCAACCCCTCCAGTTTCTTCTTCTCAACCCCTCTATTTTCTTCTACTACCAAAAATCCACCAAAAAATTTATTATTTCCCGTCGTCGCCAATTTCATTTTGCATCAATTGGTATCAGAGCATGGCAACCGAATCGTCCCTACGATTCGACGATCCCGTCGCGTATTGGAAGATGCAATATGATTTGAGTTGCATATCTCATGATTCGCGTTCATGCGCACGTCGACACAAGTTCATGAAGCGCCTTATGTCAAGCCTCAAGGTTCAAGTAATTCGTCGGGAGACGAGTTTTTTAAAAGCGGAGGAGAGTTGATGCAGCGTAGGGCCCACGTATAGGGCCGAATTATCAAATAAATTAAGTGATTAATTTTATTTACGTTTTTAAGTTGTTGCATTTTTATTTAAATAAAGAGATCGCGTGTGATCTCAATTAGTCTTAATTTGAATTTCAAATTAAGTAGTTAGTCGGTTAATTAGTTAGAGTTAATTTAGGATAATTAGTTATTTTCCTATTTTTGTAATCTCATCCCTCCTATATAAAGGGATGAGGGTCCATTGTGTTCAACAGTTCAAGATGTGATAAAATAGAGATTTATCTCTCTCTCCTCTCCCCTCTCTCTCCTTCTCCCCGCGTGATCTACACGTGTTCTTCTTCTCCCAAACCCCTCGTATTCCCGACGAGTCTCTTCTCTCTTCCCCTCGCGGTCTACGTGTTTCTTCTTCTCTAACCCCGCGCATCCGGCGTGTCTTCTCTTCTCAACCCCTCCAGTTTCTTCTTCTCAACCCCTCTATTTTCTTCTACCATCGAAAATCCACCGTCAAATCTATTTCCCGCGCCGCGCCGAATTCCATTTTGCATCAATACGTAAATAAAATTAACGGATAAAAATATCATGCCCTATATTTTAATTTTGTGTTGCATCAGGTATCTTCTCATATCCATATCTTTCCATTATTCCTAACTGCCTTTTAAATTTTTTATCTAATGAAATTCATTCTTTTACTTCATATAAAACTTGAAATCATTGACTAACATTCTAGCACTTTACATTTTTGTGCTTTTAATCAATTTTATATGCAAACACAATTTTTCCATATATTTTGTGTCAACAAGTTTTGTCCCTCAGCGATCAATATATATGTATAATTTTAGGTGTATGATTTGTATACCTATGATTATTCGTTATCTTTTGTTATCTATAGTATCTGTATGTGCATTAAAGGTTATAGAATTCGTGTGTTCCCTGTTGAATCCAAATTTTTATGTGTATATATATGCAGTAAATTGACCCAAGATAGATCTGAATGGAGGCGGAGAATCCATGTAGCCGACCCTACTTAATTGTGGGAAAAGGCTTTGTTGTTGTTGTTATATATATGCAGTAAATTCAAAATATACACTAAAAATTAATCAATTTATAATATAACGCTTATATATCGTATTGATTATATTATCTTATTTGAAATTTTTGATTTTGGATTTGTTAGATCATCAAAAATTTTATATAATCACATTTTATTATTTTTTTTAATATTTTTAATTAAAATAATGCAAACTGCATAATCCGCATATACTTCTGCATATACTTCCGCTTACTCGCTCGGGACCGCCTGACCGAACGAATATCGCATACCGCATTTCTGAACCTTGGTATCAGATAATGATACAACTAGGATAGACTTCTTTTGATCAATAGGACTCCAATGGACAAACAGTCCAACTGACTTCTAATGATTACTCATGCTTGATGCAGCTGCTTCAAAACTACAGTGTCCTTTCGAGTGAGACTACTACTGTACATCGGGCTACTCCTTCAAGTACCGTAGCCAACTCAGCAACTGCCTCTGCACCTGCTTGGATTATTGACCTGGGTGCCTATACTCGTCTGATGGGAGGAGGTAGCATGTTGACCTCCCCCCCACCCCTCCCCCTCTACTGTAAAGTCAATTCAAGTTGCTAACGGGACCCATTCCCACATTATTATTGTAGGGATAATGGAATTTCCTCTAAACTTCGACTCATTAGAGTTCATTGCACTCTTGACTTACCCTCGAGCTTACTATTTGTTTATAAGCTTTGTGTCAAGCTTAATTGCCATGTGATTTTTGGCGAATTTTCAGGACATCCGAACGATGCAGATTTTTGGTGGGGACATGAGAAGAATGGCCTCTATTATCTTGGCATCACTTCAGATTCTACTTTTGCGGTGTTGCTTCCATCTCCATTGACTCGTTCCACTTCCACTTATGACTTGGACATCCCTTTGCCAAAGCACTATTCTTGATGTTCCCCGAACTTTCTTCAATGAAGCCGTTTGAATATAAGGAATGGCAGTTCGGCAAACATCATCGGACATCTTTTCCTCCTAGGAATGAGCCATGTCGGAGTTTACCTTTTGCTTTGGTTCATTGTGATATGTGGGGACCTTCTCTAGTCTACACCTTGAGTGGTCATAGATATTTTGAGGTCTTTGTAGATGATTATATCAGAGCTTCTTGGGTCTATCTTTTTAAAGAAACAGCTAAAGATTAATAAAATTGTCAAGTCCTTTCAATTTATCAAAACATGTTTCTTTGCTTTTATTCAAATTATACATATTGACCATGCTTTTGAGTCTACGCAACATGATTTGATTTCTTTCTTTGCCTCCCAAGGGATACTTCATCAGACTTCATATATGTATACCTTCAGCAAAATGGGGTAGCGGAATTGGAAACATCGACATCTCCTTTACATTGCACGTTCCTTGTTCACTCATATGAAGGTTCCTAAGACCTACCAGGGAGATGTCATTCTCACTGCCACTCATCTCATAAACCGGTTCTTATCGTTTATCCTGAAGGGTGTAACTCCTTTCTCTCTTTTATATCCTGATGAGACATTGTTTCCTTTACTAGTAAGAATTCTTTGTTGTATTGCTTTTTTTCATAACCTCCTAACTACTTATAAAAATGATCGCCTCGTGCCATCAAGTGTGTTTTCCTTGTGTATTCTCATACTCAAATGGGGTATAGATGCTATAATCTGATTGTTCATCGTTATTATATCTCTATTGGCGTCGCTTTCTTTGAACATACTAGCAACTTTATACAATCTATTAGTGGCATCCCCTTGGAGCTCCCGCCCTCACCCATTGTCTACAATCGAAAACACGTTACTTCTCTTAATCATGTACGGTTGCTCGTTCCTTACTTGCAGGATGAAGTGCCCTCTTCGGATGAGCCCTCTTTGAGTGTCCCCACCACTGCATCCCTGGATGCTCCACAAGATCTTCCAATATCTATACGACGAATGAAAAGGCAATGTAGTACACATCATATGTCACATTTTACTTCCACTGACAGTCTATCTAGTTTTGACAAGAAATTTAAAGATGCTCTCATAGCTATTTCTATCCCTCAGGATTATCATAGTTCTTTGCAGGATCATGGTTGGAAAAAAGGTCATGGATGAGGAGATGGATGCCCTGACGTCCAGGGGGATGTGGAATCTAATTCGATTCCACCTAGTGTCTAGCATGTTGCTTGTCAATAAATCTTTACAACCAAACAATCACCTGATGGATCGATTGACATATTGAAGGCCATGCTTATTGCAAAGGGCTTCACTCAAAGCTATGGCATGGATTATTTTGAAACTTTTTCTCTCGTGCCCAGGATGGGGGCTGTGAAAACTATTCTCTTTGTTGTTGCTAATAAAAATGGGCCCATCTTTCAACTAAATGTGAAGAATGCTTTCTTGTATGGAGACCTCAAGGAGGAGGTCTAACATGATGCGGTCACTAGGTTACTCCGTCTGGGAGGAGTATGTGTCGACTTCCGTATATGGCCTAAAACAGAGCCATGATCTCGGTTTGACAGACTTACTACTGAGATCAGCTCCCTAGGCTTCCACGGGATGGCATCTGATTATTTTGTCTTTTCAGACGATGATCTACCGGCACAGTTATTCTTGTAGTCTGTGTTGATAATATGATGGTTATCAGTGATGATTAAGCATGCATTCTAGAGACCAAGGCCGTCCTCCAGAAGGTGTTTATCACTAAGGACATTGGTCAACTCAGATACTTTCTCAGCATGGAGGTCATGCGCACTACAAAGGGACTACCTCTATCACAAAGGAAATATTGCTTAAATATTTTTCAAATCTGGCTCACTTGCATGTAAACCATCTGGCATCCCAGCGAAACTGCAAAAAAATTGTACATCCACTGATCCTGAGTTTGAGGACACTACACGATATAAAAGCCCAGTGGGCAAATAACTCTATCTCACTACCACTAACGTATATATTATATGCAGTGCACAGATACAATCAGCACATGGAGAGACCTTTCTATAGCCATTGGCAGGATTTTTTTATCCTTCGATATCTGAAGGAATCTCCAGGGAGAACCTCTTCTATAGGATCAATGGTCACACTGATGTCACCGCCGATGCGGATACGGATTATGCTAGTTCACCTAGGGACCAACAGTTCACTACAAGTTATGTTTGTCGGTGAAAACCTAGTTACATGGCAAAGCAAGAAGCAGACAGTAGTTTCAAAATTTAGTGCAGAGCAGAATACAGGACGATGGCAAAAGCTACTTGTGAGATTACCTTGCTTGTCTTTTTTCTATAGGAGCTCAGGCTTCCTAATATTTCTCCCATGCCTTTGTATTCTGATAAGTCCGATACATACATTGCAACTGATCCAGTATTTCATGAGCGGACTAAGCACATTAAAGTCGATCGTCACTTCATTCGAGATGCATTACGAGGAGGGAAGATCAATGCTCCTCACATCTCCGTAGATCTTCAGCTTGCACACGAAGGTGCTACCAAAGAAACATCTTGCGTGGATGACTTCCAAGTTGGGCATGATCGATAGACTTGCTCCAACTTGAGGGGGGGTGTTAGAGTTATTTTATTATTTAGCTATTTCTCTTCTTCTATTTATTGAATCATGTTACTCCTTTGGGGCCTTAATGTAATTTACTCTTTTGATCCTCTAGGGTTTGATGCTATATTAGAAGCCTGGGACCCCTTGAATAAATAAGACATACAATTAATTCTCAAACCTTTTCTCCATAGATCTGAATGGAGGCAAAGATTCCATGTAAGCAACCCTACTTAATGTAAGAAAACGGTATGTTGTTGTTGTGTCATAGATAAAAAAATCCATAATAGATATAGGCCCCGACTTATTTTTCATCAAGAAGATCCAAGATAGACAAAAGTCATCAATAAAAATCAAATAAAACAAGTGCACGTAGTGAACAAGGATACGACTACGACAATAAATGTAAGATACCTCAGAATAGGACCCCACTTTTCCTAGTTTTCCAACTTAGTTCAGTAGACAAGTGAAAATTCCATCTTGTATTACTTGTTGAGACCTTTCCAAAGACCCCCAAGAACATCAAAATTAAACTCCATATGAGAGAGTTATGCGTGAAATACGATGTTGCGGCTATTGGATCCGAATCTGGAGCTTATTAGGCTTGACCCGATATAAAGGGGGAGTATTGACTTGGCTAGTCAGACCAATCTCAACCCCCACTGAAGCTCCTCCCCCTTCACCGGAGTTCTGCCGTCCGAGACGATTCTGACCACCGATCGAGGATCCGAATACACCATTTCTAAAAAGTAAGAGCGTGACATGAGGATCGTCGTGGTGTCATGCAAATTGCGCGAAATGCCGTGGAACTCTCTTTTCAGGCGAAGGAAGTTTACAGGTGAACATTCCCATAGGTATGGTTCTACCCCTCTTTAGTAGTTGCATCCGCGTGATTTTCATACCATGGGTTGGGAACACCATATACAAGTAGGGTTGTCAAGTTTCAATTTAGATGAGTTTTGAAATGAAACTCGTATCGTATCGCATTATATTTTTGGAATTTTCCGCTGATATACTTGGTGCAAGTAAATGAAATGTATATACTTGTGATGTGGGTAACAACAAAATAATCTAACCACAGCAACAGAGAGAAGAATCCGTAAAGTGGAATGACGAGCAACTGGTGAGAATGTGTCAAGATAATCCACCCTGTATGTCCGAGTAAATCCCCGTGCAACCAGGCATGCCTTGTATCTGTCGATGCTACCATCTACATTTTTCTTAACTGTAAACACCCATTTACAGCTTACTAAAGACACTCCGTTAGGAGTTGGGATGAGGCTCCAAGTGCCTCTCGACTGAAGAGCAGACATCTCTTCTTCCATAGCCAAACGCCATCGATTGTAGTGTAGAGCCTCTTGATAATTCCGTGGAATAGCCACGACTGATAATGCAACTGCAAAATTCCTGAAATCACCAGTTAAGCGATCAAAGGAGACCATGGATGCTATAGGATATGACGCACAGGTACGCTTCTGCTTACGTAACACAATAGGCAGGTCCAAATCTACAGACCCTACCTCTGTCTCCTGTAAAGAATCCTGCTCAAGTAGATCATTAGACCCATCATTAGAAACTGTGTTATCAGAATATACCTCATGTGTGCTAGATGATGAGCGGTGAACATGAGCAGAGGTAGGCCGACGGGTATAGTGGTGAGGCAATGGTGGAACTGGGACCGTTATAGTAATTGGAGGTGGCGTAAGTAGTGGTGATGGTGGTGGTGAAGGAGGTGGTGGTGGCGGAGGTGTGGGAGGTAATGGTTGTGGTGGTGGCATGTATATGACATCATTAGTGTCTGAAGACGTGAACCGATCACTTGTAGGAGAAAAGTACATCACGGACTCGAAAAAGGTGACAACAGCACTAACGTAATACTTCATGCGCATTGGATCATAACACTTGTATCCTTTCTATGTCCTGGAGTACCCAACAAAAACACACTTGACAACTCTAGGAGAAAGCTTGTCAATACCTGGAGATAACTGCTGGAAGAAGGCAACTGAGCCAAACACAAGAGGAGTGAGTGAGAACAATCTCTTTCAGGAAAGGCAAGAGAGAAAGGAATTTTCTCACCCAAGACTAGCGAGGGCATGCGATTAATAATAAGATAGCATGCCGTTAGAACAGCATCGCCCCCAAAAAAATGAGGAGCACGACTCTGAATAAGAAGCGTCCTAGTAACATCAAGCAAATGACGATGTTTCCTTTCTGCAATACAATTTTGTTGGGAAGTATAGGTACATGATGTTTGATGAATAATTCCCTGGGTTGGAAAATAATTGAAGAGAGTATTAGTACAAAATTCCAAGGCATTATCAGTTCACACAATTTTCACAAACGCAGAAAAGACATTTTGTACTTCGGTCAAGAAATTTCTGATAACATCTCCAGCTTCAGATTTATTCTTTAATAAAAAGACCCAAGACAGACGAGAGAAATCATCGACAGCAACTAGATAAAACATGTGCCCCTTGTGATTAGGAACACGATTGGGACCCCAAATATCTATATGGAACAACTCAAAAATGAAGCTACTGCTCCGTCCCTAACGACTAGGAAAGACAGAATGATGATGCATCCCGAATTGACATGCCTCACATTGAAAGGACATGTGAGGCGAGATCTGAAGCAGAACATGAGAAAGTTTCTGGAGCAGAAGATGACCAAAGCGTAGGTGCCACATAAGAGGTGAGACAGGTCCAGCAGGTAGAGAGGAGATTCTGGCATAGGGAGTTCGAACCAGGCAATAGAGACCGCCCTGCTCACAACCACACCCAATCATCTTGCCCGTAAGGATGTCCTGAAAAATAAGAGAGGATGGGTCAAAATGGCTCAACAATGTAAATCCTTCGTAATCTGGCTAATGGACAACAAATTCATAGAAAAATCAGGCGCATGTGACACATTCCGTAGATGCATAAAGGGTGTCAAGCTAATCTCCCCCTGTCCAATAATTGGGGAATGAGTCCAATCTGCAATAACCACAGTTCGTCCTGGAGGGACCTACATGTAGGCTGTAAGTTGATCCATGTCTCCACACAAATGATGTGTGGCACCAGAGTCCATAATCCATTCTTAGCATCAGGTCCACTACTGCTAGTAAGTGTATAAATACTACCTGAGGTACTGGAGGAGGCTGAAGCAGCGACATCTGAATGATTCCCAGGGGCCGACGAAGACGTCACAGAACCGGAAGGAGGTATAATACCCCTCAATCATGCAACGAGATCCTCAAAACGTTGATCTAGAGAGGAAGCAGCTGGGCGTTCAACCTGTTCAGCCACTCGAGCAGAGGCAGGAAATCCATGCTTGGAATAGCATGTATCCTCGGTATGTCCAAGACGATGGCAGAAAGTACATGGCTGACGAACACGACCTCCTCTGCCCCTAGGCCCGCGACCACAAAACTGAGAAGATCATCCTCAACCTCGGGAAGCTGTCATAGCTGAGGACGTCTGACTGGCAGTAGAAGATGGAACAGTGATCCGACTGAGTCTGCGGAAGGCTTCCTCCATAGGAGGAATAGTATAATCTGCCAAAAATCTGGGAATGGGCCACTTCATACTCAGGTTCTAAGGCTGCCAGGAATAAACCGACCATGGTGGCATTCCTATACGTCTTCTGTTGCTCGGGAGTAGAAGTGAGAGGCATGAAGTTGTAGATCTTCTCGAACATCCCACGCAAGGATTTGTACAGCGAGTGAAGAGGACGACCATTCAGCTTGATATTGAAGATATCATGCTGAAGTTGCAAAATCTTTGTCTCATTCTTTGCCTGTGAATAAGTCGCAGCGAGGATATCCCACATTGCCTTGGTTGTGGGCTGATGTAGTATATCATTGGTGATCTCTACCGCCAATTTGCCTGAAAGCCAAACCTTGGCATATGCACCATCTGCCTCCCATGAGGCGTTAATCCCAGTCTTCTCCGCCGACTCTTCCTCGGTAAGAATATGTTTATTACTTGTAGACTTCATCATGCTCATGAACTGCATAGCCCATAGTTCATAGTTTGACCCATCCATCTTTACTATAGGCGCAGGACCTCTGAAGGCGCCTGTGGAGGGAATATCAACATTACTTTCTGTCATGGTGGCTGAAGAAGACTAGGATTGAAGACTAGATAAATGTTTGTCTATACTGACATAGGGAGATATGGTTGTAAGTATTCAACCAATCTCATCAAGGGAGAAAGGTCGACGGTGGCGTCCCTCTTAAAAAGGAATGAGTGGCGATACCTTGTGGGCAAGTAGATGCAGTCAGTCAGAGAGAAAGGGCGCGCGAGGGCCTAGCAGGGCCTGATGTAGGCTGTGAGGGCCTAGTAGGGCCACACGACGACAGGGAGATGACCCGCGAGGGCCTAGCAGGGCCTGACGAAGGCCGTGGGGTTGCCATGCGAATGGAGACCCACAGGGGGGCTAGCGGAGGTCGTGGGGTGGTCTGGTCGAGGGAGAACGGAAACCTACGAGGGGGGCTGAGCGGAGAACGAAAGCCCGCAGGAGGTTGGTCAGGCTAGGCGGAGGCCCGCCTGGGCTGGGCGGCGTAAGCCCTAGGTAGCGCACGAGAACGGAGAGGCTTTAGGTGGGGTTAGGGTTAGGGTTTCGGTACGAGAGCTCCGGTCTAGGACCGCCGCTCTGATACCATGTTGGAAAAATAAAAAGAGTTGTTTATTCCATGAACCCTAGGCTCTCTTATATAGGAGAGTAGCCTATGGGTAAATTACATTAGACATTCATAAGTAAAGGAAATTAAGAAACAGTACTGGAAACAGGAAATATATCTCTACACCATCTTTTGATTTCGGTCAGAGTTTTCATGTGTTCCATAGGGACTCTAGAGTAGAAATCCCATTCCCTATGCCATGTGGGCTAGGGTTTTCATGTGGTTTCATCGGGACTCCAGATTAGAGATCCCATTCTCTGAGCCAGTATGGAAAAGACCCAGTTCTCCGATGAGGAGACTTTTCAGACTCCATTCTCCAACGATCGTGGACTCCGACGAGGATGTCTCCACGGCTTTTTCAGTTCGACCCTTTCAGAGATGGAGCAGTTGTTCATATTTTTATGGCGGGTCAGAGTTCTCCAAGTGGAGACTCGTTAGAAGTTGCAGTGACTCTGACAGACGCAGTATAAAGCACATGCTCTTCGGCGAGAAGATTCATTTCAACTCACATTCCAGTGCGTTTATCCTCCTCACCCGCACGGCATGCGAAGCAACGTCTTCGACAGCAGCTGACAGTTGAGTGTGTTTGAATTGATATTGTTTGTAGTGTCATGTATTGTGAGTTTGAGTGATTTCTTTCTCTTTGTCCAAGCTGAGCATTGCATGCTCCAGCTTGAGGGAGAGTGTTAGAGAATGTGTCATTTATATAGATGGGTAAATGGATCTCTCCAAGATCCATTTACCATATCTGGGAGTTTAGTCCCGCATCTACCGGTGGTGGGATTTGGATGTTCTGTGGAGGCTATATAAGAAGCCCCAAGCCTCCTGCATCAGATGAGAAAGTGCAATGCATAAATCAGCCCTTTGAGGCAATTTTCTGTGGTTTCATCCCGCTCCTTAGGGAGTAGGGTTCCACGTTAAATCCCGATGTTCTTAATATTTGTATCTTTGTTTTTCTAATCAATCTTCCGTATTATATTTTGTAACATGGTATCGGAGCGGGTTCGATTCTCGAGAATTTTATGTTCTTTGTTTTGGCTCGAGATTCGATTATCAAAGAGTTCGGTTATGACTTACTATTGAATATTATTCCTATTCATATATTGTTCATGTTCAAAAAGATCTAGGGTTTTTGAAGAAACCCTAATTTTTGCATGGTAGTGCATCTTCTGCCGAACTTCAGTGGCAGCATCGGGGTTCCAACTGGGAACCGTAGGTGGCGATCTCCAAACCAACCGCATCTCCAAGCAACGCGAAACTCGCAAGTAAGGCACAGCCAGCCTTTTGTTCATCTCCTGGTGGCAAATCCAGCCAACCTCCGGCAGTGCCTGCCTCTCCAGCATGAGCTCCATGTGTCACCCCCCTCTCCAGGATGCAAAGGTCGCGACTCCTCCATGGCGACGCTCCAAACGACATTCAAGGCCCCAACGACGTTGCCCCTCTCAGCTCTCGGCACAACCCCGGCCATCAGCTCTCCAGATCGTAACTCAAGGAGGCGACACTCCTCTTCGATCGGCACACCTTGTACGAAGCCTCTCTTGGAAGAAAGCCCTATCAGGGTTGGGGCAGTGCAGCAAGTCCAAGGAGGGGCTCCAAGCGGCAGGCTCCAGCGACGAAGCTCCTCCTCCCGTAGTGGCCCCTCCTCCTCCCTCATCTCCTGCTCTCCAGACACTACCGCGAGTACCTTCAAGATCATCCAGCGGCGGCGGTGCCCTCCTCTCTAGCGACGACGGCAGCACCATCCAGCGGTGGTGGTAATACCTCCCCTATTCTTTAGGAGTCCTTTGAAGAATAGGGTTCCAAATTGGGAACCCTAAATAAAGAGTTCAGTTGGGTCGTAAGTTGTTAAAAAAAGGTGAGGAGAAAGAAAGCCCATGTGGGCCGTGGTCTGTTAAAAAAAGGGGGAGATGGTGATTATCTTTAGCCCAAGATGGGTCATTTTTTCAAAAAAGGTATTCTTTTGAAAAAGGTGCGTAAAAAAATCGTACGCAAGAAAAAAATTAAAAGCCAATAAGAAAATATTAGCGGCTTACTTGAATAAAAAAAGAAAAAAAGAGACGACTATCAGAAAATAAAATAGCCGAGAAAATGATTAAAAATTTTGAGAAAACCGAAAAAAATGATTATCAGCTTATGTGACTCATGTTTCCCCATTTTTCATGTCTTTTATCAACCATGTCAATGTAATTGTATCTCGACAAGTATGGGAGAAAGGGAGAGTGTTGTGTATAGTCACATATCAGTTCCAGATTCAGATTCCAGACCAGCCAGATGTTCAGATGTTTCAGACTCTGTGGATTGGTTCAGAAGTCCAAGTTCGAGGCACTCCATCTTTGAGTGACCCATTTTATCGAGTTCTCCATATAAAGACTCCTTTTCATATGTGCATATATTTGCCATTATTTTTATGTGGTCCCCATCTTCTGTTTTTTTGTCAGAGTTTTCATGTGTTCCATAGGGGCTCCAGAGTAGAGATCTCATTCCCTATGCCATATGGGCTAGGATTTTCATGTGGTTTTATAGGGATTCCAGAGTAGAGATTCCATTCTCTGAGCAAGTATAGGAGAGATCCAGTTCTCCGATGACGAGACTTTCCAGACTACATTCTCCAGCGATCGTGGACTCCGACGAGGAAGTCTCCATGGCTTTTCCAATTCGACCCTTTTAGAGATGGAGCAGTTGTCTACATTATTGTGGCGGGCCAGATTTCTCCAAGTGGAGACTCATTTCCAATTGCAGTGACTCTGACAGGCATAGTACAAAGCACATGCTCTCAGACGAGGAGATTCAATTCAACTCACACCCGTTTGTCCTCCTCACCTACACGGCATGAGAAGCAACGTCCTCGACAGCAGCCGACAATTGTGCGTGTTGAGTTGATATTGTCTATAGTGTCTTGTATTGTGAGTTTGAGTGATTTCTTTCTGTTTGTCCAAGTTGAGCATTGCATGCCCCAGCTTGAGAGAGTGTTAGAGCATGTGTCACTTATTTGTATAGATGGGTAAATAGATCTCTCCAAAATCCATTTACCACATCCGGGAGTTTAGTCCCACATCTACCAATGGTGGGGCTTTGAGGCTCTGTGGAGGGCTATATAAAAAGCCCCAGACCTCTCCACTACAGGTTGTATAAGAAGCCCCAGACCTCCTGTATCAGATGAGAAAAAGCAATGCACAAATCAGCTCTTTGAGGCGTTCTCCCGTGGCATCATCCTGCTCCTTAGGGAGTAGGGTTCCACATTAAATCATGTTGTTCTTAATGTTTTTATCTTTATTTCTCTGATCAAACTTCCGTATTATATTTTCTAACAATCTATAAGTAGGACTTTGGCATGTTTGCAGGGTTATATAAGAAGCCCTACATCTGCAGTGATCATTGAGAGAGTTACAATAGAAGATATGACTCCTAGAGGCCTTCTCCATGGTTCCATTCCGCTCCTCACGGAGTAGGGTTTCACGTAACATTATTATTCTGTTGATTATCGATTTTGCTTCTGCATTATTTATTTCAATAAATGTCACGGATTAAAAGTGATCCATCAGTCCTTAACCAAAGATCAAAAGTTAATTATCAATCTACTAGCAAAAGTGATCAAGTATGATGGGGGTATGTGTAAATAACGATTTTGGGTTGTAATTTGATATGCTTAATATAAGGCACATATATATGTGTCATTTTTGTGAAGTAAAATTACAAGTAAAACAATAAAGAATATTGAGCCTCTTTAGTCACAACTTTATTTTTACTTAAATCTCAAACATACAACTTAATCATTCTCACAAGCTGCAAAGACATAATCGTGTGTCTATAAATAAGTGTGTCATTATAAAAGTGATTATATGGGTTATATTTTGCTAACATTCTCTCCCTTTTAAAAATGAAAAACAACTAACTCGAGGAGTTTTTAAGTTAAAAAGGGGGAAACACGCGTGTGGAACATGCCTTAGCATATAATAAAATAAATATGTGAAGCTATAGCAGCACATCTCGAAGAGAAATCTAGAAAGATGGATCATAACATCAACTTAAAATCTCTCATAATTAAAAATAACCACATTCCACATCAACCAAATCATCAAATCATGGATGTTATGGGAAATGGCATTTTTTGTTATTTGTTACTTACTTTTTATGTAATTTCCCATTTGATTATTTTCCCTCTAGGATTTCTCCTCTAAATAAACAAGCCCTATGGTCTAAAAATAAATAAGTAATTCATTTATTTCTGCATGGTATTAGACCAACGGTCTAGGACCAGGGCCCTAGTGTTTTCATGATACTTAGAACCCCACCTGTCATCTTCTCCTTCCCTACCTCGAGAATCGCGCAACCATAGTACATTGGGTTCCCGCGCCCCTGCAACGATGCTCAACCATCGCACGGAGGCCCTAGCACCCCTACAGCAATGTCCAACCACCGTGCAAGGGCCCCAGCAGTGCCCTAGCGCGCTAGCACGCATAGGACTCCTCTGATGCCAGTTCATCCCGCATATCCTTTGTAGTGTCATTGTACAAAAGATGGGAAGTAATGTGGGACTCGAAGTTATTGGTCATATATGTCATGACATGATAGTTGTCCCCAAGCCATAAATCATAGTCTTTGTTTGCTTCCTTCACAAGTTCCTTCATTAGAGTATATACTTTCCTCTGACCGTCGATTAAATCCTTGAAGGACCAAGACCATAGCACATAGTTGTCTGCACCCTTGAATTTGATAGATGTCTTCTGAACAATCATAAGAGATGTGGATATCAGGGGCTTGGTCTCGGGGGAGGAGTCACAATCATGGCAATCAAGGAAAAAAGTCAACAAAGTTTGGACTCACTTTATTCAAGCATGAGAACTAGCCGAGAAAAAGGTGCATGAGGCCTGGAGATGCCTAGTGTGGAAGCACTTAGCCGAAAACAAGGGTCACATGACATGGGGAGACCCGCTAGGGCAGCATCCCTCCACGCAAGGATCGGGAGTATCGGCTGGGAACCTGCATTCGAGGTTGTACAAGTGTTGGGAGACGTCAGTAAGGCATGCTACTATGTGTGGGCTCCTATCCGTGGTTGGATGTGCGCTCTAGGGTTATGCCACAGAGAGGAGGCACATGTGAATGGTCGACGGTGAAAAGAGAAGGCCCGAGCAGGGCGTGGTCACGAGGAGAGGGCATGCCTAAGGCTGGAAGGTTGCTGGTGGCATCGGAGAACTTAAATATGAACTTCAGTCTAGGATAGTCACTCTAATACCATGTGGATTTGAGGATGCAATAGAATGAATTTTATTCATAGAGCGGGGTATCTTATATAGCATGAAAGCCTAAGGCCCAATAGGTAGCAATTATATAATAGCACCTGAAGGGTCACCATTAGAAATAGAAATATGGAAAAAAAACTAAAATAAAAAATCACAACATTGGCTAGATTTGCTAAATGGCGTCAAAAGTGATATTTGTTCTCAATACTTTCTAACAAGATCAATCATTCCTCCCTACTCTTGCCCCCTTAAATATGGACATGATTAAAGTGGTGCTAGTAGTAAGAACTAATCTTATTCTAACTAGAACAATATAAGGCTAAATAAGGGTATGAATTTTATTCAGCTTATTTTAAAATGAAATTGTTCAACATGATCCACCACCATCACAAGCTCCAGCTACTCCATAATGATGCCACTCCCCATGGACACCCTCATCAAGAGCAGTTAGTACATCATCGGGAGTTTATGTCGATCGACAAGACGTGTGTCGACAAGAGTAGATAACTAACAAGTTGTCATGGACAATAAAAGCATTTTTCGCATACACAAATTTTTAAAACTATTTTGATTATGTGAAGCATGTCATTATCACACCCAAGAAAGCAAGCAATCAAATCTAGATCTGGTAAGACGTTCATCATAGGGATGAGTAACGAATTTTACTTCAGCATGTTTTTTTCTTCTGCCTTTGTCAAGATTTTATCCCCAGTATAATGATTCCCTTGACCTAATCCACACTACCTTAATGTGCAACCTATCACTTGATTGAATCAAGTCGAGTAAGTCAAATTCCCTTTTCTCCCCTTTACTTTATTTGCGATAGAGTCATCCATTATTGTAGTCGAATCAGCATCTTATAGACTGTAGAAAGTGACGAATCACTTTTTATCATATACATAAATTGGATTCCGCATTACATGATTGGATGTTGAGGGCATATTTGTCATTCTTCATTAGAAGTACCACATAGTTCTGATGTGTATTCTGAACTTGTTTTAATTGTGTGATTACTTCTCTGAGGAAGCAGCTTCCATACCTTGAAGCTTCATTTTTCATATTTTATTTAAGTGCATATACATGAGGTAGTGCAGTGTGCCTACCACTCAAAAGATCAGGGCTCAAATCCCCCCTTGTGGGGGTTACGTTAGGTGGTCAACAACCAGCGTAGAAAATAGTCAAATCTTTCAACATGGATTTGAGCAAGAATCCATGTAACCGACCCTACTTATAGTGGGAGAAGACTTCGCCATTTAGCCTATGCATGAGGTGAATTCTCTATTACCCCTATGCGAAGATAGATTTCTTCCCTCGAAAAGACAAAGAAAGCCATGAATGGTAGGAATGAAAGAGTGGATTCTACTCATCCCTCATGTATAAGGAAATCAACCAGTCAAATAAAGGACAACGAAAGGAATAGCAGACTATCAACTTTCTATTTCTCAAAGACTGGGGTAAATGAGAGAATGAAAAGAAAACGACCATGGCTCTTCCAGACCTGACATCCATATTAGAATGGGGTCGAGTGTTATTTTTTTCAATCGTTTGTAATGATAATCACTTGAACTTGGTGTTATTATATGTTGTTCCTATTTGAGACAACTGCAGATGTTTGCAACTTGTATAGATGTATGAAAATTTCGTTTTCAAGTTTTTTCATAATAGTTTAATAATATGTAGTAATGTTCACAATGGCTGGCTGATAATGGTTATATAATGTTATATTCGTAGTTTATCCACATCTCTAAATATAAGAAAATTGTACATTTATATCACTTATGCATATATTATAGAATCCTCATCTTTAAATCATCCTACTTTCTTCTTTTTCAGTTGTCCCTGCACAATTCCAAAATATCATTGGCATGCCTCCATAGTGAAACATCATCAACATCGACAGTCAAACTCATGGAAGATCAAACACAACAAATTCAAAACATTATATGGGTGTTGATGTTGATGACTTCAAGGCCATACTGAGTCACAAAATTGTACATTTATATCACTTATGCATATATTATAGAATCTTCATCTTTAAATTATCCTACTTTCTTCTTTTACAGTTGTCCCTGCACAATTCCAAAATATCATCGGCGTGCCTCCATAATGAAACATCATCAACATCGACACTCAAACTCATGGAAGATCAAACACAACAAATTCAAATCATTATATGGGTGTTGATGTTGCCGACTTCAAGGCCACATTGAGTCACAGAAGTGTGAATCCTCTTGGTATTGAGAGTGATCCAGTCCCTAGAAGATACGAGTCTTGATGACACGTTAACCTATTTGCAAGTCTAGCATGGCAGTGGAGAAAGTGCAGGCCCTTTTTCAAGATGTTAAAATAATCATCTGCAACAGATTATATCTTTGTAGGCATAACTTGTTTGTTGGAAAAGATTCAACAAATATAGTCAAATAAAGGATAAAAAAGGGTTCAGAAATGCGATTCCATGTAATGTAGAAAAGTAACTATGAAAGCTACAAATTAGTGGTCGGAAAAGATTCAACAAATATAGTCAAATGAAGGATAAAAAGGAGTTCAGAAATACGATTCCATGTAATGTAGAAAAGTAACTACGAAAGCTACAAATTAGTGGGTATCAGAAGCGCGTTATGAAAAAACACTTGGTTTTGGACAACTCCAGAGAAAGTTGTCACTGCTAATAAAATTAGACCTGTAGCAGCTCCTCCATAACATCTTCCATCGTTATGATACCAACAACTTCCTCATCTACAGGATAACTTGGAAGGGAATCTAAATCATCAAGAATATTCTCATGCCGTCTGCTTGCCCGTTTCTTCAGAGGTCGACGTGCATCGCCAGGCTGATCCATATTTCTCAAGGAGCTGGGGTTTCCAGGTATATTAGTAGGAACAGATGCAGTAATTGTAAAGATATCAACTATCTTAGATCCATCTCCTGGAAATTCAAAAACCACTACCGTAAATCACAAAGAAATGTGCCCTTACATCCACCAATTTGAAAGCCATGCCAGATTTCATGTGAAAGAAGATATCAATTGAGTGCAAATTTCGATTTGAAAATAAACAAAGCAAATTCCAGAAGTTGAAATATTGTCTACCATCCATTTGAGAATCTTTCTTGTTCCCAGACTCCACATTCTCAGGCTTACTGATTTTCTCAGCCACAGTAGTTGCTCCAGCATCCCTTGCACGCTTCACAACCACAGCCATGTGACTAAGCCCTTTTTGAAATTCATTAAGAATATCGTAGAGCGGCATATCCTCATGGACCCTGGCCGAAGAAGGAAAGTGAACACAAAAAAATTGAATATAGAAGCTGGTGACAAAGAAAAGTTTAAAAAACATGGCAATTAGTTATTATAGAAGTAAGAAAATAAATATCTCCACACAAAAACCATGTTCGTTCAGGCAAAAATAGATGCCTCGGGCTCAAAGGAATTGTGTCATAGCTTAAGATTCTTTAATTAAAGCTATATTTAGATCTTTAGAGAAGCCGGATACAGTATCTAAAGCAAGCAACTCTCTCGTTCAACTACCTCTCCATCATTTCTCTTAGCCCTGAACACTCCACCCTTCACATTACAAAGCCATTAAACACCATGACCTCAAGCGAGCAGTTAACAACGGCAAATAAATAACATTTATCAGGAAATTTATTAAAAAGTGTTTAACAGAATCAAAAGTTGACCTCCCGATCAAATACCTAGGTGACAATGTACATTGTCAAGAAAGCTTGATTTGTAAACATCCTCTGGAGCACTTAAAAAGGCTTTCAAAGCATATAAATGTTGTAAGTAACATAGTTCTGACTATTGAAAGTCGAGATAGAAGGGAAATCGACTTCTTATAAGTCCATATTGCTAAATGTTGGAGTATTTGGTTGTGTGCCTCTTAAGTTGTAGATGGGTAAATGGATACCTCCAGGATCCATTACCCCATCCATGTGTTTAGTCTCACATCTATCACTGGTGGGACTTGGGGGCTCTGTGGAGGCTATATAAGGAGCCCCAGACCTCCTGTATCCATTGAGAAAACGTAATGAAGCATATGGCACTTTGAAGCCTTCTCCCGTGGTTTCATCCTGCTCCTCAGGGAGTACGGTTCCACGTAAAAATCTTGTTCTTCCATGTTTTATCTTTCAAGTTCATGTTCATGCTTTGTTTATCATTTCACTTCCGCATTCCTATTTTCTAACACTAAAGATCAAGACTTTTCTAAATATGCAGACCTATATGAGCTCCATATATTGCTCGTTCTCTTCGAGGAAAAAATAGATGAAGCAAAACCCCAACGGTCCCGATTCTAGTAGAGGATCGTCATGGCCATCTCAAATCACAATAGATCTAACAATTTTATTCAAAGCTTATTGTCTTTATTTTGTAAAATATAATATCAAAGCAACCAAATAGAAGGTTCATTTCTCGATGATATTAATCTTCATGTTTTACCGTGAGGTTAGCCTTGTAAAGGATTCGTGCATTTTCTTGATTTCCATGCAAAAATTTACAATTCTTCAAAAGAAATTACAGATGCTCTATTGTAGATTGTGCGCATGTGGCATTGTGTTATTATGTGGAGTAGGGTTGTTTAAGAAACCTAGCAAACCCACGAAGAAAGAAAAGATACTATTGTGATGTGGCCATAATTATTTTTTATGTGATCAATTAGCCAATATTTTATCCATTTTTATGGGCTTTAATACATCGTTGCATGATATAAGGTGTACTCCTTCGCGAGTTATTTCGTCTTCTTTTCTTATGGTGTAAACATAAGCTAAGCCGAGGCTCGTTCTACATAATAAGGGCCCTGGATCATTTCTCTACAAAAAATATAATCAGGTATCCAACTTGGTATTAGACATTCGTTTGGAATGAAAAGGCGGTGCGGCTAAGATCGGGGAAGAGGTCTGGAGCCTCCGCTTGGAAGTTGTGTGTGTCACCTCTTCCTTTTTTTTGGGGGGGGGAGGGGGGGCTACGGATGGAAGCCCTTCAAATGTTGTCATCATGCAGGATTGGATTCACAAGAACCCGTTACCCCTCATGCGGGATTGGATTCACAAGAATACATCGCCCCTCATGGGGCTTCTTCTTCATCGATCTGTGTCGCCGCTGGGGAAAACCCGTCGCTTGCGGTGATGTTGGAGGCTGTTGTGGTGGAGATGTTGGAGCTCGAGGTTGGGCATCACGCAGAGGGACTTCACGCAAGCACGACTGGTTAGAAAACCCATTGCCCCCTGTTGGGGCTTTCTTCTTCTAGAGTCTTGCGACGCCA
The DNA here is from genome assembly GCA_037367405.1 of Ottelia alismoides. NCBI lineage: Eukaryota > Viridiplantae > Streptophyta > Magnoliopsida > Alismatales > Hydrocharitaceae > Ottelia > Ottelia alismoides. The sequence continues at coordinate 311,533 of JAZKJV010000320.1, read as the reverse complement.
GATGGGAGATGCCTGATGCAACTCATGTAGATACTGCAGGAAATTCATGGACCTTGCTTGGACGGTACGCATCGTCCGTAGGTTGAACCTAGGTGGTTCTTCTATAATGGGTTCTTAAGAATGGTTCTAAGAATTAGGGTCTCGGAAAACCCTTGATTTTTCTCGAACATTGTTGATGACGGTCTTCAAACCTCGCTCTTGTCAGCAAAACTAGAGGTGCTCTCATGCGAGCCGATTGCACCAGAAAGAGGAGCATAGAATGAATTGCAGACACCTTGATAATTAGGATTTCGGAAATACAAACAGATGCTGGAGATGACCAGATCGACGTTGGCGCTGATGGCAGAGAATTAGGTTTCAAGAAACCCTAGATGTCCTTCAGAACATACGGGAATAGTTGATGCCTCTGTGCAGATTTAGGACTTCCAGAATACGCTAGAACTGAATGAATTTGATCATGAATACAGTATTAATCTTCAAGAATGAATCTTCAACAATAACCAAGAATCGAATCTCGAACAAATCACGAAAGTAAATCCTCGAGAATCAAACCCGCTCTAATACCGTGTTAGAAATCGAGAATGCAGAAGCGTAATATCAGAGATAAAGAATAAAAAAAGGAAAACATTGAGATTTTACGTGGAACCTACTCCGAAAAGAGCGAGAAGAAACCATGGGAAAATGCCTCAAAGGGCTTGTGTTTTATATTCACTTTCTTCATCTGATTACAATGGGTGTGGGGCTTCTTATATAGCCCCCACTGACTCTCCAAGTCTCACCACTAGTATATGTGGGACTAAACTACTGGATGTGGTAACTAACTCCTGTTGCTAATCATACATAAGATAAATAAACCCATAAGATAAATAAAAAGCTTATTATGTGGAGATGGGTGTATGGGACAAGATAAATTAACCCTAAACCCATAAGATAAAAAGCTTATTCTGTTACGATAAAAAAATGAAAAACCTAAAAAACAAGCAAAAACCTGGGTATGTGGGACAGTGGGAGGTGGCGACACCTCTCGCTTGAAGGTAGCAGGCAGTGGAGATGATCAGGTGGGTGTTGGATGGCGACAGACGGTGGTGGTAGTGATCGGCAGGATGCGGAGGTGGTGGCGAGGAGTCCCTTCACAACGGTATAGGCAACATTAAAAGGGTGCGAAAGTAGTGCGACTCTTTTAGGGAAAGAAATGGGGTCATGTGCTTTGCACGTGATCGAAATGATAAAAAAATGTAATTGTCGATTCGTGTGCCTCAGCCTCACCTCAATCGCCTCGCACCTCGAGTGCCTCAACTAGATGCAAGGCGTACGCACCGGCAATGGGACTCGAGGCATGCGCCTCGGGGGGCTTTTGGCTCGCCTCACCTCGAGGCATATGCCGCAGCACCTCGAGGCACTACTTTTTAAAACCATGGTCTCATCAACATTTAAATCTTCTTATCTCATCAGGAGCAATCCGATAGAGCAAAAGAATATAGGAATCATAACATGCTTGAGTGGTACAAGTCATTCACACCTAGGTAAAACAGTCATCTTCCACCCGCCATCTTCCTCTCCAGTCTGCCCAACAAAGTTTTCCAATCCGAGAAGCGAAGCCTGTCCCCATTCAAAGGAAAGCCCAGGTATGTGATCAGGAGCAAAGTACTTTAGTTGCGTAACACCACAATGGATTCCTGCACTTCCTCCTCAAAGAGCCCAAACGAAACAAAAGCAAATTTCTCCAAACTAATGTACACGTATGAAATGTTGCCAAAAATGTCCATGATCTAGGAGGCTCTCCTCGCATGCCCCTTCCTACCTTCCACAAACAGAAGCTTGACATTGACATATCGTAAAATACAAATCGAAACATCACCGCTACTAAATCTCAAGCAAATTCCCATATATGATACCAACCTCATCATCATCGCCAAGGCATCTGCAACCATCTGAATAGTAGGGGGTGCCAAGGGACACCCCTAGCCAACCCTCCCTTAAAGTTGAAAGTATCCTCCTTCACGTCAGTCATTCACCAATACCGCATAATATGTTGTTGTAACACATATTTTAATCGATATGAGATCCATATGAATCTAATTCACATTAAAAAGTTCATTTTCCACATAATGTCTTTCTTATGATTTCTCTTCCAATCTAGCACCATTTCAAATGCAAATACAAGACTATTAGCCACATATATGACATGCACAAAAGCAGACTGTTCTGAAGATATGAACTTATGATATCCCCTAATTTAACAACCCCAAGTCCCGAGGTACGGGAATAGCATGTGAGATCGGTTATCGCACGCTCATGTGGTTCGGTGGCCACACGACGAAGTTCTGGAAGACTTCACCTTGGTGTACGGACAGCTAAGGATGGGGTTTACCGCATGAAGATCCAGAGACCACGGGTTCCCCTTTGCACAACACAAGTGTTCGAGGACATTTGACATAGCAAATCTGCAACACCCTATGTAGGAGCATGGGGCCAGTGATGATGTGGCAAGATGACATGGTGTATTGACATAGCAGACAACATGGCATGCTAACGGAAAGAGTGATATGGCGTCGGTTGCAGAAGGTGAAGGGTTGTACGGAAGATGAAGAGTCAAGGCATGTGAAGAGTCATCTCAGAAGACAAAGGTATCCGCGGAAGAAGAAGAGTCATTGCACTCATTGTACATGTAATAATGGTGTTCCTTTGTATACCGCAGGCTTGTGTATATAAGGAGGGGTAGAGCTCATTTGTAAACAACACACTTTAAGAGAGTCTTGCTAATAATAAAGAGAATTTTAGTGGCATTGCTCTTGTGTCCTTGTGTGCTTTATTACTTGCATGTTCGAGTGTTCGAGCGGCATGGTTATTTGACATGTCGGTGTACGTCTACACGCATATGGGAGGGATGGTTAGCTTGGGAAAAGCTAACACCGCACAGGTTCGTCTCAAAAATCTGTGTTGAGATTGATACATAGCACCACGAAGTAGATTAGCAAGGACTTTAGTGATGATAAGGTATACGGTGTTGGACAAGGTAATTGGTCGAAAGTCTTCCACTCGTTCTCCCACCTCTCACTTAAGGATTAAGAAAAGGAGGCTTTAATGAGTTGTTTAAAAACAAAGTTGACCACCCTAAACTCATGCATTACCACCATGATATCATCCTTCACTACCTCCCAAAACTCTCTGTAAAACCAAACCATGAAACCATATGGACATGGAGCACCATATGTATTTAATTGATTGATCGCCTTCTGGACCTCCTATGATTGCAACTCTGTCACCAATGTGGTGGCTTATTCCTACGAGATACGAGCAACTCCACTTCCACGACAAACCCAACCCTTTTGTTGAGATGTTTATTTATCACCGTACTATATTTATGGTTTATGTTTTCTTTGGGTATCACGTATGTAATTAACCCTTGGCTCCTCTCCTATATAAGAGAGCCCTGGGATCTCTTTTCTCATATGAATGAATTTTATCCCAACATGGTATCAAAGCAACGGTCCTAGACCGGGGTTCTCAAACCAAAACCCTACCCCCCCACCCACACCCCCTCCACGCGCCTCAGCGCGCCCCTCCGCGCCTCCACGCCCTTCCAGCGCCGTCGCAGCCCACTCCCAGCGGCGCCGCCCCTCCCCCCCAACGGTTGTTGCTGCTCCGCAGCGGCCCAGCAAGGCTTCGACGACCCCCCCCCCCAGCGGCTGATGTCGCCTCCTTTGCGGCGTTGAGGCATCCGTAGGGCTGTGGCCTGATTTGCATGGCCTCGGTGCACCCTCGGTGACCCCGCAGACCCCTTGTTCACGCCAGGCGAGGTCTGTCCATATGTGCGGGATGAAATAGTCTGATTTCTCCCTTCATTTACGGCCCTCGACTACAAACACAGCATTAGGGATGAGTGTATAAGTCTACAGATACACACCATCCCTCATTTGATGTTGTAGACAAGTTTTTGCGGAGATATTCCCCTCCTGTTCCGCATTTTGGCCTATTAAAGAATGTCAGAAGTCAAGGGTGATGTATTCTCTGTTGGAGTATGCGTTGTATGCGTCATGTATGAGGGAGATGGGCAGGATCCATTTACCCCATCTAGTGTTTAGTCCCACATTGTCCAGTGGTGGGACTTGGAGGCTCTGGAGAGGCTATATAAGGAGCCCCAGACCTATTGTATCCATTTACCCATCTACAACTCAATAGGTGCACTACAAAATACTCCAACATTCTCCTCTTCCGGTGCCTTCAAAGGACCGGCACCTATCGTAAAAATGGACGGGACCAACTACGAGTTATGTGAAGGATATGGTTAGATCCTCAAGCGCATCACGGAAGCGTGAGCGTCGTATCGAATACGACGAGGAGCGACTTGTCGCACTAGTTGCTCGATGCAGCGGAATTTAAAAATTTTATTACGACGAGACCACATGATCCAAGAACACTTCTCGGATCGTCTCGTCTAAACCACAAACAAGTAATAGGATTACCTCTTGAAGCGTGGTTGCGATCAAGTCTCTAAACGAAGAGACCTCCTGTCTCAAGTCCGATCCGACGGAGGAGACGCTTGCGAGCGCGGGGATGAACCGCGTGCTTCTCGCAATCCATGTTGATGATCCAAGTGGCGGATCTCCTGATCTCAACACACGAGATCCGACGTCTTCTTCACGAGCGAGGCGCACCGAAGGAGACGGAGATCCACGAGCAGACGAACGGGCAGCATAACGACGATGCTACGGCGATGGAGAACTTCTCCATGGCATACATGGTGGACGGCCATGAGAGGAAGAGAGAGGGTTGACCTCTAGAGAGAAAGAGAGAGAGAGAGATGTGCTACAATAGCACATGTTGTGTAAAGAGAGCATGGGTATGCCTCTCTATTTATAGGGTTTTGGGATCCATGGATCTCAATCCATGGGACAACACAAATCCAATGGTTCTCATTGATTGTGTTTCTTTTAATGGCTAAGATTTATGTTGGTAAAAACCAACAACAATTAATTTAATAAAAATCAAATATATGTAGAATATAATTTGATTTATATTAAATCAATCTCAATTAGAGAAATAGGAAAGGAGGCAAGCCTCCTTCCATAAGAAGGGTGGACGGCCACCACATTCCTTGTGGGAATTGTGGCCGTCCACTCTTCCTATATGGAAGGTGGATGCCTCTCCTATTATATGAGATTGTATTATCTCATAATTCTCTCTAATATCTCTCAACAAATTTTTTTAAATATTATTTCAGAAAAATAAATCTATTTTATTTTGTGAACATTGCAATCATGCCATTGGAAAATTGTGAATCACATTCACAACCCAAAACAAAATGTAATTTACATTTTCAATTAATTAGACAATGTGTATCCAATACACATTAATAATTAATCTACTAATATAAATTATATTTAACTCTCTCCAATACATTATAAATCACATTTATAATATATTATGAATAATTGGATATTACTATCCACATTATTCTTATCCATAATAATTAAATCACATTTAATTATATTGGATAACTTATTCTCATGTGCTCAAATAATATGAATCACATTCATATTATTTACATCTTTGATAATCAAATCACATTTAATTATCTAAGATAACTCTCTTTATAATATGAATCAAATTCATATTATTCATGATAATTAAATCACATTTAATTATCTATTTTCTCAATGCTCGGATACATATATCAACGATAGAATTATCCATAAACTCTTTCAAGGATAATGCGCTTTCTCCGCGAATACTTGGAGATAAGGACAGGGCGATTGTATTGTTCCATGTATAGTGACATGGATATTGAGATGATATCTCAAATCCAAATCGCGGGCCTCTCATAGATGCTTGATTAAATCAAGACCGCAAATCTAATCTTCTCATTGCATCTGAATCACATTCAGATCAATGTCCAAAATTTGGACTAAGATCAGATTATTTCTCTACTGAGAGGAGTCACTAAAATCCAGACCCGTTTCATCACTCTCTAGGAATGGAAGCGTCATGGTTATACAATCGTTTATGATCACATCACCCTCAGGTATTCCTAATACCTGTACATCCTGCATACTGGAAGACTCTGAGTAAACCCGAAGTATCAGATCAACTTTACACTGTCTACTTCAGGGTTTTATCAGTAAGTTTCTCATTCGATCATTGGGAGTCGGTATCGATCATATACTTTCCAAAAGCATATATCATACCTAGGTCTTGATCATATACTTTTCAAAAGTATATATCAAACCTACAAATTCAGTCAAGCTTTCAAAGCGAGATGACCATGCGCATGGAATTTGATTCTTCCCAATATCTCATGAGTGAGCTCATGTCTTCCGGTTCAGTAACTGAACCTGTATGATCCCTTTGAAAGATCGTATTACTCATATGCCCTTATATGCACACCAGCGCGCCGGTGTATAGACCTTGATTAGGTCATCAACCTATTGGTCTGCCAAATGTACATACTCAAACATATAGTAACACATCTGTCTCCGGTCAGAGGATGCGTGCATGTATCGTGACAGCATACGATATAGGACTTTGGTTATCTCGATCTCGTTAAGTCAACTCTTTGACCTAACTAATCTGACACCTCCGAATCTCTATTCCTATGCAGAGGACCTGCATCAAGAGGTCGGTCAGATATCAGCCTTTAGAGAAAGGATTGCCATCTCCTTCTCAGGCTAGAGATCATCTCTTAATAATCATTTGATGGTGCTTGATGAGTCCTCAATCTAACTCTTTAGATATTCATCCAAGCACCAGCCTCTATGATTCAATAATTGAATCAACAGTTGTATGATCATGAAGATGGCCATGGTACACAACCCTAATTGTACTAAGGGACCTATTATGCAAATTATATACTCTTTATTTCAGATCAAGGAGTGAATTGCAATAACATTTATTGCATAATGGCTTGCCGTGGGCTCGCATGTCCAACAATCTCCCACTAGCCCAAAGAGTCATTAATGGGCCAATCATTTAAACACACACTCATGTGACAATCGTAGGCTATTTAGAAAATAGCTAGGTAAGTTGATCAGTCACTCTGTTCCCGCGAGACTACACCAAGTCCTTTTACGGTACTTGCATATCCCCAGTAACAGTGCTCACATTTAATGCGAATGTTGCATCTCATGCAACCAATACTCAATTTTGTTAAAGCTATTATAGGGTCATTGACACTATAGCTTAATAATTTGTTATAACCAGTATTTCCATAATCCTTATCAGAATACCTTTATCTCTGGAGATCACTATCTCTAAAGGTATCCAAAGTTAAGACCTTTTAGATCACTATCTATATAGTCTTAAGTATTTGAAGATAAGACTTTAAGATCACTATCTCAAAAATCTTATCATCTATGAAGATTTTGTTATTACTGCAATCAAGTGTTTTATCTCCATAGTAGGATCAGTAACATTTTACTACTCCCACTGCATGGCAGACATCCGGTATTCGTACACATCCAGCATACACTTAGCTTCTCGTAACTGATGCACAAGTGCAAGCAGTTCTAGCATTCACTTCCTCAACCTTTTGAGGTGCTATCCCTTTAGATAGATCAGTACCATATCTTAAGGGATGGAAGCCTTTCTTGGAATTTCTAAGAATAGAATATGTCCAATGTGTACTAAGAATGTGACAGTCCCAATATCCTCTTCTCTTTGCTTCTAAACATCTTCAGAACTAGGATCTAAGAGATATCCTTGAGATCATATCTTAAGTTATGGAACAACCAAATTATAAAACACTTACTAGTATCATCCTTAGATCATTCCAAATGATTAGGATATTATCTACATTTAGCATGATGAACACAATGGCACTCCCACTAAGCTTCACATGGTTCATCAAGATTTTATCTAAAATCATAACATTTATAATTTCATCAAATCTTATGTTCCAACTACAAGAAGCTTATTTGAGTCCAAAGATGGAGTTCTTTAGCTTGCACACCTTGCTTTCCTCAACCACGAAGCCCTGGGGCTAGTTCATATGAACATCCTAAGAGAGGTAATCATAGAGGAATGCAATCTTGACTCACATCATGAAGATGTCATAGTCAAGTTGTGTAGCTATAGTTAGCAATATTCTGATGGGTCAAAGCAAGGTCACTGGAGAGCAAGTCTCATCGCAGGCGATGTCTTCTCTTCGGTGTGTAGCTCATGGCTACGAACCGTGCTTTGAAGGTCTCTACCTTCTCATCAGGTTCCCTCTTTCTATTGAAGATCCATTTAGACCTTAATGGGTCTTACCCATATAGGTGGATCCTCGAGGGTCCATATACAACACTTGTATATGAAGTCTACATTAGACTTTTATTGCTAACATCCATTTATTCATGTCATGATTCTCAGGAGCTTCATCACATGAAGTCCAATCATTTTCACATGGAATACATCCTCAAACTTATTTGAAGAAGTATTAGTGTTTCATCTTCAATTATTCTTTTAGTTTCCGATTTCAGGAGCCTCATTATCTTCTTAAGATTAAATGAGTTCCTTTACTTCATTTTATCTTGATTCTTAAGAGAGTCATCCTCTAAGAATCACATTCTCAGAGATGAGATCCTTTAAGAATCTCAAGGTCATAAAGTAGGTATACAATACCATCCTTTATTTTCCTAATGAAGTAGCACTATCTAGTGCCAGATTCCAGCTTATATGCATGGAACCTTATTAAGTATATAATGTAGTCTTTACTACATATATACCTTGGAAACTAAGAGATAATTATGCTAGGATTAATCATTGATTAAATCATGTCACACGTGATCAATTGTATCTCCCTACAACTCCATTGAGTTCAGGTTCATTAGGAGGTTTGAGATAGGAATGATATTCATATCTCCATAAGATATTTCTTGAATTCATCTAATAGGTACAGGCTACCTTGGTTAGATCAAATTCATTTCATCTTCCTTCAAACTTTGGTTTTAAACCAAAATTGTGAAATCTTTGAACATTTCAAAGTTTTCTAAGTGAAGAGAAGAAATCTCATATCACAAATAATCACTAATAGATATCACATATCCATAATGTTTATTCTGATATAGATGATTTACATACATCAATATGTATGAGATCTTGAATACCTTAACATCTTACACCTATCCCAAAGAAGGGTGTAGTGGACATTTTTACTTTGAATACAATATTCACAAGTATGTGAGATTAGAATCTTTAGATAATCTAAAGTTTCATGTCTTACTAGTCCATTGATCTCATCAACAGACATGTGTCCAAAACTTGATGCCAGATCTTTGTTAAATGATCTTTATCCTCCTATTGATCTTTAAAGCTTTAATTTTCAGTATTAGAAATCTTAATGAACCATTCATTAATTTTCTAATTATGTAGAGTCCACTAGATTTTAGATTACTATCTGAAATATCTTCATCATAACTCTTTATGATAGATTTATTACAGAATTCATGTTTATATCCAACAATTAGAAATAAACAATGAGTGTATTCTAATATCTAGGTCATAGAGACATTCTCTAAGACTAAGGGCTCCCACTGAAAATATGAAGTCTATTGATCTCATGGAAATTGTTGCAACACTTGCATCACTTTCAACATGGATGACCAATAAACATTAAGATCAAACTTCTAATATTCTAATACATATGCAACAAATTGCAAGTGTTATTAGAAGACCTGAGATACAATTATTAGACTTTACCTTATCAAATAAGTAAGCCAATTTTAATGATTATATGTAGATTATTCTGATGTACTATCCAATTCCTTCTCTAAGAATTCTAGATAGACTTGATAGTCATACTATCAACACATCAACATATTGCAGTATTGGCATTCATCCAACTCTTTGGATGTCATATGGAAGTCACAGAAGTACAGTCAACTCTTTGATTATACTTCTTACTTGGGTCCAACCCATGCTTCCACTGCGCTCCATTTATCTATAAGCAACCATTGCTTAAGACTAAGGATCTCTTATGTTAAATTCAAAAGAATTTAGTGTAAGAGCATTTTGATATTTGTACATGCTTCACCCAATTCATACAATATGAATATTATGAAGCTTAATGAATGACTAGAGTATAGACAGTAGAATGATGACACTCATCATCTACATCCATTTAAAACTCTTATAACATAGGTCCAGGTAGGTACTCAAACAATTTGAACACATCATCTCTTATAGAGCTACTATTCTACATAATGTAGAGAACCATATCATTCATGATTAAATGTCAAGAGCACATATGTATGCCAGAAAATCTTTATTGATTTTATAAGGATTATTTGATAATTACGATCATCATTGACATGTCACTTCCAAAGTACATTCGATGAGATCAAGACTTATAGAGACATACAAACCCTAGGGTTTTAGTCCTATTGTCTATTTAATTATCACTTCTCATTATTATGAGGAAACTTGCATATTGCAACCACATACATTGTGTGTCCAATTGCAAGTACAATATCTGGATCATAGGGTCCAATCCACGATATTTTACTGGTTATTATTGAGTATAATATTGAGTGGGTTTAATGAAGGATTATCTGAAATAAGAAATTTGCATAAATATATATAAGTATATAATTTACTTTGATTTAGGAATTTTATATCAAAGTTGTCTTGCCATGTCAACAATGAAAGTTCATTCCCTTAATCACTTTCAATGTAAGAGATATACTTACCATAATATCTCAAGCAAGATCTGGGATCTCCTTCCTTATCTTTGTTGCATCCCAATAATATGAGAACCTACAACTCGGATAAAAAGAAGCGGGAACACATTCCGCCTTGCAAGTCCAACTTGCATCTCCCAATTCGGTCTTTAACACCCGGGCCCACCACCCCTAAGGTGATGTTGACCCGCCATTAATTGAACCAACTGTCAACAGGAATACAACTCGCTATGCGCAATCCAATATCGCCCCAATAATATGAGGACCCGATATTGGGGTCACTACGCATACGTCATTACTCTTTCGAGAAGCGACGAGCCCGATCCAAATGGATCATATGCAGGAGCTGTCACTTCGGACAGGCGTCTCCCACATATAATATCTGGTGACGAAACCCTTCGCCTTGACGGGAGACCATGGATGTCACTTATGTGATCCTCCATCTCTTATTCAAATTTAATTAATTACTATGAATCACATTCATATAATTAATTCTTCCAAGGGAATTCTTAACTCCAATCATATTAGAGTATTTTAATTGGGCATAATTAACTTAATCATATTAAATTAATTATCAATCCAATTCAATCAATCAAACTTAATTTTATGCTTGAATATATATGGTATTAGTCTCAAAGTACGTATTAATTCGTATTTTAATAATTAGAAAAATACATCTTAATCCCTCGGACATTATCCCGGCCCTACCCGCTGTCATGGTCAGTACCGGCGGGAGTGGGACGGACCGCATACGTTGCAACCCGCTACCCCAACGATCCCCAACTAGACACCATATCCACCTCGGGAAAGGATAATGCCAAATTGATTAATTTGTACTTGAGATGATCATCGGTTTTTCAACCGAAATTATACCATATAGTAATCAAAACAATTTTGATTATAAGGAAATTTGCTAGACAAATTCCCAATCCTACTCAAGCAAGAGTTTGATGATTGTGATTTCAATTATGATTTAGATCAAATCTAATCAATTAATTGATTGGGGCCAAGTCAATTAAGGAAATAATCATTCTCTAATATTTCACAAATATTTTCCATAATTATTTCTCGAAATTAACAATTAATTTCATTAATTGACAATCACATGGTCTTGATTAGGAAAGTAATTTCAGCAGTGACCCCTACTTACTAAAATTAGCATATCTCAATCAATTTAAATCCAAATTAAGCAAAGTCAATTTCTAAAGTTTGCTAATTTGATTTAGAACAGAAACCAAGTGATGTTTCACGCATTTCGAGGCGTCTCTAAACAGTAATTAACTCTTTAATTACGTTAAGATTCGCAGTTCCCGTAACAGTGAATACATGTTCATTAAAACTACCATATCTAGAGCATACGAAATCCGATTTACGCAAATTCAGATCCTATGGTTTCCTTATTTAATGGGGAACAAAATCCAAGTGCTATTTTCGTATTTAAACAATTTAAACATGGCCGAAAAATTACACCAAACAGATCTGCGAAATCAAATGCGATAAAAAATTTCGCGACCTTAACGAACCCAAATCGTCCTCGGTTAGCGAATCATATTCGAAACCGTCGACCTAAGGCTCTGATACCACTTGAAGGATATGGTTAGATCCTCAAGCGCATCACGGAAGCGTGAGCGTCGTATCGAATACGACGAGGAGTGACTAGTCGCACTAGTTGCTCGATGCAGCGGAATTTAAAAATTTTATTACGACGAGACCACATGATCCAAGAACACTTCTCGGATCGTCTCGTCTAAACCACAAACAAGTAATAGGATTACCTCTTGAAGCGTGGTTGCGATCAAGTCTCTAAACGAAGAGACCTCCTGTCTCAAGTCCGATCCGACGGAGGAGACGCTTGCGAGCGCGGAGATGAACTGCGTGCTTCTCGCAATCCATGTTGATGATCCAAACGGCGGATCTCCTGATCTCGACACACGAGATCCGACGTCTTCTTCACGAGCGAGGCGCACCGAAGGAGACGGAGATCCACGAGCAGACGAACGGGCAGCATAATGACGATGCTACGGCGATGGAGAACTTCTCCATGGCATCCATGGTGGACGGCCATGAGAGGAAGAGAGAGGGCTGACCTCTAGAGAGAAAGAGAGAGAGAGATGTGCTACAATAGCACATGTTGTGTAAAGAGAGGGCATGGGTATGCCTCTCTATTTATAGGGTTTTGGGATCCATGGATCTCAATCCATGGGACAACACAAATCCAATGGTTCTCATTGATTGTGTTTCTTTCAATGGCTAAGATTTATGTTGGTAAAAACCAATAACAATTAATTTAATAAAAATCAAATATATGTAGAATATAATTTGATTTATATTAAATCAATCTTAATTAGAGAAATAGGAAAGGAGGCAAGCCTCCTTCCATAAGAAGGGTGGACGGCCACCACATTCCTTGTGGGAATTGTGGCCGTCCACTCTTCCTATATGGAAGGTGGATGCCTCTCCTATTATATGAGATTGTATTATCTCATAATTCTCTCTAATATCTCTCAACAACTTTTGTTGAATATTATTTCACAAAAATAAATCTAATTTATTTTGTGAACATTGCAATCATGCCATTGGAAAATTGTGAATCACATTCACAACCCAAAACAAAATGTAATTTACATTTTCAATTAATTAGACAATGTGTATCCAATACACATTAATAATTAATCTACTAATATAAATTATATTTAACTCTCTCCAATACATTATAAATCACATTTATAATATATTATGAATAATTGGATTTTACTATCCACATTATTCTTATCCATAATAATTAAATCACATTTAATTATATTGGATAACTTATTCTCATGTGCTCAAATAATATGAATCACATTCATATTATTTACATCTTTGATAATCAAATCACATTTAATTATCTAAGATAACTCTCTTTATAATATGAATCAAATTCATATTATTCATGATAATTAAATCACATTTAATTATCCATTTTCTCAATGCTCGGATACATATATCAACGATAGAATTATCCATGAACTCTTTCAAGGATAATGCGTTTTCTCCGCGAATACTTGGAGATAAGGACAGGGCGATTGTATTGTTCTATATGGAAGGTGGATGTCTCTCCTATTATATGAGATTTTATTATCTCATAATTCTCTCTAATATCTCTCAACAACTTTTGTTGAATATTATTTCACAAAAATAAATCTATTTTATTTTGTGAACATTGCAATCATGCCATTGGAAAATTGTGAATCACATTCACAACCCAAAACAAAATGTAATTTACATTTTCAATTAATTAGACAATGTGTATCCAATACACATTAATAATTAATCTACTAATATAAATTATATTTAACTCTCTCCAATACATTATAAATCACATTTATAATATATTATGAATAATTGGATATTACTATCCACATTATTCTTATCCATAATAATTAAATCACATTTAATTATATTGGATAACTTATTCTCATGTGCTCAAATAATATGAATCACATTCATATTATTTACATCTTTGATAATCAAATCACATTTAATTATCTAAGATAACTCTCTTTATAATATGAATCAAATTCATATTATTCATGATAATTAAATCACATTTAATTATCCATTTTCTCAATGCTCGGATACATATATCAACGATAGAATTATCCATGAACTCTTTCAAGGATAATGCGTTTTCTCCGCGAATACTTGGAGATAAGGACAGGGCGATTGTATTGTTCCACGTATAGTGACATGGATATTGAGATGATATCTCAAATCCAGATCGCGGGCCTCTCATAGATGCTTGATTAAATCAAGACCGCAAATCTAATCTTCTCATTGCATCTGAATCACATTCAGATCAATGTCCAATATTTGGACTAAGATCAGATTACTTCTCTACTGAGAGGAGTCACTAAAATCCAGACCCGTTTCATCACTCCCTAGGAATGGAAGCGTCATGGTTATACAATCGTTTATGATCACATCACCCTCAGGTATTCCTAATACCTGTACATCCTGCATACTGGAAGACTCTGAGTAACCCGAAGTATTAGATCAACTTTACACTGTCTACTTCAGGGTTTTATCAGTAAGTTTCTCATTCGATCATTGGGAGTCGGTATCGATCATATACTTTCCAAAAGCATATATCATACCTAGGTCTTGATCATATACTTTCCAAAAGTATATATCAAACCTACAAATTCAGTCAAGCTTCCAAAGCGAGACGACCATGCGCATGGAATTTGATTCTTCCCAATATCTCATGAGTGAGCTCATGTCTTCCGGTTCAGTAACTGAACCTGTATGATCCCTTTGAGAGATCGTATTACTCATATGCCCTTATATGCACACCAGCGCGCCGGTGTATAGACCTTGATTAGGTCATCAACCTATTGGTCTGCCAAATGTACATACTCAAACATATAGTAACACATCTGTCTCCGGTCAGAGGATGCGTGCATGTATCGTGACAGCATACGATATAGGACTTTGGTTATCTCGATCTCGTTAAGTCAACTCTTTGACCTAACTAATCTGACACCTCCGAATCTCTATTCCTATGCAGAGGACCTGCATCAAGAGGTCGGTCAGATATCAGCCTTTAGAGAAAGGATTGCCATCTCCTTCTCAGGCTAGAGATCATCTCTTAATAATCATTTGATGGTGCTTGATGAGTCCTCAATCTAACTCTTTAGATATTCATCCAAGCACTACCCTCTATGAATCAATAATTGAATCAACAGCTGTATGATCATCAAGATGGCCATGGTACACAACCCTAATTGTACTAAGGGACCTATTATGCAAATTATATACTCTTTATTTCAGATCAAGGAGTGAATTGCAATAACATTTATTGCATAATGGCTCGCCGTGGGCTCGTATGTCCAACATTATGGTCCATGCAGTTTCATACCCTGATGCAATGCCACAATAAGGAGCATATTCTGACTGATTCAGAGCCAGCGAACAAGACAGGGGCCAACGCATCATGGAAACAAGATGATGCATATGCTCGTATATGGCTCTCTGAGACACTTAGCATGGAGATTGCTAATGATATTTTCAATCAGCCAATTGCAAAGGCCATGTGGAACATATTGGCCGCTACATATGGACAATCGAAAAATGAAAGCAAGATACTCCAACTTCAGTTCGACATTTTCTCGACCAAGCTAAATGGTCGACCTCTACATGCACATTTTTCACATCTGAGAGGCATGTTTGAGCGACTCCACAGCTTCATGCCTATCAATACTAGTGTGGAACAACAGCAGACGTATCGGAATGCCACTATGACTGGTGTTTTGCTGTCCTCTCTTGACTCGGAGTACGATGTCGCTCGTACTCAACTACTGACTGGCGAGACCATATCACCAATGGAGGAGGTATACAAGTGGCTGAGCAGGATTACTACCACACCTACATCCACGCCACAGCCGACTTCCTCGGCTATGGCTGCTTCTCGTGGACGAGGCAGTGCGTCCCAGTTCTGTGGTCGTGGACCTCGTGGTAGAGGTGGAGGTTGTCAGCGTGGTCCATGTTCTTATTGTCGCCGTCCTGGCCACTTAGAGGAGACATGCTTTCACAAGCATGGCTTTCCGGCGTCTGCACGTATTGCTGAGCAGACTGACTCTTCACCTGCACCTACTACCGATGCACGTTTTGATGATCTTGTCTCGAGACTTCAAAAAATGGTGACCACTCCTGTGACTCAGACTGCAAGACCATCAGATGTAGCGGCCACTACCAGAGCACTACCCAGTTCATCAGGTAATTCATATGTGCTTACTAGTACCAGTAGCAACAGTTCCGATGTGACAGATTGGATTATGGATTCTGGAGCATCTCATCACATGTGTGGAGATTGGACACAGTTTTCTTCATACAGAACTATTCCTCCAGGGCATCCTGTAATAATAGCCAATGGAGTTCGGCTACCCATTGTTGGTCAGGGGGAGATTGTTTTAGCCCCTTCTATACGCCTTCAGAATGTTTTACATACTCCAGACTTTCAAATGAATCTTTTGTCTATTAGTCAGATTACAAAAGATTTACACTGTCGTGCCATTTTTGACCCATCTTCTCTTATGTTTCAGGGCATACTAATTGGCAGGATGATTATTCATGGTCGTGAGCAGAGAGGATTATACAAACTTGTTGTTCAATCATGTGCTGGGGTGGCCTCTATTCCCTCTGGATCTGCTTCGCATTTTTTGTGGCATCTTCGCTTTAGCCACCTTCCTCTCCAAAAGATGATACGTGTTCTCCCGCAACTATCTACTCGTACTACTCTGGACTGTGAAGCTTATCAGCTTGGGAAACACCATCGCTCCTCCTTTCCTAGTCGTCTAAGTCGTAGTAGTAGTCGGTCCTTTGAGTTGTTTCATTTTGACATTTGGGGTCCAAGTTATGTTCCTGATCATCAGGGGCATAGATTTTATATGGTTGTTGATGATTATTCTAGACTTTCTTGGGTTTTCTTTCTTAAACAAAAATCTGAAGTATGTGCTATAATTAAGACTTTTCTTATTGAGATCAACAACATTTTTTCTGCTAAAGTTAAATACATTCGCACCGACAATGCTTTGGAATTTTCTACTCTTCATTCGGCAGAATATCTCCAGTCTATGGGTATAGTTCATCAGACTTCCTGCACTTATACATCACAGCAAAATGGGGTTGCAGAACGCAAACATCGTCACCTCTTAGACATCACGAGGACCTTGTTGATTCACAGTGGTACACCTCATTCTTTTTGGGGGGATGTCGTCCTAATCGCCTGTTATTTGGTAAATCGCATGCCATCCACTATTCTTGGAGAGAAGAGTCCCTTCTCGATTGCGTTTCCCGAAAAGGAACTCTTCACACTTACACCTCGTGTTTTTGGATCGGTAGACTTTGTCCATGACTTTACTCCTGGTCGTGACAAGCTGTCACCTAGAGCTGTCAAATGTATCTTTGTTGGTTATTCTCGTACCCAAAAAGGGTATAGATGTTTTGATCATGTTGGGAGAAAATACTATGTCAGTGCTGATGTTACTTTTTTCTAATCTATTATGTATTTCTCTCTAAAGGTGATAGGTTGTCTACTACTGGATCCAGAGAAGATGTTGTGGTTCTTCCACCTCCATCTCCTCCTTGTGATGTCCCGAGGTCTTCACCACCTATACCACCCCCACCACCACCACCGCCACCTCCACCTCATCACAAAGAGTCTACATTCTTACCACATGTTTATTCTTGCAGGTCTTCTACTCGCCCCTCTGCTCATGCGCCTACCACATCATCCACCATGCCTCAGGTATGTCAGGAACATATTATTTCTACTGATGGCACTGGAGATTTTATTGATGAACAGGAAGAGTCAATTCCAGAGGATGGTGAAGGTGATGACCTAGAGATACCGATTACTCTAAGGAAACCTTGTCGCCAATGTGCTACTTACCCAATGGCTGCACATGTTTCTTTGGATCATCTGTCAGAGGATTACAAGAAGTTTATAGTGGGACTTTCTGCTGTTACTATTCCACGAACGTATCAGGAGGCGCTCCAGGACAGTAGGTGGTGCCTTGCTATGGAAGAAGAGATGGCGGCTCCGCGATCACGTGGCACATAGAGCATTGTTTCACCTCCACCAGGAGCATCTATTGTGAGTTGCAAATGGATATTCATGGTCAAGCAAAGGGCCGATGGCAGTGTCGATCGATTCAAAGCAAGGCTTGTTGCTCAAGGGTTCACCCAAACCTATGGGGTGGATTATCAAGACATCTTCTCTCCAGTAGCAAGACATTCTACACTACGCATTCTGCTATCTGTTGCCGTTTCCAGAGACTGGCCTATGTATCAACTTGAAGTCAAGAATGCCTTTCTCTACGGGGATCTCCAAGAGGAAGTATATATGCAACAATCACCAGGATTTAATACTGAGGGGGGGTCTCAAAAGGTGTGCCGCCTTCACAAGGCGATTTATGGCCTGAAGCAGAGTCCAAGAGCTTGGTATCAAAAGCTATCGGAGTTGATAGAGCAAAAGGGGTTTGTGCGGTCTACTGCGGACCACTTACTATTTGTACAGAGGACACCTAGAGGTATCGCGGCTATTCTTGTTTATGTGGATGATATTGTCATGACAGGAGATGATGAGCAGGGTATTCTTACCGCCAAGGAGTTCCTTAGTCAGCAGTTTGTGACTAAGGACCTTGGAAATCTTCGCTACTTTATTGGATTAGAATTCGCCACAAATCAACGTGGACTCGTGATGAATCAAAGGAAATTTGTTATGGACCTCCTATCTGAGACAGGCATGACAAGGTGCAAACCTGCTTCTACTCCTGTGGATGTAAGCATGAGATTGTATGATGAGTGTTGGGGAAATAAGAAAGCTTGTTTATTCCATCAGCCCTAGGCTCTCTTATATAGGAGAGCAGTCTATGGGTAAAATACATAAAGAGTCCAATAGAAAATAAAAGTATAAGAAAAGTACAGAAGTGAATAATATATCTCTACACTCCCCCTCAAGGTGGAGCATAGATATCAATCATGCTCAGCTTGGACGAACACTTCTGGAACGGCCCTCGAAGTAACGCCTTGGTAAAAATGTATGCAGTTTGATCCTCTGAGCTAACATGGGATGTAACAATAAACCCCTTCTGAATCATGTCACGTATGAAGTGACAATCAACCTCAATGTGCTTGGTCTGTTCATGAAATGCTGGATTATTTGCAATGAATAGAGCAGTATGATTGTCACATTCCAGAGCCATAGGAAGCGGGACTTCTATATTTAGATCTGCAAGCACAGCCTTTATCCACATCATTTCTGTACTGACCTGAGCTATAGCCTTATATTCAGACTCAGCACTGGACCTTGTTGCAACCGTTTGCTTCTTGCTTCTCCATGAGACTAGAGAATCTCCAACATACACAGCGAACCCAGTGGTGGACTTCCTATCCTTGGGGCACCCTGCATAATCTGCATCTGCACAAGCTGATATCGTCACCTCCTTGTTTTTCTTAAACAGCAGACCTGCACATGAAGATGACTTGAGATACCTGAGTATCATATGTATAGCATCCATGTGTACCTCATGTAGTTGCTACATAAACTGGCTCACTCGACTCACAGCAAAGAAGATATCGGGCCTGGTAATAGTAACATAGAGAAGTTTGCCCACCAGATCTCTGTATCTTCTCTTATCCACCTCACCAGCGTCATCATCATATAATTTCATATTGGGATCCATAGGTGTAATGGCAGGTCGGCAACCAAGCATTCTTGTTTCACTCAACAGGTCAGTGACATATTTCCTCTGGGTCATTACCAACCCATGAGGATTTCTGGCAAACTCCAGTGACGAATTCACGTCCCAGCATTTCTTTTGCCCTCTGGATTCCCTGTTCATCATCACTTGTAATCAGAATATCGTCTACATACACCATAATAGCAATAATACCTCTAGGTGTCTTCTGTACGAACAGGGAATGATCAGCATTAGAACGTATGTACCCCTGTTTCTCAAACAGGTCTGAGAGCTTCTAGAACCAAGCTCTGGGGCTCTGCTTAAGGCCATAGATAGCCTTATGAAGTCTGCACACCGTAGGACACTCCCCCTCAACAGTAAAACCAGGTGGTTGTTGCATGTAGACTTCCTCCTGTAAGTCACCGTATAAGAATGCATTCTTCACATCTAACTGGTAGAGCGGCCAATCACGAGTAACTGCAACAGAAAGGAGGATCCGTAGGGTGGAATGACGAGCAACCGGCGAGAATGTATCAAGATAATCCACCCCATATGTCTGTGTGAAGCCACGAGCAACAAGGCGAGCCTTGTATCTGTCAATGCTGCCATCTGTATGCTGCTTAATTTTAAAGACCCTCTTGCAGCTAATTGTAGATACATCAGTAGGTGCATGAACAAGGCTCCAGGTGCCTTTGGACTGAAGAGTTGCCATTTCTTCTTCCATGGCCAAGCGCCATCGACTATCCTTCAGTGCATCTTGATAATTCCGTAAAAAATCCACTGCTGATAATGCAATGACAAAGTTCCTGAATTCGCCAGTGATACGGTCAAACGACACAGAAGATGCTATAGGATATGACGCGCAGCTCCGCTTCTGTTTCGTAGAGCAATAGGTACATGTAAATCATCTGTCTCCTCAGCTGGCCTCTGTAACACATCCTGCTCAGGAAAATCATCAGATCCATCAATAGTAATATTTTCATAACAAACCTCAGGCGAGCTGGATGATGAGCGGTGACCATGAGCAGAAGCAGGCCTACGGGTATAGTGGAATGGCAGTAGTGAAACAGACACAGTGGCTAGAAGTGTAGGAGATGGTAATGGTTTTGGTGGTGGTGGTGGTGGTGGTGGCATGTATATAGCATCAGTAGTGTCAGAGGGAACCAGTTGATCACCTGTAGACGAGAAGTACATAACGGATTCGAAAAAAGTGACATCAGCACTGACTAAATACCTCATACGCAATGGATCATAACACTTGTACCCCTTCTGTAATCTGGAGTACCCGACAAAGACACACTTGACAGCCCTAGGAGAGAGCTTGTCAGTCCCGGGAGACAACTGGTGAACAAAGGCTACCGAGCCAAACACGCGAGGAGTAAGGGAGAACAATTCTTTGTCAGGTAAAATAAGAGAGAATGGAATCTTCTCACCTAAGACAGATGACGGCATTCGATTAATAAGATAGCACGCTGTAAGAACAGCATCACCCGAGAAAGAATGAGGGGCATTACTCTGTATAAGAAGCGGCCTGGTGACATCGAGTAAGTGATGGTGTTTCCTTTCAACAACCACATTCTGTTGGGAAGTATAGGCACAGGATGTTTGATGGATAATCCATTGAGATGAAAAATAACTGGATAGGGTATGAGTATAGAGTTCCAGGGAATTATCACTTCTCACAATATTAACAGATGCAGAAAAAACATTACGAACTTCATTAATGAAATTGATGATAATATTCCCCGCTTCAGATTTATTCTTTAATAGAAATACCCACGACACACGAGAGAAATCATCCACAATAACTATATAAAACATGTGTCCCTGATGATCAGGAACACAACTAGGACCCCAGATATCGACATGAAATAACTCAAACTTGGAGGTACTACTCCGACACTAACGACTGGGAAAAGTAGACCTGTGATGTTTTCCCAACTGACAAGCCTCACATTGAATGGACGTGTGAGGTGAAACATGAGGTAACCCATGACGTAGCTTCTGAAGCGGTAGATGTCCAAAGCGCAGGTGCCACAGTAATGGGGAGATGGATCCAGCAGGTAGAGATGAGGTTCCAGCATAAGGAGTCCGACTAAGGCGATAGAGGCCGCCTTGCTCATAGTCACGCCCAATCACATTGCCTGTAAGGATGTCCTGAAAAACAAGAGAGGATGGATCAAAAATTGCTCGACAATGTAAATCCTTTGTAAGTTAGCTAATGGACAACAAATTCATCGAAAAATCAGGTGCATGTAACACGTTCTTGAGATGCATGGATGGTGTCAATTTAATCTCCCCTGACCAGTAATCGGGGAATGTGTTCCATTAGCAATAACCATTGTACGGCCAGGAGAAACATGTTTGTATCCTGTAAGTAGACCTTGATCACCACACAGATGATGTGTGGCACCAGAGTCCATAATCCACTCTAAAGTATCTGATCCACTACTGCTAGTGAATGTATAGGTGCTACCTGATGTACCGGTGGATGCAGATGTAGATGCGGCAACGTCGGCGTGACTCTCAGAAGTAGACGTTGATGTTGCGGGACCAGATGGAGGAATGATGCCCCTCAGACGGGCTACAAGATCATCAAAGCGCTTATCCATAGATGACGCGACTGGGGACTCGATTTGTTCAGTGACTCGTGCAGAAGCCGGAAATCCATGCTTAGAATAGCATGTGTCTTCGGTATGTCTAGAACGATGGCAAAAAGTACATGATGGCCGAACACGGCCTCCTCTACCGCGAGGTCCACGACCACGGAACTGATGATGATGACCTCCTCGACCTCTATTGGTTGCCATGGCTGAGGCTGTTGGATTCGTAGCAGACGAGGGAACAGTGATACGACTCAGCCTATGAAAAGCTTCCTCCATAGGAGGAATAGTAGAATCCGTCAAGATCTGGGAACGTGCTGCCTCGTACTCAGGATCAAGGGCAGCAAGAAAAACATCCACCATAGTGGTATTTCGATAGGTCTTCTGTTGCTCTGGAGTGGTTGTGAGAGGCATGAAGCTATAAAGCTTCTCAAACATTCCACGAAAAGACGTGTACAACGAGTGTAGAGGACGTTTATTCTGCTTGATAGTAAATATGTCATGCCGGAGCTGCAGAATCTTCGTCTCATTCTTTGCCTGAGAATATTTAGCAGCCAGAATATCCCACATTGCTTTTGCAGTGGGCTGATGAATATCATTGGCAATCTCAATTGCCAGGGTTCCAGATAGCCAAATCTTGGCATATGCATCATCTGCCTCCCATGAGGCATTGACCCCAGTCTTCTCAGCAGGCTCTTCTTCAGTAAGAATGTGTTTCTTACAGGTTGACTTCATTATACTCATGAACTGCATTGCCCACAGTTCATAATTTGAACCATCCATCTTCACAATCGGTGCTGGACCTCTGAAGGCACCTATAGATGGGATGTCTGCATTGCTCTCTGACATAGTAATAACGGAAGACTGGGGTAGTAGACTGAAGATATGATCGTCTACATGGACATTAACAGGTTTAGTTGCATGTGTAGACTCAAGCAACCAAACCCATTACTTTGGAGAAGCGTGCGCGGAACGAGTTCTGAGGTCACAGACGCGCTTGACTTAGGGTTGCACGTGCACGGAAGTCGAGACCTTTACACGCACAGTTGCACGCAGGAAGGTCACGCGCAGGCGCGCGCTGGGGCACGCGAAGATCACCCGCACTGGGGCACGCGCAGGGAGATCACGCGCAGGTCACGCACGAAGATCTCGCGCAAGCGCGCAGCGCGCACAGGCCGAGCACGACGCTCAGTGCGCACGACGCGTAGAGGAGGCGGGCGGAGGCGCGAGATCGGAGGCATGGAGGCGCGCGGAGGCGCGGAGGAGACGCGCGGAGGCGCGAGGAGAGAGGGCGGCACGATACAGGAAGGCGCGGAGGGCTCGAAGGTGGGGCTAGGGTTAGGGTTTGGCTCGAGAACTCCGGTCTAGGACCGTCGCTCTGATACCATGTTGGGAAAATAAGAAAGCTTGTTTATTCCATCAGCCCTAGGCTCTCTTATATAGGACAGCAACCTATGGGTAAAATACATAAAGAGTCCAACAGAAAATAAAATTATAAGAAAAGTACAGAAGTGAATAATATATCTCTACAATGAGGACACAGAAGAGATTGACAGGAGGAGATATAGAGAGCTTGTTGGGAAGCTTCTATACGCCACTACTACCAGGCCGGATATTGCTTTTGCAGTTAGCAAAGTCAGTCAGGTCATGGAGCAACCCAGGAAGGTACATATGGATGTCATTCACATGATCTTGTTGAACACGTCACCTGGTTCTGGCCTTATGTTCAGTAGGGATGCATCACTTGAGGTGACAGGATGTGCAGATGCAGACTATGTTGGTTGTCTCAGGGACAGAAAGTTGGCTTCTGGTTTTGCTATCTTTGTGGGCAGTTCACTTGTTTCATGGAAAAGCAAGAAGCAGACTGTGGTGGTCAGATCTAGTGTTGAGTCTGAATACAGGGCTATGGCACAAGGATGTACAGAAATGATGTGGGTCAGATCAGTATTGACCGACCTTACTGTTGAGGTTTCTCTTCCTATGAAGCTTTTATGTGATAATCAAGCAACTCTATTTATATCCAATAACCATGCTTTTCATGAGCGGACAAAGCGTATCGAGGTGGATTGCCACTACACTAGAACATGATCCAGAAAGGCCTTATATCCACCCCTCATGTTTCCACAGGAGATCAGACTGCATATATCTTCACAAAGGCACTGGCCAGAGGTTCATTTCAGAGATGTTGTTCCAAGCTGAGCATGATTGATATTTATGCTCCAGCTTGAGGGGGAGTGTTGAGATGTTTATTTATCACCGTACTATATTTATGGTTTATGTTTTCTTTGGGTATCACGTATGTAATTAACCCTTGGCTCCTCTCCTATATAAGAGAGCCTTGGGATCTCTTTTCTCAAATGAAT
Source organism: Ottelia alismoides (assembly GCA_037367405.1). Lineage (NCBI taxonomy): Eukaryota > Viridiplantae > Streptophyta > Magnoliopsida > Alismatales > Hydrocharitaceae > Ottelia > Ottelia alismoides. The sequence goes on along the minus strand of JAZKJV010000320.1, from coordinate 286,685 downwards.
GAATTTTATCCCAACACCTTTCGATTGGTCATGCCGTTAATTGAAAGGAAACGATTGCATAGAGGGGCACCTCTTGATCCCCATACACCTGAGTCCGTCTATAGTAATAGAGTGAATGAAATTCCTATTCTGTCACTAGCCACAAAATGAAAGAACCAAGTATTGGCATCTCCTTTTCTAACCAACTTTATCACGATCTTTGCCTCCACTCAACTTCGTCTTCTGATACTCTAAGTGAAAAGCCAAAAGATGGTTGGCCCTATCCTCAATCTCCTTTGTACTCGGTTCCCTCTCGTCCTCAAATTTGTCGAACCTGGACAGTGTATCAGGAGCTGAGCTTCTCCTGTTGCGACGCTGCTCTCAAATCCTTTCATTGTATTCCATGAGGTGGTTTTTGAGCTCCCTCAGTTTAGTCATTAAGTGAGCAGTGATTGAATCAGTCGAGGTAAAGCTCCTCCAGAACTTCTTTACCTTATCTTGGAATCCATCTTCAAGAAGGAAAGCATGCTCAACCCTAAACATGGACCTCGATATAATCCCCCTACCTGAATCCCACGGCAAGTGGTTGTGGTCCGAGTATGCACATGAGATTGCAAATGCACTGGCCAAAGGAAAAACCGCATCGCCTCCACTGATAACAGAAATCGATCCAATCATGAGATCAATCTGGAATTCCTCCACGTGTATTGGCACGCATTCAGGTCGAAGATCTTCAGTCGTAACTTCAAGATCAACAACAAAAGCGCTTCACATTCCCGCACTAGCCCACCTTGCAATCTCGATATGGCATCTCATCGCAGCGTCACGTTGAAATCACCCCCGATAATCCACCCCTCAGTAGGGTATACCTCTCAAACTCGATGGATATCCTCCAACATTCCAGAGATATTCAAACCATTGGTATTCCATAAATATTGGTAATAATTATGCATCTCCCATCGTTCTATGACTCAAGTGCGTAGTAATTGCATAACGACCCCTCGTCTTGGCCTCCTCCATCATGAACCAGTGCCAATTCCAACCAATCACCAAACCACTTGTTGTAGCGTCTTAGTCAATAGATCTAAACTATGGAACTCCTACTTCTCACCATAAGGAGTACATCGCCGATGCAGTTTTCATTTATTGAAGAATCACAATGTCCTTCGATTCCTTGGTAATCTTTCAGATTGTCGGTCTTTCCTTCAGCCTACCCAAGCCCTACATATTCCAGGTCAACACCTTCATTTGGAAACAACATTGTTCCCTCTCAGTGGAATAACCCCCAAACATTCCACCAACTCCCTACAGATATGATCCTCCTGAACCTTGACTCCTTGCATTTCCTCTACCCTTTCCCCTAGCATAGATGAACCATCTAACAAGTCGCCACTTACCCCCCATCCTACGATGTATATCCCGTTAGTTGAATAGGTACCTTGTCTCGCACCTTCCAACTGAGGTAAATCCGCACGTCATCGAACTCCTTCGAGATTATTGTCACTCCCTCTCTACTCTCATATTCTTTAGGGATAGAGCTAAATTCCCTTTCCAATAGCCACTTGCCAATGGGTCTAAAAACCTAGACTTTTGGTCAAATCTCATGTTTTTGGTCCTATTTCGGTCACCCACCATGCATATGTCGTCCCCTACGACCAATTGCCTCTTCTCCAATGATCTCGGTATTCGCGAAGCCACGACAATCTCACCCTCCTAAACGAGATCCTTCGATGTACCTCCTTCTCCGATCTCTAGTGGTGTCGCCAAAGTTCACAACGATCTCCCATCGCAACCCATCTTTGCCTCTACACAGGGGCCCAACCGGTAAACCAACCCAGCATCTCTAGGGGTCACGGGTTGTGTTTCAAGCAGCAAAGAGCACTCCCCAACGAATTTCGGTACCCTAAAAGGTGCCCATCAAGGGATCCTAAACCATGGTAGGTCTCCCCCCGCTCCTCCAAAAACATGTTGCACGCCACCTACAGAGAGTTCAATCGATTTACACATAACCAACCATCGGATCTTCATTAAGTTCCTTCAAAGGTGAAAGGTTATTTCAGATCTCCATAGAACAGATTGTTCCAACAGTCCATTTCCACCTCCATTGGATCCAGGTCGAACTCGAAAGGGACCTCCACTTGCTCTGATTTAATAACATTCACCTGAATGTCTAAAAAACAACCTCAACATCCCCCAAAAGCACATCTCTGACCAAAAGTTGCAGCCCTCAGACTCCAATGTGCCCAGGGCTTTACCTTACTCCAACCAATTGACAGTGTATGACAACTCTCGAGAGTCAGGAAGTTCCATCATCGTGACCCTCCAACTTCCATCTTCATTTGCATCGAAGGCCTACCCGGTTGTGCACCTCTTTGGCCACCGACATCTCCATCAACTCCATCCGAAACAAACTCATCCCCACCCACAGTTGTAAACTTGATGGAATCTTCGATCCTCTAATGGCTGCTTCCACTATGGCATGGCTTCCAGACCATTCAGCCCATCTGAGATAATCGAGGTGAATGTTCCATGCTCAACAAGCACTTTCTCGACGGTATCAAAATCCCTCGCCTATAAAGGAAGCCCTTAATGGTTAGGACCGTGTAATGTGTGAAAGTCGTCACTCCATCCCGCAAAAACAGCCTTCTCCAGCCGATACCTTCCCTCGACTGCTCTGCATCAGTTCCCCGCAACAACAATTGCACCTCCTCCATCGAGAGGCCACAAGCGCAGACCAATGACCACTCCAGGTGCATCATATCCCCCTGCATCCAAAGGACCCTATGGAGTTCCGACAAGCCCCGATGTAGCGGTCATGCTCGCCGCACTTGAAACATCTTTACTACCATAACCTTTGACTACCTCTGCTAGGCCCTAGTCACCAATCGAGAGTAGCATATGGTACCTTCCTACTGTTGAGAGACCTCACCTACTACGAAGCCTTTCTTGCCTTTCCAGCTCTTCTCCTTACCACCAATCTCCAGCCCTCGTCAGCCATCCCAGCACTTGCTGATCTTGTCCTACCAACTTGGTTAAATAATCTTAACATATTACCCTAGCTTGACATAAAAATTACCTTCAAGGAAAATTTTGAATAGCATTATGCTAAATACAATATGGATAACTGATGCAAACGGATTGAAATCGGCGTCGACAAAATAATATATTTTTTTTGGTATGGTGGATTTTTGGTAGAAGAACGAGATGGATTGAGAAGAGAAATTGGAGGGGTTGAGAGGAAGAAAAACTCGTCGGAACGAGGGGTTTGGAGAAGAGAACTCGCCGGGAATGCAAGAGGTTGAAGGAGGAGAACCGTGGAGATCGCGTGGAGGGAGAGAGAGAGGGAGAGGGGATAGAGATAACAATCTCAATTTCTAATTCATAATTGACTGCTTAAAAACAATGGCCTACCCTCTCTTTATATAGGAGAGAGGGGTTTACAAAAATAGTAAACTAACTTAATTTTTATCACTAATTATCCTAATTGGACTCTAATTAATTAATTGACCAAAATTAAAATTAAAGTCTACGAAATAAACATTGAGATCACATGCGATCTCAATTATTTAATTAAACAACTACGACAACCAAAAAACGTAAATAAAATTGATGATTAACTAATTAAATAAATGTGGCCCTATAATCTGGGGTCACGCTGCATCAACTCTCCACCGCTTTAAAAATTCGGCTCCTGACGAATTGCGTGATGTAGGTGGATCGTTGGAGAAATCATCGTGGAATTGGGACTTCAATTTCCCCCAATGCAATCATTTTCCACGTTACGTTTGTAGTTTTTTCCAATTGGCGGGCACCACTGCAATTTTCGTACCCCTTCAATTTTCTTGGCTTTGTTCTTTCTGCAAATAGGAGTTTTAAGGAATTTATTTTTGTAATTTTTCCAAATGATTTCCCAATCCCCCAATTCCAGGGATTCGGTTCTCTTCCCCCGTGTCCTTAGGGTTTGGGGCCTTTTTTTAGGCGTAGGGGCGGCGTGGAACCTCCAATCGCCGGTGGCCGGGACGAGTTGGCGTCGGCACCGCATGGGCGACGGCGTGGAGATGAGTTGCTGCAGTTCGCGGCTAGGCGGGGTGCGCCGAGGTGCACGGTCAAGGCGCGCGATGCGAAGTCGCTCTGGGAGATGGCGGGCACGGCGCCAGTCGGGTTGGCGATGGCGAGCTGGGAGGGGAGGTCGCGGGCGCCAGCAGGCGGCGTTGGCGCTGTATTGGCGGGGAGGAGGTGGCGCGCGTGGGAGGGCTGGGGGGAGGCCACGCCGCCAGGGGTCCATTGCCTTGGGGCGGTGGTTGCTGTGGCAGAGGCCTAGTTGAAGGCTCCAGCGAAGGCGCCCATCGAGGGGTAGGGCTTCAACCACCGCAGAGAGATCAACAGGCTCCCCCATGATACTTGCATCATACATGGGTTCCACATCTTCCTGGACAGCAACATCTACTGCACAAATTTCGAGGTTTTCGTATTCCTCGTCCGCAGGATCTTCGTCGAAGATGGGTCCTTGGTCCCCCTTTGCTTCTTGCACAATAGTTGTATCAAATAGATCTTCATTTGGAATAAAAATACCTTCGTTTTCTGCACCGAAATCGGGTTGGATTGTGGCTGCCACGATCTGGTTTTCGTCGTCGACGGATGAATCTTCATCTAAGGTTGTGTCCAACCATGCTTGGACCTTCAAGGATGCCGCAAGACGCTTTTTGTACTTCTGTTGACGCGAACGCGCATGCGGCCCATAAGATACGCGGTTGAGATCAAGCTTGAGACGTCAATATGCCACGGGATCGTTGAGTCGTAGGAACGACTCAATATCCATGCTCTGATACCAATTGATGCAAACGGATTGAAATCGGCGTCGACAAAATAATATATTTTTTTTGGTATGGTGGATTTTTGGTAGAAGAACGAGATGGATTGAGAAGAGAAATTGACGGGGTTGAGAGGAAGAAAAACTCGTCGGAACGAGGGGTTTGGAGAAGAGAACTCGCCGGGAATGCGAGAGGTTGAAGGAGGAGAACCACGGAGATCGCGTGGAGGGAGAGAGAGAGGGAGAGGGGATAGAGATAACAATCTCAATTTCTAATTCATAATTGACTGCTTAAAAACAATGGCCTACCCTCTCTTTATATAGGAGAGAGGGGTTTACAAAAATAGTAAATTAACTTAATTTTGATCACTAATTATCCTAATTGGACTCTAATTAATTAATTGACCAAAATTAAAATTAAAATCTACGAAATAAACATTGAGATCACATGCGATCTCAATTATTTAATTAAACAACTACGACAACCAGAAAACGTAAATAAAATTGACGATTAACTAATTAAATAAATGTGGCCCTATAATCTGGGGTCACGCTGCATCAATAACCACGCCCTATTGCCACTCACTTCATCCATGCAGGTGAGACGTGGAAGTAACTGTTCTATTGTATTGGATGCTGACGAGCTTAATTATACTATCAAAGCAGAGAAAGCTAAGTGCCACTGGAAGATCTCTGATAACAGAAGCCAATTATTTCCTTGAGAGAAAAAGTAGGCCTGGGTATGAAAACAACACGTCAGTGGAAAAAACTCTCTGTTTCATGGCAGCTTCCAGAAGATACAGTGGTAAATATTGTGCCTGCTCAGGACTCCTTACTATTAATACTTAGTGGAAATTTACGCAAGATAGGGCTACCGGTTTGTCAAAGAAAGGGACGTCCTGCTATCAAATGGCAGCTTTCTGGCAGGCAACAGTTGGTCAATGGCCTTGAAATTTTAAAAGTTCCACCTGAGCATGCAGTAATGAGTCAATGACTAGTGTGGACTCCAATAAATGGTCTCTAAAGTTGAGTTCTTTTGGTTAAAATCCACCTAATAGTGCGCTAATGTGACACATCTTTCAAGAGGGACAGGTAAATCGATGCTCCAAAGAACAAGGCAATAAATGACTATATAGTGATACTACATATTATTTCAAACTTCAAAGTCCTTTCTCCCCTAACAGGTATTTTCACCCTTTTCCATCACTTTCAAGTGCTTGAAAAAATATTTGAACAGATTCAAGAACTTCCTGTAAATGTGAACTAAGGGCGAGAAAGTACAAATTTACCTAAGAATTCTTCTAATTGTAACGTTTCTAACAGGAATCTCGTCTTCTGGCCTGCACGTAATCAGGTTTTTCACCTGAAAATGAGGACATATACAGCAGTTGCTTTCCCATTCAATAAGCTCCAGAATAGGAACTGACATGGAAATAACATGTGATAAAAACGTAATAGAATCACAAAGGTAGCAGTTTTAGTTCAAGTTGAAACAAAAAGAAATCCAAACAAAAGTTCTGTGGGTGCTGAACTTCCGTGGGTGCTGGATTCATTCATTCAATCAACTTATTGCAACTTCTCAAGTCTGGGAGACTCACAGTACTGATTGTCATTGTATATTTTCTATTGAAGCCACAGTGTAAAAATTATTAATTTCCTATCATATATGTTAGAAAAATTAACATTCATGCATTTCTTATTTCTTTGTTTTGTAATTTTACTTTTGGTTATTTGCCCTCTAGGGGTTTACCTTTCTATGTAACAGAGTCGTATGGCTACAGAATAAACAATTCATTCATTTCATTCCACGTGGTACCAAAGTGATGCAGCATGGGCCCCAAACATAGGGCCAAATATTTATTTATTTTTAATTGTCAATTTTATTTACGTTTTTAAGTTGTCGTAATTGTCTAATTAAATAATTGAGATCGCCTATGATCTCAACGTTTATTCGTAGAGTTAATTTTGGTCAAGAGTCTAATTAGGGTAATTAGAGGTCAATTGAAATTTTAAAATTTGTCAGAGTCCAATTAGGATAAGTTGGTAGTCAATTTTAATTAGTTTACTATTTTTGTAACCCCATCTCTCCTATATAAAGAGATGGTAGTCCAATGTTTTTATACAGTCAAGTGATAATTAAAGTTGAGATTTTTATCTCTCTCTCCTTCCTCCTCTCCCTCTCTCTCCACGCGATCTCCGCGGTTCTCCTCCTTCAACCTCTCGTATTCCCGACGAGTTCTCTTCTCAACCCCTCTATTTTCTCTTCTCAACCCCTCTCTTTCTTCTACCAAAAAAAATCCACCACAAAAAAAATATTATTTTCGACGACGCGAAAATCCGATCCGCATCATTTGGTATCAGAGCATGGATATTGAATCGTTCCTACGATTCAACGATCCCGTTGCATATTGGCGTTTGAAGCTTGATCTCAACCGCATATCTCATGGCATGCAGTCTCGTTCGCGTCAACGAAAGTTCAAAAGGCGTCTTATGGCATCCCTGAAGGTTCAAGCATGGCTGGACGCGCTGACCGACGAAGATCTCGCCATCCACGACGAGAAACTTGATGCCACGAAGTTTGACGAAGAAATCATCGTTGAGGAAGACGAAACAACCGCTGTCCAGGCCGTTTCAGAAAAAAAAAAACCGAAGAAACGACTCCCGTCCAGGCCATTTCGGGAGAAGAAAGGAGCAATCCGAGCGTTGTTGAGGTATGTTCAGACTCACAAAATTCCCTGTACAACCCCTCCAGCCTACAGCTCTTCCTCGACACCCCCACCAGCCGCGACTCGGCCTCCCCGGCGCCTTCTCCCCTCCCCCCGGCCCCTGCTCCTCCCCAGCAACCCCCTCCCCACGCCGCGCCTTCCACCCGTCCACCACCTGCACCTTCCCGGTGCCCCCTGCGACACCCCCACCGTCGTCGCCTTCCCAGTCCCGCACCCCTCGCCTCCCCGTCCCGCTCGCCGCCTCTTCCCCAACTTCTTCTCGCCGCCCCGCGACTCTCTTCCTTTCCCCTCGCGTTCCCCACCTCTCCTGCGCCTAACCTCGCTGCCACCCTCCCTCTCGTCCACATCGCACGCCTCCCTCTCTTCTCGCCACTTCCCCTTCTCTCCACCGCACGCCTGCCGCCTAACCAACCCCGCATCACGCCAGTGCATCCTCCTCCCCAGTGCCTCCCCTTCCCCGCTACCCTTCCCAGGACCCCCACCCTCCGCCCGCCACCGCGCCTCCAGCGCGAAGCCCCGGTCGACCCCCGCCTTCCCTCTGAGCCGCGCAGGCCCTTGCCGCCGTTGAATAGGCGCCACCCTCAACCGCGTTGTATACGCGAGGAGCTTGGGCGAACCCTAACGGGTGAACCGAAGTTTGCGGGATGCGGATCCCAGGACTTCTGGGAATGGTTATTTAGGAGAAATTACAAAAGAAACCCCCATGAATACCCTAGTTGCAGAAAAGCCAAAAGAAAAAAAAAGGGTAAGGAACAATGAAGGGGTACGAAAATTGCACCCACACCCCTGGCGGCGGAAATATTTAAAAAAGAGGGTTGTAATTAGGAAATCAGGAGATCTTCCTTATCCAAATAGGACTAGGACCTTGGGTTTTCCCTATATAAGGACCCCATGGCTCCATTCCTTGGAAACATCTCCTCCCCTCCTCTCCTTGTGCCATTGCTTCACTATGGATTCTCCAAGGGCCGTATTTTCCATGCCTCATCAATTTTTCAGGCATCACAAGAAGGAGACGACAATCAAGAAAACGCCGTCGTTCGCGCCGCACATGTTCTTCAACCACAACAGCCGCGTCATCCCCGCCCGCGTATGGACTCCGCCGTTCGCTCCACACCAATTCTTCCAGACGATAGACGTATGGACTTCCGACGAGTTCTCTTCTCAACCCCTCTATTTTCTCTTCTCAACCCCTCTCTTTCTTCTACCAAAAAAAATCCACCACAAAAAAAAATATTATTTTCGACGACGCGAAAATCTGATCCGCATCACAAAGCAACGGTCGTATAATTGAGCCATGTTATCCCCAGAGGCCAACCCCACCTACCCCTTTCCGTGTTGCGCCGCCGCCCTCCCTCTCGTGTCACCACCGTGCCGCCAACCAACCCCTTCGGCATCACCCAGCAGTCCCGTGCCGCCCAAAGGCCTCACCCCCCCCCCCCCCCGATGCCCATCGGTACTCCTCATGTCACATGCATGCCCTAGGCCACCATGTGTTCTGATTTTGGTGCATTTTGGATGATTTCCGACCACAAAATACACGTCGCTAGCCTAAGGTTGCCTCCAGAATTGATGGGACAGGTTCTGCCCCGAGTTTGCAAACACAACCTATTCCATACATGATTTTGTAGACAATATCAGAAAATTCTATACTCTCAATCACGTCCTTTACAGGATCCTTCGTTCATCATGACAAAAAATAAGGTCAATATATAATACATCTTCCATTGGGGCCTTAAAGGCTTCATGCCTATCATGAAGATGGATGGTACCAACTATGAACCATGGCCTACGTAGTTCATGAGTACCGTGGAGAGCAACAAGAAGGAATATATCCCGATACAACCAGAGCCAGCAGACAAGACTGGAGCGAACGTTTCATGGAAGCAGGTCAACGCATGGACACGTGTTTGGCTCTCTGGTACCCTTATCACAAAGATAGACAATGACATTCTACATCAGCTCATTGCCAAGACAATGTGGGATATTCTCACAGCCACATATTCTCAAGCGATGAATGAGATGAAGATTCATCGGCTTCAGCACGATATCTTCACAACGAAATAGAATGGGTGTACTCTCCATGCATTCTACTTCTAGCTCAAAGACGAGAAGCTCCATAGCTTCATGCCTCTAAATGCGGCCACTAAGCAGCAGATGGCGTACAGGAATGCCCCGACAGTAGGCGTGTTCCTCATGACTCTTGATCGCCAATACGATACCACCCGCAGCGAGCTTATCACTGACACTTTTATGCTTCGCATAGAGGAGGCATACAACTGACTGAGCAGGATCAAGGTACATCTTGCACCTACTACTCAAACCTCCTCTGAGGGCCACAACTTGCAGTAGAAGAGGTTTGGTATGGCTCAAAATTCATGGTGTCTTTGGCAGCGGGGTGGATGTGACATCCGGATCCGAATAAACCAAACTTGACCGATTAAGAGTCTGTAAGATCAATTAGTATTCAATTAATATTGAATAAACTCAGATCGATCTGTAAATCGCAGATAAAGTTCGTTCGGTTGCAATCGATCAAAAGTCGATCGCATCGTAATGCATGCCATCGGAAAAGCCATGACGCAAAACCCGAACCGTAAAAAAACAAGACTACCATAAAATCTGATTCGACAAAATAAGTCCAACGAAATTGACCGTTCGTCGATCGAGGTCGTTTGATAATTTAAAATCACAAAAATTAGTTGCAAACGAAGACCGTATCTCGGAAATTTCGGGAATTCATCTTCGATCCGAAGTATATGAATATTATACTCATTTTAATCGTCATTTTGAGACAGTCAAAATGAGCTATTGTACGTCAAAATCCAAGATTCGAGGTGCGAATGCGGACAATTTTGATATTCCAAATGAAAGAGAGAAATAAAGTTAAAAAAATTATAAAACAAATCCAACTGTACAGGAGTACAGGCCAGCAGCTGATGCCCCTCTTTATTTGGTTGTTTTTCTCCTCCACTTGGCAACATAAAAGCCTCCCTCTCTTCTTATTAATACCACACAAACCCCCTCCATTCTATCTAATTTTCCCCCAATCTTCTTCCCAAAATTCCATCCGAAAGAGCCAAGCCCCTCCACCTTCTTGTTGTAGAATGCAGCCATCATCAGTTGCTGTTGTAATGCCTTTTTTCCATTGAAGCTATATCAAGTTGCACCCAAATTGGAAGTTGCTGAAGCTCCCAACCACTACTACGTGCTGGAAATCCAATTTCCAGCAAAGTTTGGAAGGGCCTGGAGCTCTGCTGCAGACTTGGTTGTTGTCCAAGCAGTTGGACAGCCAGCTACTGCTATTGGGGACCCTTCCTCCTGCCGGAGCTCCCCATTCAGCTGTAGCAGCAGCTGCTACCTCCAGCAGTTAGACGGCCCTGGAAGTGCTACTAATTGAAGCCCAAAATTTAAGATTCAAAGGTACAATCTTTCCCCTCCTCTTGCTGTCTTTCATGCATATTAAAAATCAATTTTAAAATCTATTATATTGCCTTTGAAATTAGATGAAAAGATGAATGTTATACAGAATTGAACAAAGTTTTGAATCAATCAAATAGTCTCTAACATAGGTTTAAGAAAGATGTAAATTGAGAGGTGTTTTAGCATGCAATTAAACTAAATTCAGAACTACGATTATTCCAGTTTGCATGCATAAAAGATGATAATTTTGATGATGATTGCATGATTGTTAGATCTAAATTCGGATCACTGATTTCATGATCTAAAATTTGATGAATTGAGGGATAAAATGGCATGATTGTGATCTGAAATCAGATCATAAATTGTTACTGTTTCACGCCTAAAATTTTGAAAGAATTGAGGGTCAGGTCTGATTTGATATCAATTTGAGGCTTTTGATCTTAGATTTCAAAGGATAAGAAATTGGGGGTGTTTGCATAACATATTTACTCCTAAAAGCTACTGTTTTAGCATGTTTCAGATCCGATTTGAGATCAATTTGAGGCTTTTGATCTTAGATTTCAAAGGATGAGAAATTTGAGGTGTTTGCATAACATATTAACTCTTAAAAGCTATTGTTTTAATATGTTTCAGATCTGATTTGATATCAATTTGAGACTTTTTATCTTAGATTTCAAATGATAAGAAATTGGGAGCCTTTGCATAACATATTAGCTCTTAAAAGCTACTATTTTAACACGTTTCAGATCTAAATTGAGATCAATTTGTGGCTTTTGATCTTAATATTTCAAAGGATAAAAAATTGGGGGTTTAGCATACAAATTAAGTATAACTTCAGACCATTAAATAGCTATTGATTTCATGATAATTAAGGATAAAGTAAGGGTTAGATGTACACAATTAATCTAATTTTTAAGGACGTCAATTAGCCACTAATATAATGGCAAGAATTTAGAGATTTGGAGATGAATTAGTACACAAGATGAGACAAGTTTTAGATTTAAATAGATAACACTTAATCTTATGATTAAATAAGAAGAACTGGAAATTTAACATTGATCTAAACTTGAATATAGATCTAATGAACAACTTCGAAATGATCCGAAAAAAGAGAACATTGAGGTATTTCCATACAAGTGACCTATAATATTTAGATCAATAATCATGCCACTAAATTATGAGCTAAATAAGAAAAATAGAATTTCTACATCGAATCAAATTTAGATCTAGATCCAGTGAATATCTGATGATCTCAGAATTTTAGAAATGGCAAAACTATGACCACAAAGATCGATCATCTTCATGAATTAATACTTTAGGTATATTCTACTGACTATAGATTACTATTGAGTGAATTATTGACAAAAGACCTAGATTTGTACAGTCAATCACAATAGAGATCGAGAAAGGATGAGGAATCAAGTCAGCATAGTGATTCAGTGATGACTGATAATTAAGAGTACCGGTCATAGTGACCCTCACACCTGACTGTGCGAGGGTGCGGTGACATTCAGCTGGGCAGGAGATAGGAAGCCCGGTAGGGCAGTGACTGCTTAGTGCGCGGGTCTCAAATCCCATTCTTTTTCTCGATTTTCGTTAGCGCTCGTAATTTTACGTTTCTCTGGGATCCACAGGTATTCTTTTTGACCAATTCCGCTGACCCTTGTTCTTTAGAGTGCTTAGGTTGGAGGACCCTTGATTTGATTTTTCGAGCTCGTTTGCTCATACAAGTAGATCGGTTTTTCTGGAGTGACGTGTTCTAGAAAGCCTCTCTCCCATCTCAGGGGCATAGTTTGGAGTAGGCCTAGTCCTCCTTTGTACTGCACTTCCACTGGGTGGGCGAGACAGAAGGGTCTCTCGGAGGCTTCCTCATCGCTTGAGTTTTGGTTACTATTCCTGAGAATTGGTTACGATCAAGTTGGTTACAGTTGAGCTTGGTTATAGTTGAGTTGGTTAAAGCTGAGTTTTGGTTATAGTTAAGTTGGTTACAGTTGCGCGACCACGGCCTCCATGTCCGTCATGTCCGTCCTCGTGACATCTGGATATCCTGGATGAAGCGTTGCGTGACCACGGCCTCCATGTCCGTCCTCGTAAATGGGAGGTCGGAGGGCGGTTTCTTCCAACCGCAGAGGGGGGTAAGGCAGGGTTGCCCTCTCGCCCCCTTACTCTTCATCATCGCGGTGAACGTCCTTGCTCGTATGGTTGAGGGAGTGCAGCGGGCGAGGCTTACATGGGGCTACTCGAGGGAGGACCTGAGGATCCCGCTTCTGCAATACGCCGACGACACCATTTTCTTCATCGAAGGGGGCCTTGAGGAGGCTAAGGGATGGCGGCCGCGTTGGAGCTGTTCAGTGAGATGTCCAGGCTAGTGCAGAACAGCAGTAAGTCCAAATTGGTTCCGATCTGCATGGACGGGGAATTGGCGGATCTCTGCAGTTCCGCGTTGAGTATAGATTGTTCTGATTTCCCCATTCACTACCTGGGCTTGCCGCTGAACACTGGGAGATCTAAGATGGCAGATTGACTTCCATTGGTCGAGAAGGTGGAGGGCGGCCCGCAGGTTGTAAGGCGTCAGTTCTGTCCAGGGGGACGCCTGGTGCTCTTGAGAGCGGTGCTATCCGCCATGCCGGTGTACTACTCCTCCACGAAGCTCATGCCTGGGGGCATTCGGAGGAGGCTGGAGGGTCTGATGCGGAGGTTTCTTTGGGGCAGGAACAGGCAGGGCCCCGGGATGAACCTGGTTAGCTGGGACGACGTTACTTCGAGGAAGAGTAAGGGAGGGCTCGAGATCTGTCGGCTACACGAGCTGAACGAGGCCTTACTGCTAAAGTGGGTGGCCAGGATTTGGTGCGTTGTTGTAAAAGTCTCCCGACTGGCCCGACTAGTCTAGTCGGTGGGGTGGTCGACCGAGTACTGACTAATTCTGACTAAGGGCAACTAGTCGATCGGTTTTTGCATAGAGATACCAATTATTTTTAATTTTATAAAGCAAACTTATTCTAATATGCTTAATGTTTTATTTAAATTCAATTTCCTCTTTTGTTTCATTATAATAATATAAAAAATGTACAAATCTATAAAAATATAAAAGAATATAAATACAAAAATGATGTATATATTTAAAATAAAAAAATTCAAAACCGATTAAAACCCGACTAAAATCGATTAGTTGTCCGACTGCCGATTAATCCTTAGTCAGTGACCCAACCGACCGAGTACCGACTACTGATTTCTGCAACCATGATTTGGGGTGGCGAGGAGGACCTCACATGTGGCCTCCTACGGCAGATCTACGACGTCGGGGTGGAGCCGCCCGAGGGGGTTGCGGCGATTACCTCGTGCGGGAGGAAGCCCTCTCCCTTCTGGAGGGCCATCCTGTCACTCTGCCGACTTCCGGAAGCTGTTCAAGCCCGTTCTTGGGGATGGGCTCCGCTTTGCCTTCTGGGAGGACAACTGGATGGATTGGGGAGTGCTCTCTCTGCGCTTCCCTCGTCTCTTTGCTCTGGCTGCGGTCCGGGAGGCTACGGTTGCCTCTTGTTGGGTGGATGGGAACTGGATGCCGTCTTTCCGTTCGAACTTCTCCGACCGGCGTATTGAGGAGTTCCTGCAATTGCTCGACGCGCTTCGCGAGGTCTCGGGGCCCTCCCTGGGTCGTGACCACTGGACGTGGCGTGGCGGCTCCTTCTCGGTGAAGAGGGCTTACTCGGCGATTTGCAGACCCCCTCCCTCCCTATCGGCGGAGCTGGTGAGGGATTGCGCTTTCTTCTGGGAGCTGGGCCTTCCGGCAAGGATTGCCTTCTTCTTTTGGTGGTTTAGGAGGAGGAGGCTGATGACGCGAGATCGATGTGCTAGACTTCTCGGGTTTGTTTCTAACAGGTGCTTGCTCTGTGAGGGGGGGATTGAGACCCCGGATCATCTTTTCTTCTCATTCCCGTCTGTGTTACCTGTTTGGGATGACCCGGGTCTGGAGTGGATCGGCAGGACGGGGATTGAGGATTTCTGCAGTGTGCTAATCACGGCCAAGCATCGGCCAAGGGGGGAGTTGCTACAGCCTCTGGCTTTAGACTGGTTTATTTGGTTGGCTAGGAATGAGCTGCTATTTTCTAGCCATAGGTTTTACAAGGAAAATGTCTGTACTCGTGTGTCAGGAGTGGTGTGCTCATGGCTTGCATATGCTTTTCTTTTCGCTTTTAGCTTTAATCTAATCTAAGGGGTGACACCTATGAGTGTATCCCCCACTTTCTGGCTTCAAAAAAAAGTTGGTTACAGTTGAGCTTGGTTTCAGTTGAGCTAGTTGCAGTTCCGCTAGTAGGTCCTGGCGAAGAGAAATATCATATTATGTAAGTCATCCTTAAAAAATACTACCATCATTGTCAGAGAAGCTAGTGGACGTGTTGAGAACTTAGTTAGGATGTATTTTACCCCACCACATGCCTACGGAGGCACCCCAACCCTAAGGTTTCCTTACTGCCTTAGAGTCATAATGTGAGGTCTCACCCAGACTAAGACCAAAGACCATCCACTGAGCTTGAGAAATTTAACAAGAAAAGAATCAGAAAGTGAGAAACATCATCTACACTTACTAAGATCCATCTACATGACTCATAAACATCGAAAAGAGATCCGAATCCCTTTGATCATATAATCATTTAATAAATCAAAAAAACTGAAATAGGATGGGGAAAATGGAAATCAAACTATCCACTAAGCCTGAGAGATTACATAAAGATAAAGATCAGATCCAAGACTCATCATCCATATTACAAAGATCCATCAAATATGGATATAATTAAAAAAGGCGATATCTAAAATATGGACCATATATTCAATAAATGAAAATGTTAAATATGGGTAATTGAGGTAGGATGAGTAAGTCAGGGGATTCAATTACAAAAAAAACTTGAAAACCAATTTCTATGCAAGTAGCTCATTAAATTTAATTGTCTAACCCTAGCTACTTGCTTTCTTTTGGAGCCATTGAATTACCTGTTATTTTTTAATTGATTAGATGTGCTCAACTTTTGTTGACGTTCTTTTCTCCCTAATGCATGGATTGCAAACAAAACACTTACATCGTGGTATTATGGCCAAGCCCTAAATGTCGGTTTCGGTCACCATTTCGATATCGACCAAAACAGAATTTCGATGGAATTTCGACCGAAATTTCGATCATTTCGGTCATTTTTTGTACTAGGACCCCCATATTTCGGCCATTTCGGTCGAATTTCGATTTCGACTGGATATCGATATTCGACATAAATTCGACCGAATTTCGCTGAAATTTGAGGCCATGATTATAGCAGTTGAACCTAAGCTTCCGCGGTAAATCTTGTCATGTACACATGTTATAGTTTTTGTTCAGGATAATATAAATGATTTTCTCTCTTCTGCTACAATTTGAGATACATATACATAATGCGGTTCTTTTGTTACATGTAAACTTTTTTATGGAAATTAATGCAATATAAAATGGTGATACATTGTTGGTTATGTGGCTTGTTAATTAAATGTGAATGTCATTCGAAAAACGAAAAATTTTCCCTAAATTTCAGAAACCTAATGTGATCTCTAGCGAACATGATACTACGAGTGTTGTGTAAACAGGTATCCCAGATCCGCGGGCGTATCAGTGGTCACCCTCACCAACAGCACACATACTACAACCATATAGTGAACTAAGAAGATCAATGATATATGCTCGTACTGCTGAGCAATTTGAGCCCACAGCTATTTCTGTTGACCAAAAGTATGACCATTGTTATAAAAGCCGATCGACTAGTCGGCCTGACTAGTCGAGTCAAGGGGTAGCCGACTCGACTAGGCCTGGTCGGTCATTAGTTGGTCAACCCAACTAATCGGCCAATTTTACATAGTTTTTTTAGTTTTTTAGTTTATTGCTTTTTTAAGAGCAAAATTATTCTAATATGCTTAATGTTATATTTAATGTCAATTACTTCTTTTGTTTCATTATGATAGTATAAAAAATGTACAAAACTATGTAAATATATAAGAATATATGTATAAAAAATTATATATTTAAAATAATTAAAAACTCAAAACCGACTAATGGCCGACTAAATCCGATTAGTCGCTCGACTATCGATTAATCCTTAGTCAATGACATTACCAATCGAGTACTGACTATCGATTTCTGCAACCTTAAGTATGATGATCTTGTATCCTGTCTGACTAATTCTACTAGTACTCCTCCGTCCCCGTCCAACATTGCAGTCTCTGCCAATACCTCATGTATAATTTATGAATTTACCACTTGTCACAGGGAAAGCGTTTCAAAATGGATCAGGCTCTGGTGCATCTCACCATTTCTATAAAGACACATCATAAATCACATTCTACAATTCAGTTCACCTTGATTTGTAGTCATTACCCATGAGAGACATTCTCCTCTTAAAGGACATGGAGAGATTCATTTGACACCAACCATGTGTCTGCAAAGTATGCTACATGCACCCGATTTTTCTATGAATTTATTATATATCAATCAGATTACCATGGATCAGAATTATCATGTCATTCATTGGCATGTCTTCTCATGTGTTTCAGGATATACTCGTAGGAAAGGTGATTGGATGTGGTCGAGAGCAAGGGGGTCTCTATAACTTGATCACGCCGCCTTATGGCAGATCTTTTACAACTACTATATCAATCTCTACGTACATGTAACACATTCTGTTCAGTCATCTTTCTCTGCAGAAGTTGTATAGAGTCTTCGCGCAGATTCCTTTTTAGTCCACTTTTAAATACGAGGTTGTCTAGCATAGGAAACATCATCTTACCAGTTTTCCTAATTGTCAAAGTCGTAGCATTTCTTTATTTGAGTTGTTGCATTTTGATATTTGGAGACCTCGGTCATATTTGTTCCTGAACACCAGGTATACATGTTCTATCTTGTTACGTATGATGATTTTTTTATATTTTATTGAATTTTTCTGTTGAAAAATAAGATTGAGGCTAGAAAATTTCATTATTAAAATAAACATGAAGTTCAAACCCTTGTTTGATTACCTTCTTCAAGGATTTATCAATAGATTTTCAATTGATCATTGGGCAACAATATCAATCATATGCTTTCTAAAAGCATATATTAATATTCTTGAAGTCTTATCTTGTTTTATAAATAATATGATCATGTATAGAATTCGTTGTTA
This sequence comes from Ottelia alismoides, assembly GCA_037367405.1. Lineage (NCBI taxonomy): Eukaryota > Viridiplantae > Streptophyta > Magnoliopsida > Alismatales > Hydrocharitaceae > Ottelia > Ottelia alismoides. The sequence continues at coordinate 268,581 of JAZKJV010000320.1, read as the reverse complement.
CTCCAATATCTCGTGAGTGAGTTCCATCTCACGGTTCAAAAAAGTATGAACATGTATGATATCTTTCGAGAGTTTATGTCTCATATCTCCTCATATGCACACCAGTGTATCAAGTTATAGACCTTGTATAGGTCATAAACCTAATGCATGTTAAATGTGCATACTTAGACATATAGGTTTATATATGTCTCTGGTCAAAGGATGTGTGCATGTTCATAACACTGTAAGATACAGCTATTTAGTATCTCGATCTCGTAAGGTCAACATTTCGACTTAAAATCAACATTTGACTCGGTCAACATTTGACCTCTTTGATCAACACTTGAGCGTTGTCAATATTTTGACTTTTTTTGTCAATATCATGACTTTTTGTCAATATCAAGACTTTTGGTCAACTCGTTGACATTTAGTCAACATCCTAACATCACATATCTGATATCTCTGAATCTTTATTTCTATGAGAAGGACATGCATCAAGAGGTGGAAATCGGTCTTTAGATAAAGACTGCCATCTCTTTTTGAGATTGTGGATCATTATTGAATATCACTTTACAATGTCGGTTGTATCATCGATCTAACTTTTTAGATCTACAACCCTACACTAGCCTCTATAATCTAACTCTTCAGATCAACAATTATACGATATCAAGATGTCTTAATTATATTAATGGACATTTATTAATTTCAAACATATATTTTATACAGATAATGAAAAAAAAACACAAGATTTATAGAATTAATAGGTCTCCAAGGCTTACATATCCAATAGTCACATATTAGCCCTCAGAGCCATTCATTTACAACTCTCAAAACTACACTCATGTGCTAATCATTTGACTACTTAGTCAAATAGTCAGACCAACAGATTAGTCACTCTTTCATTAGAAACTATATCGAATTGTATTACAAATTTGCATACCCAGTGGAAAAGGAGTTGCATACAATGCAGTTGTTGCATCTTATGCAATTAATACTCGACTTTGTCAAAATATTGGAGTGTCCTATACCGCCATCAAAACAAGAATATGAACACTTAGGTTGGCGTCTTATCATCCACTTCGGATTGGAAGTCTGAATTTGTGTATCCTAAGACTTTGAGTTCACTGTTTTCATAAACCAAGACATAGTCGTGAGTTCTTCTTACGTATCACGACACGTTAGTGTTTTTCTCCATAGCAGGATTGGTAACAGCTTACCACTCTCATTGCATGGTAGATATCTGGTCACGTACACATCACGGCAAATATCAGGTTTCCTACAACCGACGCATAAGGGCATCCAACTATAGTCATTTTATACTCAATACTTTAGGGTGTCCTCCCTTTAGATATCTTAATAACGTATCTTAATGGAAGAAAGCTTAGGCTAATATGGAGTATAACGGAAGAGCCTTTCTCATAATTATCCATATGGAATATTACTAATATCTTGATATATCCTTGTTGTGATAGTCCCAATATCGTCTTTTCTTTGTTCTCGAATAGCTTCATACCCAAATGTAAGAAATTTCCTTTAGATCTTTCATCTTAAACATATGGCACAACCAAATCTTAATATGGGTCATCTGATGAATCTCGTATTCATCATGCTAAAATTCACTAATTAAACCCCCTTAATTAAACAAATAAAATCCACTAATAATTCATTCCTTTTATCTTGCATTATATTGTATAAACTTAACCTATAATTAATTACTATTACTTGTTATGTGATTATTTTCTCATTAAAAACCCCTAAAAATTAGATTAAACAATTGTCTATAATCTTCCTCACCTTTAAAAAGACTAAAAATACAAAAACAACTCAAAACCAAAAGGCATGTGTTTTTAACCCCTTAAAAATATCCCCAAAAATACTTTTTCTATAAATGACCTCTTTTGGCTTTTCGTCCAACATGAATCTTGTAGATCTCATCGAGACGAACAACTTTCATATTTTGACTTTTTCCTAATTCCGCCTCTAATTAATTCTTTTATATTTTTCTTTATTTTCGCTTTTTCAAATTTTCTGGGGCAGCCACGTGGCGCCCTCTGGGCCGCCCACGTGGCTACCTTCTCCATTCGCCACCCGGCTTCTCCAAAAGTTGTTGGATCTCCACCAAACCGCCTTCATCCCCGCCATTCGCCATTCGCCAAATCCAGACGTATGATCATCCTCCAGAAGTCATCACCGTCGTTCATTCACGCTTCAACCACAGCCGCTCGATCCCTTCGCCATCCTACACCGTTCCTTGCGCCACGTCACCCACCTTATATCCACCGTAGGATGGAACTCCAATTCTCATCTAAACCACTCATACCCGCCTACATCTCGTCTGTTCGATCAGATCCCAGATCTGACCCAACCTGCTCAACTCCGCCTTAATCCTGGACGTTGGAACAAAAGATCCAACAGCTAGGGCTTTGTCCCCTACCTCCAGCCTGTCGTTTCACCTCGCGACCGACCCGCCCCCTTCCAATTATGGTCGACACCTCCGGTCATCTTCCCGCTCCCAAACACCCCCCCTTTGCTTAGCCGTTACATCCGTCTTCCTCGTGTAACCCCCATCAATCCTCACCATTATTCCCAACCATCAAAGCATCCGTCCAAAAAACCACCTCCCCACCGTAACGTACGGCCATCCTTTTCTATAAAAGCCGTCGCCCCGCCATGAACACCTTCGTCCACCACTCAATACGCTAAGCCCTAGCTGTCCTCCTCCTGTGACAGAGGAGGACGAAGTCGATGTGCGACAATGGTACCCAGGCACAGGTGTTGACCCACGGTGGCTCCGACGTGCTACAGCTTCCCTAGGCGACGATGAGCACCGAGGCAAGGTCGCCCTCGTCGTGCGACGACCGGAGGGTCGATTCGACCCTCAACATAGACCATCTCCTCCGCTCGTTCTTCTCTGATCTCCAGGATTCCTCTTCCTCACTTTTTCGTCGATTTCACCTGAATAATTCGACGAAACCACTCGCTTCCGCCTCCATATAACCACCCTCGAACCTCCACCATACATCAATCATCCTCGCCGAGCACCCTTCCCTTCTCCAGAGCCATCCCCTCTCCAACCCATCTCCTCCTCCACTTTACCGGAGAAGGAGCTCCAAGGCCACCACTTCCCATCGCCCCCCCACAGCCTTCATTCACTCACCAAACACTCGCGCACTTCACACACTTCGCTTCGGCTATTATCTAACACACGCAGGAACTTCAATGGTCGGACTACATATCCCTTCGCCGATTCAAGCTCCACCTCCGACGACCATGCCCCGTAGTGCTGCTTCAGACAACAATGGAGCTTCGCCTTGGATCCAGGACCTCTGTCAGCCTTCCAACGAGCTTCCCCGACCTCCAGACGATCCTAGGAGCGCGGAGGAGCTACCAGCAGGTCGTCGGAGTCCCGCCTCCTCCGGTGGCCTGCGGCGGACGAAGAAGATATAGATACCATCCGATCGTGTCGATCGGACGGCCATGATGAACCCACGTGGCAGGCCTGAGCCTCCTGCCGAACCCCTAGGATCGGGTCCACAAACATCGAGTCGAGCCACCAAGTGCTGCCACGTGGACCTGAACCTACGTCGAGCCCGAGCCTGGAACTCTCGCGTGCAACGCACGTGAGGACTGGGTAAATTACAGCAAAGACCCTGAAAGTTTTGATATTTGCACTTTGGTCCCCAGGCACGTGCTTTACATGCGTTCCTGGGTATTTTACAGGTATGCCCTCGAGGTTTTACAGAATTACAATTATGCCCATACGTGCATGGAAAAATTACAGAAGGGCCCAGGCGGTTTTGCAAAACTACAAATAGGTCCCTCTATGGACCTATTTGTAATATTTATCCTTTTATTTCTTGCATTTTTATTACATTTATACCCCTGCATTATTTTTAGCATAACTTGAGAATCGTAGGTCCAAATTGCGTGATTTTAGTGTCATTTTGTTCCTTATTTCATCATCTACTTCATGGCATGCTTTATTTTCTCAACTGACACCATTTTAAATGAAGTGAATTTTATGTTAAGATGAGGTTCCCTGCTACATGTCTTTGCCCTGAATAGTTGATTGCTTGTACTTTTATGCTCAATTCAACTCTCATTTCGTACCTTAATCTGTTGCTCAACTTAATAAATCTTTTTAGGGCATATTTGTAATCCTTTATTCTGCATGCAATTAACCTTGCATTATTTTCATGCATCATCTTATAATTGCATAAAAATCAACTAAAAATTACATGCATTATATATCGGCATTGTTCTGTATTTTACCTTGTGCATCTGCATGAAGACCTGAAATTGAGAAATAATTCACACTTGCTCTTAAATGATCAATATTAGATAAATAGATAGAGTAGCTCGTGTCCCTGTGTTCGGTAAACTTTCCAAGTAAAAATACTCCACAACATTCAAAGATTGTGGTTTTTGCTGAACCAAATTTGCCTCCTATGCTACGACATTCTCTGATTATTAAAGAGGCAAATTTGGCGTTCATCAAATGACTCCCAATATCATTCCCAATTATCAGTATGTCATCTACATAAAACGCGATGAATTCAATGGCGCTCTCACTAAGCTTTTTATATATACAAGGTTCATTACGATTCTGAACGAAGTCATAAGTCTTTATGGTTTCAATGAATCGGATGTTCCAGCTACAAGACACTTCTTTAAGCCCACAGATGGATCTCTTCAGCCTGCACATCTTGCTTTCATCAGCTACTAAGCCTATATTAGTGTCATTAAAATGATAATGAGTTTGCGCAAGTAGTCATAATATAAATTGGTGTGTGACATGGAGGGGACACAGGCCGATAGGCAATTGCTACATGTAAATTAAAGTGATTGCTCTCAGGCCTAAATATTAGAAGTGCATATAGAAATGCTTTTGAATTCTCATCCTAGGATCTGTCGGCTTTCGCCCACTGTAGAACAATCTGCATTGAATGTAGAACTAAGTTTACATACTTATCTATCTTTCTGCACGGATATGTATAATAATTCGCATTAATATTTTTTTTTCATTCTTCTTTTCTTTCCCTTGAGAACCTGCTATACTCTATGGATTAGAATGTTGGCATGTGAACCATAGACGTATGCAAAAAATGACGGTAGCAGAATGAAAATGCTAAGGTGGATGTGTGGACACACACATAAAGATCGGATTCGAAATGATGCAATCAGAAGGAAAGTTGGCGTAGCTCCGATCAAGGATAAGATGTGAGAAAATCGCGTAAGGTGGTTTGGCCATTTGCAAAGGAGGTCAGTTGATGCACCGGTGAGGAGATGCAAGTTTTGGTATGTTGAGCCCGCTAAGAGAGGGCGAGGAAGGCCCAAGAAGTATTGGAATGAGACGATACGAAGGGATCTTATTTTTTGGATCTAAGCCCAAAAATGACCCAAAATAGATTTGAATGGAGGCTCTATGCAGTCGGTCCTACTTAATGTGGGAAAAGGTTTTGTTATTGTTGTTGCTTCTTTTCTTTCTCGTGTTCTTATCCTAAGAATTTTATCATGAATTCACGATTATACAACAACAGAGCCTCTTTCTACAGTTAAGTAAGCACGGCTACATGGATTTTTTGCCTCCATTCACATCTATTTTGAGTCATTCTCATGCTTAAATCGAAATAACAAAGACCCTTCGGATAATCTCATTCCAACACTTCTTGGGCCTTCCTCGTCCTCTCTTAACCGGCTCAACATCCAAAATCTCGCATCTTCTAATTGGTGCATCAACCGACCTCCTTTGCGAATGGCCAAACCATCTTAAGCAGTTTCTCCCATCTTATCCTCTATCTGAGCTACACCAACTTTCTTTTTTATCACATAACTCCAAATCTGATCTTTTTGTGTATGATCACACATCAACCTTAGCATTTTCATTTCTGTTATTGTCATTCTTTGCACATGTCTATAGGTCACAGGCCAACATTCTGATCCATAGAGCATAGCACGTCTCACAGTTGCTTTGTACTACTTTCCTTTGACTTTCAAAGGGAATTTCTTATCACAAAGAATAGCAGAGGCTCCTCTCTACTTTAGCCAACCAACATTTATTCTATGAGTAACATCTCCATCAATTTCCCCATCTTGTTGCAAAATAGATCCCAAGTATCTAAAAGAATCTTTCTTCTAAATGGTATCATCCCCAATCTTTACTCTTCATCGTTGTTTCCCTCAAATGTGCACTCCATATATTCAATCTTAGCCATAATTATACAAATTTAGTTTCTAAGGCATGCCTCCAACCCTCCAGCTTCTCATTTGTTCCATCTCTTGTCTCATCAATGAACACAATATCATCGGCGAACAATATACATCTACGTATCCCATCCTGAATGTGACTAGTCAACTCGTCCATAATCGAAGTAAAAAAGAATGGACTCAAAGCTGAACCCTGATATAGACCAATGATGATGTCAAAATAGTCAATATCAAAATGGAGGCAAAAATCCATGTAGGAAACCCTACTTAATTGTGGGAAAAGGCTTTATCGTGTTATTGTATTGTAACCATTAGAGCGCCATAGGTGATTGCTTGTAAGAAATGGATCGCCAATTGAGCAAAAAGGATCAATTAATCATTATTTTTGCTAAGGGGTCAAGTTCTACTCATGAGATGGACAACGTCAATTCATGATAAACATGCAATTATGTAATCATACCAAGGTTTTTATGCAATCTACCTTGCAAATGATGAACTTTATATGTATTTGAACAAATCTAAGTCATCTCTCTTAATATATTCTCTTATAGCAAAAATATTAATGTTATGTGTGATTAGTGGATTTGAGATAGCAAACCGAAATAATTTGGTTGATTATGTGTTAGGAATGGTGTTTATTTGTTCTACTTAAGCTACTATTGTCACAAACTTTAAGTATAAATATTTAGTAACTTCATAGTTACCTAATTTTTTTCAATTTTCAGATAAATATTTGTAACTTCATAGTTGCCTAATTTTTCAGTTATAATGGTGTGACCAAAGTAGATCGATGTGACAAACACAACTCTCATTTATCTAATGGATAAAGCAAATATGTTGAGAAATAATGAATGACTTGTGTTGAAGTATGCAGTAGATGGACAATTAGATATCTCCAAAATCCAATCACCCTCACTTGTGTTTAGTCCCACATGGATGAGTGATGGGACTTTGGTTTGTCTGTGGGGCTATATAAGGAGCCCCACACCCCCTGTACTCAATGAAAGATTGCAATAGACTATCCGGCCCTTTGAGGCTTCTCCCATGGTTGCATCTGCTCTTTACGGAGTAGGGTTCCACGTAAAACCTAAGATTTCCATGTTTTTTATACTTATTTGTTTTGTTCGTTCTTGTTCTGATTTTGCTTCTGCATTTATATTCCTGGTACCAGAGCAGTTCGATCTTGCGGTTTGATTTTTTTTCAAGTTTGATTATTATTATATTATTGTTCAAGTTCTGAAGATCTGTTCAAGAAATTCTAGGGTTCTCTGTAACCCTAATTCCAGGCAGCACTGGGCACACAACTTTAGGTCTAAAGCATGCATAGCTCAGCAATGGCGCGATAGAGACTTTTTCAAGTTTGATTATTACTATATTATTGTTCAATGACTGAAGATCTATTCAAGAAATTCTAGGGTTCTCTGTAACCTAATTCCAGACAGCATTGGGCACACAATCTTTAGATCTAAAGCATGCATAGCTCAGCAATGGCTCAGCAATCTTTAGATCTAAACCCTAATTGACATATTAACATGCAACATCATATTAGGATTAAAAAGAAGATGAATTTAGGGTTAAAATAAAACAAATCCAACAATGATTGCAATTGTCCTTTATCTACATTTATTTGGATTATTGAACTAAAATCCAAATGTCAAGTACCAAAAATATGAGAGTAGATTATTAGTGGAAATATATATAAGTTCTGAAAATATGATCCAATTCATAGTCCAATGGATTAGATTTTAATGTTTAGTGGATTGGATTATACAGAAAAGTTGTAATCCATTAAGGTTGGAATGGACATAGATTACGCTAAAATTCGATCCATGAGCACTCCCATCCGACATGATGAGCTAGTGGAAGGGAGCAACTCGATGATGGCACAAATGATTTACAATAAATGTAGCCGCAATAGGAAATTGTGATGGGTCAGAAAGCAAGAATACGCGCAGCAAGCCTCTTGCAATATCATAAGCCTCTGAACCTTCGAAGAATACATAGATGATCTGCAAATTCCGTATAAAACTAACAGAAAGTTGGTTGAATCATGGAGGAATAGGGCTTGGAGAAAAGCAACAGCATTACAACTACAAGGGAACGACTGCAAGTGACATTTATGGCTGTTCCAAATGGCAATTGCAGTGAGGGGAGCTGTTGCAGAAGCTTGAGCCAATCGCGGTGCGGTGAGGGGAGCAGCAAGAGGAGTGATTGGTGGTATTGTCTATGGTGACTAATTTGATGATGAAGCTAAACAATCTTGGTGATATTCTTTTCCTAGGAGTATGACACGAAGAGTGAACTGCATTTCGTTCCTTATCATATAACACTTAATTTCCTGTACAATCTGCTTGATGGAACGATTCAGGATCCCAAGCTGACAATGGCATTGGCCTTCTTCGAGATAGAGAACTTGCCGATTCTCTCCTCAATAGATGGCTCGCGTGTGGTGACAAGATGTTTATTTTCATGCCCCTCTGTTGACAAAACGAATGTCTGGGACCACAGGGATTGGATGGAATCATCCAACTCCGAAGTAAGGGTATTTGCTCTCATTCGGAAGGATGGAGAGATTTCGGAGGCGTGGAGAGCACCTCCAATGGGAGGTTCGAAACAGGGAGAATGAGTGGAGGAGGGCCACCAAAGGAGAGGAGGGATCAATGAGGACCACCCTCCAAGAAGAAGAAAGGGACGAAAGAGGTTGGTCATTTTTCTCACACCGCAAATGAGGCCAACGATGCTATTGTTGTGGGTTTTATGGGCACCGTGCGTCTTCCTACACAGCACCTCCTCGATGTTTTGGTTGTGTCTGGTGGGTCATTGGAAACACTCGTGTTCACGAGGAGAATCGATCGTGGCCACTGCTCACAGTCCTGTGGTTCAAGTTGCGGAGTCGTCATCAACTCGGTCGTACGTGTCTGTGGTTCTTGAAGGAAGATCTAAGTCAGCCAGGAAGCAAGAATTCCTCATAGGTTCTTCTGGAATGAAACCTCTTGAGGCTACTGGACTGCAAGAAGCCGTCAAGAGTTTGTTAGGTGGTTCCTTCTCTGGTGATGTTGTTGCCCTGGACAACGGTCAATGGTGTGCTAGAGGCTTTTCTGAGACAAAAGCAGCGGTCTTGATGTGTGGAGATCGCATCTCTAGGGTCTCGATGCGCCTTCCGTGCTTCACAGAAGGAGAAGCATCAAGACTCAGCCTTAGTGCGGTGCACCTTGTTGGTGTACCTTTCCTCTCACGCTCGGCAGAGGTTCTTAGACCAACGTTGAGACACCTGGACTGGATCGTGCGGATACTCATGGATGGTCGACGATCAGGTTCAGGTCCTTCGGTTACTTTTCTTGCGTGGGAAGGTTCGAAGTCAGTGTGCTCAATCCAAGTAGAAAACGCTTCCTTCCGAGTCTTGGTCCAGATCCTCCCTCCGTCATCACCACCCCATGGTGGTTGACGTGGCGACATGCTCGAACCAGCCAGCAGCAGTGGTGCATTCAATACTCGAATCTTTTAAAGATCCACCAACGCAATCAAAGTTTCCAATTATGGAAACGTACCGAATCAAGGAAGATTTTTTGGATCTTGAGAATCAACGAATGAATCACCCCTCGATTTTGGAAAGCGACGAGGCTCTCGTGTGCGGTGATGAACCCTCAAAATCGGCCCTAGAGTGCTGAATTAGCACTTGTAATCGTCATCGCAGTCGGGCCAATTCGGGTCATCAAAAGACCATCTGATTGATATGTCAAATAAGAATGAGATGGTCGTATTGTTTTTTTTTACTTGGTAAGATACCAAGGTCGAACTCAGGGACACGACCCTCTCTCGTATTATTCAGATTTTAGTCTATCTAATTAAGCGTTGAGTTAAAGACATATATAGGTCAAATCATGCAAGGAGACACATAACAATGCATTAAAGAAATAAACATGCATTTTTTTTATTTTATTATGCAGGTAAATGCCATGAAATGCATGGAAATATGCCCGAGACCATAAGTAAAGGAGCCATTGAAATACACGTCCAATCAGGGTTGAAATAAGAAGCAATCTTTATTCATGTAAAAATAGGCATGAGAGTCAAGGCACTTAATCAATAAAATACTTCTTCAAATTTCATATTGTCTACTATGAAATTAAAGCATGCCATAAGGAAGATAATAAAGAGAGCTTCAGAATGCCACTGAAATCATCTCAATCGGAGTTACTAGGCTCAAGATATGCATGAAAGAAGCCAGGGGCATAAGTGCAATAAAACATAAAAGATAACTACAAACAGGTCCTTGTAAGGGACTAAAATGTAAATATGAAAAGTGTGAGGCCTTCCTTGTAAAATACCCACACGCACAGGGGCATTTTTGCAATTATTAAAACCCACGAGGGCATAATTGTAAAATACCCAAGTGCACGTGGACTGCACGTGCTCCAGGGACCTGCTCCAGGCGCGAAGGGGCGGTGTGAGAGAGAGGAGTCCGGAGGTAGGGGACGACGCGTGGGCCGTTGGATCTGGAGATCCAACGGTAGGGAGCTATGCGCGAAGGGGCGGCGTAGATTAGGAGGAGCTGCCGATCGAAGGGTTGACATTTGGTCGCGGAATGGACGGTGGTTATTTAACGCTGGAGGCGAGATCAAATGGTGCAGCAGGCGACACGTGGCGCGCTCTGAGCGATGCGCGATCGAGCGGTGAGGATCAGAGGCGGGGAAGATCAGACGGTGAAGAAAGATGGCGCACGTGGATACAGCGGGATCGTTGGATCAAGGGGCGATCTAACGGTCTGGGAAGGAGGCAGATAAGACAAAGAAGCCCGGGCCACGTGGCTCACCCAGAACAGGCCACGTGGCCCAATCATATTATTAGGAACAATAAATTGAAATATGAAGGTCAAGATGGTCGAACTTGAGAAAACTCAAAACATGAAAGTTGTAGATCTCGATGAGATCTACAAGTTTCATGTTGACCAAAACTGGAGATGAGATCATCTGAATGCTCGAAATATTTTTGAGGGTATTTTTAAGGCTAAAAATACCACAGATTTTTGTTTTGTCATTTTTTTGTGGTTTTTAATTTAATAAGGGCTCTGATAAATACAGGACATTAACTGGGTTTTATTGATAAATAGCTTAAGCAAGGGGTTAATAAATGGAAATTGTGATGATGAAATTGGGTTTCATCACCCCCCTATACTTAAACTATGCTCGTCCTCGAGCATCAAAGAAAAATGAGTAAGCTGGATTAACCCCCTTGTGCATGTGAGTACAGGATCCGATCCGGTCAAGTCGCCTCGACTTTAGAGGTCCAAAATCCTAGAGTTCAACCCAGCCTTAATCAAGAGGCATCCGATTCCTCTACTTCTCCAGACTCTCTCTGATGTACATATAATCTAAAGGATATGACATTTTAGTGTTGACTGCGATTCTGAGAGTAGAGTCAAATCGTCACCCAAAGTCTTGGTCCGAAAAAATCTCCTAAGGACCCAATCCTCAACACTAGGGAATAAATCAAATCTTGCATCCAGTCCATCGTCTCTTTAGTTGTCAGACTTAGAAAATGTAGATGGCAGCCCAGTAATGGAGGGTATGGGTTTGTGTCATTTCTTCTCTCCCTCTCATTGGAACAAGGATTCTCTCTAGTGCCTTTTACGCAGCACATTTTTAGGGTGTTGATCAGTGCGTCCGTCAAGAGAAGTTGGAGTCGTCTGCACTTGTTTTCCTGGGAGTACACCGGGGTGTGTCTCTTTTGAGTACCTATCGTACCTTCTACACCCAGACTTGTAGCATTTACGATGCAGAGCCCTTTTTTTGGTGCAAGCCTGACTCCTGGTCCTAATAGCGGTGGTCCAAGTGGGCACTTTGAAAAGTTTGGGAGCGCTCGCCTTTGGTGGAAGCTCTTTGATATGTAACTTTGTGGAATGAGAGCTTTTTCTTTAAAATTTCATTGACTTGAATAATTTTTTGGCTAGCTCCACTGTTTTTACCAAGAGTTGGCGCACACTGATCAACAATTTTTTATTTATCCACACCCTGGCACTTAGGTCAATATCAAAAGATTAGTATAAGAACCAAGTTCTCATACTGGCTAATATTGCTGACATTCAGGTTTCATGAAGCCCCCAAAGATTTTATCCCATCCTCGAGCATCATTAGATCAAATCCAAATTCGAATTCCTCATCCCAATCCCTCAGGTGAAAAATCAACCCATCTCATCAAAAACCGTAGTCGTGCATGTGATGTGCTGATCATATTCTTTATGTCTGAGACTAAGCATGGAATATAGCATGCAAATCTAGAAACCTAGGGGAATATGGATGATTAAGTCTAAGACCCTGATGGCTAAGGCTAGTTAGCCTAAAATCTCAAAGACCTCATCAAGCTAAGTTTCCTTGATTATTTCAGATCCTGGGTGGAAGTGTAAGTGTTGAGGATTAATCCAACTCCTTCATTCATAAACAAAACAAGATTTTTTTTGTTTTTTTATTTGTTTTTTTTGGACTTCAAGAGATATTAGAACTGCCTAAACTCAATTAAGCATCTACATTCAGCCAGTATGGATGTAAGTACAGGCCGAAACCCGTTGCTTGAGGACAGGGCCTTACGCGATGTCTTCTAAACCATCCAATCTGCTAAGGGCGAACCCTCACTGAACGCGGCTACTTAATTGGGCTTAGTAGTCACTATCAGCTCCTAAAGGATTTTTGGATTTTTCTTATTTTTTATGAATTTTAATTTGAAGGTTAAAACACAAGTTAGACTCAACTTTCCTTGAAAAGAGATAGAAGATTTTCAAAACCATGTCACACAAATGAAAAATTTTTAAAAGTTTTTCAAAAGATTTTTTCAAAACAAGGAAAATCATTTTCGAAAATATTTTTATTAAAATAGCGTAACATAATATCGAAAAGTCGTGAAAAACATTTGAGTTCTCTTAGTCCAAAGAATTTTACTTTAGCCAAAAAGTTTTAAATTTTTCAAATTTTTCAGTTTATAGCTAAAGTAAGTATAAGATATATACGGTATACCCCCCTATACTTAAACTTTGTTATGTCCTCATAGCACTAGATGTTACAAGTACATAGGTCCATTTAAATATATAGGAATATACGGGAGCTAAGAGGGGCTCCCCCTATACTTAGGTTAGAAATAACCTAAGTATAAAGGCAAGGAAAGGAGAATAGAGAAAATCACGGGGACTCGGGTCCCCCCTATACATAGGCTGAGATTAGCCTAAGTATAAAGATGAGAATTGATGTTGGGAGGGACCCAAGGGGAACGAAGAAGATGGATGGATGTACAGATGAGCGGATAAATCTACGGAGATGGATGGAGTGACTAAGGTTTTGGAGAGTGTATCGAAGCAATCATGGCTCAATCAAGCAAGCAAAACCCTCAAATTCACCAACTCACACATGAAACCAACCGAGGTTGGTTTATTATCTTTGTTGGGAAACGTGAATGAGATGTTCTATTCCATAGCCCTAGGCTCTCTTATATAGGAGAGTAGCCTATGGGTAAATTACATAAAGAGAATAACAAGAAAATAAAATAACAAAGAGATACAATTATCTTATATGCGTCAACACTCCCCCTCAAGATGGAGCATAGATATCAATCATGCTCAGCTTGGACGCACACTTCTGGAATGGGCCTCTAAGTAATGCCTTGGTGAAAATATCAGCAGTCTGATTCTCTGATGTGACGTGAGATGTAGCAATGAACCCCTTCTGAATCATGTCACGTATGTAGTGACAGTCGACCTCAATGTGCTTGGTCCTCTCATGAAAGGCTGGGTTATTTGCAATGAACAAGGCGGCCTGATTGTCACATTCCAACATCATAGGAAGAGGTATATCAAGACATAGATCTGCAAGTAAGGATTTCACCCACATCATTTCTGTGCTAGCCTGGGCCATAGCCCTGTATTCAGATTCAGCACTGGATCTAGCAACTACTGTCTGCTTCTTGCTCTTCCACGAAACTATAGCATCTCCAACATAGACTGCAAATCCTGATGTTGACTTCCTGTCCTTGGGGCATCCTGCATAGTCTGCATCCGCACATGCTGTGATAGAGATCTCCTTTCCTTTCTTAAATAGCAAGCCTGCACCTGGAGATGATTTTAAATATCTCAGAATCATGTGTATTGCATCCATATGGGCCTGACGTGGTTGCTCCATGAACTGGCTCACACGACTCACTACAAATGATATATCAGGTCTAGTGATCGTGACATACAGTAGTTTGCCTACCAGTTCTCTGTACCTTCTCTTATCCACCACTTCTGTGTCATCATCATATAGCTTCATGCTAGGATCCATTGGTGTCGTAGCAGGTCGACACCCTAGCATACCTGTCTCACTCAGCAGATCTGTAACATACTTCCTCTGTGACATGACTAATCCATATGGATTTCTAGCAAACTCCAGCCCAGAAAATATCTAAGGACTGCCAAGTCCTTGGTGACAAACTCGGTCCCCAGCCTTTCCTTTGCCTGCTTAATGCCCTGGTCATCATCACCTGTAATCAAGATATCATCAACATAAACCATGATTACAATGATACCTCTCGCCGTCTTCTGTACAAACAAGGAGTGATCAGCATTGGAGCGTTTATATCCTTGTTTCTCAAAGAGGTCTGAAAGCTTCTGAAACCATGCTCTGGGGCTCTGCTTAAGGCCATAGATGGCCTTATGTAATCTGCACACCTTGGAACACTCCCCCTCAACAGCAAAACCAGGTGGTTGTTGCATATAGACTTCCTCCTGCAAGTCTCCATACAGAAATGCATTCTTCACGTCCAGTTGATAGAGTGGCCAGTCTCTAGCAACTGCAACTGATAACAGGATCCGTAGAGTGGAATGACGCGCCACAGGGGAGAACGTGTCAAGGTAATCTACCCCATATGTCTGTGTGAAGCCCCGTGCAACTAGGCGTGCCTTGTACCTGTCAATGGAACCATCTGCATTGTGCTTAACTGTAAACACCCATTTGCAACTCACCGGGCTAACATCTGGAGGTATAGGAACCAAACTCCAGGTTCCTCTAGACTGAAGTGTCGCCATCTCTTCTTCCATTGCTAGCCTCCATCTAGCATCCTGCAAAGCATCATGGTGGTTCCGTGGAATGTCTGTAGCTGAGAGTGCCAATGCAAACGTCCTGAAGTCTCCAGATAGCCTCTCAAAAGACACAGCTGCTGATAATGGATATTTGGCACAGCTTCTCTTCGGCTTGCGTAGAGAGATTGGAACATCCAGATCATCTGTGTTATCACCATGCTCCTGTAATGCATCCTGCTGAGAAATGTCGTCAGATCCATCAACATTAATATTTTCATTACATACCATAGGCGAGCTAGTTGACGGGTCAGGACCATGAGCTGGAGGAGGCCTGCGGGTGTAATGGAATGGTAGCGGGGATACAAGTGGTGGCGGTGGTGGTGGCGGTGGTGGTGACGGTGGTGTTGTTTGTGGCAATGGTGATGGTGGTTCCATGAATACGGCATCAGGAGATATAGTGGTGGCTGCATGTTTCCGGATTCTGAAAAGTACATAACAGATTCAAAAAATGTAACATCTGCACTGATCATATACCGCCGACGCACAGGATCAAAACACTTGTACCCCTTTTGAGTTCTGGAGTACCCCACAAAGACGCACTTGACAGCCCTAGGAGAGAGCTTGTCAGTACCAGGCGACAACTGATGGACAAAAGCGACTGACCCAAACACACGAGGGGTAAGAATGAACAAATCCTTGTCAGGGTAAATGAGTGAAAAAGGAATTTGTTCATTCAAGACAGACGAAGGCATACGGTTGATAAGGTAACATGCAGTAAGGACTGCATCACCCCAGTAGGAGTACGGAACATGACTCTGAATAAGAAGTGACCTTGTGACATCAAGAAGGTGACGGTGTTTTCTTTCAGCAACCCCATTCTGTTGAGACGTATGAGCACAAGATGTTTGGTGAATAATTCCTTTTGAGGAGTAGTAATTGGCTAGAATGTTGGTGCACAACTCTAAGGCATTATCACTTCTCACAATCTTGACAGATGTGGAAAAAACATTTTGAATTTCATTTAGAAAGTGGATAATAATATTTCCTGCTTCAGATTTATTTTTCAATAGAAAGACCCATGACGCTCTAGAGAAATCATCCACAAATACAATATAAAACCTGTGTCCCTGATGATCGGGAACACGACTCGGACCCCAGACATCGACATGAAACAACTCAAACTTGGAGTTACTACTCCGACGTTGACTACTGGGAAAAGACGACCTGTGATGCTTTCCCAACTGACATGCTTTCTGACTCGCAGCTGCTGAAGGCACTGTGATCCTACTCAATCTGTGAAAAGCTTCCTCCATGGGAGGAATAGTCGAGTCCGCCAAAATCTGTGAACGTGCTGCCTCATACTCTGGATCAAGTGCAGCGAGAAATACACCCACCATCGTCGCATTCCTGTATGTCTTCTGCTGTTCTGGCGTGGCGGTAAGAGGCATGAAGCTATAGAGCTTCTCGAACATCCCTCTCAATGATGTATAGAGAGAATGTAAAGGACGGTCGTTCTGCTTTATTGTGAATATATCATGTTGTAGTTGCAGGATCTTCGTCTCGTTCTTTGCCTGAGAATATGTCGCTGCCAGGATATCCCACATGTCTTTGGCTGTAGGTTGATGTAGAATATCATTGGCGATTTCAATAGCCAATGTGCCAGATAGCCACACCTTGGCATATGCATCATCGGCCTCCCATGAGGCATGGACTCCAGTCTTCTCTGCAGGCTCGGGCTCGGTAAGAATGTGCTTCTTACATGTAGACTTCATCATACTCATGAACTGCATTGCCCACAGTTCATAGTTCGTACCATCCATCTTGACAATGGGCGCTGGACCACGAAATGCGCCAATAGATGGGATATCTGCCTTGCTTTCTGACATACTGGAGACGGAAGACTGGAGCAACTGAGAGAAGATAATCTTTGTCTACAATGACATAGACGGGATTAGTTGCGTATGTAGACGTCAAGCAACTAACCCCATGTAGATCAAGATGTGTCTGTGCCCTAGGGTTTGGGGCTTAGGGCACGTAGGCACGTGCAAGGAGCACGCGCGCACGCAACTGGAGGTGCACAGAAGATCAGGCAGGTGTCGGGGCTATCGCGTGCACGCAACTGGAGGTGCACTGGCGCACGCAACTGGAGGTGCACTGGCGCACGCTGGTGCACTGGCGCAGGCGCAGGCGCTATCGCGTGCAGCAGTGCGCGTAGGAGTGCGCACAGTCGCGCAGAGGAGATGTGCGCGAGGCACGCAGAGGTGCGCGAGGCGCGCGAGGCGCACAGTCGCGCTAGGCGCGAGATGCGCTATGCGCGAGGCGCAAGGCGCGCGCGATGCGCGAGGCGCAAGGCGCGCGCGATGCGCGAGGCGCGCAGGGGCACCGCAGGTCGGAGAAGACCGCCGATCGGCTGAGGTGGGCGGCGCCGAGTAGAGAGAGAGAGAGAAGAGAGGCCGGCGGGTGGGGTGGGTTAGGGTTAGGGTTTCGAGAACTCCGGTCTAGGACCGTCGCTCCGATACCATGTTGGGAAACGTGAATGAGATGTTCTATTCCATAGCCCTAGGCTCTCTTATATAGGAGAGTAGCCTATTGGTGATAAAACATTAGATTTTTACGCGGAGAAAAATGTGAATTGAAAATCGATGCGTACGCGAGGGTGTTGCTCTCCCAAAACCAAATTTTACTCCTTTTTTTGTTGACTTGCAATTAACAGTCCCAATTATTATTTAATGGTGTCACTGAATTAAGGTTAGCTCATCAATCAAGAAATCATCGTCTACCGTTCATTCCTATTTTCCATTAACTTAGGTGATCAAGCTAGGAAAGAGAAATCGAGAAAAGCCGCGTATTCGATAAAACCATGATCTAAGCTAAGTGAGAAATCATGCAGTGACTTAGCGAAAAAATCTGTGAAAAACTTGGGCCGTTTTGAAAACCAAAACTCATGTATGCAAGTCGATCAAAAAGCCGCACATAACATGCTTCTATTAGTGGGGAAAATTTTCTTTTAATTTGGCTAAGTGAGGCGATGCTACGTGCGTCTTTATTTAAAGTGTGTCCTACCTACGAGCAAGCACGTAAAAGATAAAAATGAAATACGCTCAAAGAGCCGCGTGCCTGGTCCTAGGTCGTCACTCAAGTGGGGACGATCCCCACACAACCACGATCGTTCGATTACAATCGCGGGCCTTCGATCGAAGACCGCTGTAAAAGACGAATTATTACAAAATACATGTCATGCAAAAATGGCATATTTTTTTCTTCTCAACGTGCTCCAAGCGTGCTTCTGCGGCTCCTCACAACGGGTAGCTCCTGCTCCTCGCCTCCTTGAACCATCAAGGGCCCTGCCACAAAAACATTGGTTAGAGATCGATAGAGAAAAAAAATTTCAATGCAAAATAAATTGACAAATTGACCTATAAAAGAAACACTAAACTAAATAAACAAAAATCCAAGAAATACAAGAAATGAGCCGTGTCCCCGGCAACGACGCCATTTGATGAACCCTCAAAATCGGCCCTATAAGAGTGCTGAATTAGCACTTGTAATCGTCATCGGAGTCGGGCCAATTCGGATCATCAAAAGACCATCTGATTGATATGTCAAATAAGAATGAGATGGTCGTATTATTTTTTTTACTTGGTAAGATACCAAGGTCGAACTCAGGGACACGACTCTCTCTCGTATTTTTTGGATTTTAGTCTATCTAATTAAGCGTTGAGTTAAAGACATATATAGGTCAAATCATGCAAGGAGACACATAACAATGCATTAAAGAAATAAACATGCATTTTTTTATTTTATTATGCAGGTAAATGCCATGAAATGCATGGAAATATGCCCGAGACCATAAGTAAATGAGCCATTGAAATACACATCCAATTAGGGTTGAAATAAGAAGCAATCTTTATTCATGTAAAAATAGGCATGAGAGTCAAGGCACTTAATCAATAAAATACTTCTTCAAATTTCATATTGTCTACTGTGAAATTAAAGCATGCCATAAGGAAGATAATAAAGAGAGATTCAGAATGCCACTGAAATCATCTCAATCGGAGTTACGAGGCTCAAGATATGCATGAAAGAAGCCAGGGGCATAAGTGCAATAAAACATAAAAAGATAACTACAAACAGGTCCCTGTAAGGGACTAAAATGTAAATATGAAAAGTGTGAGGCCTTCCCTGTAAAATACCCATACGCACAGGGGCATTTTTGCAATTATTAAAACCCACGAGGGCATAATTGTAAAATACCCAAGTGCACGTGGACTGCACGTGCTCCAGGGACCTGTCTGCAAAATGGAGAAGAAGGCGGGGCATGTGCGCAATTTACCCAGATGGCACGTGTTGTGCACGCGCCATCCAGGCTCGGAGGAAGGTTCGGTCGCGGCAGAGGCTCGGCGCTGCTTCGGGTTGGCTCGGAAGTGGTCGAAGCTCCAGAAGGGTCGGCGTAGGCTCGGAGCTCCGAGCCTGATGGTCTGGCGCCAAGGCTCGGCTAGGCGCGAATCGTTGACACGTGGCTACTCGATCACCGTTGAGTCTCGAAGATCAACGGTCCTGGAGGCATCTCCTTGTTGGCGACGTGGCTGCTCCTCCATCGTTGGATGTGCTCCGGGGAGGTACATCCAACGGTACCTGTATCTTCCTCTTCGGTTGTAACGGGCGGCGGAGTCCGAGCTCCGACGAAGGAGCTCCAGCTCCGCCGCTCGCTCTCGGCCAAGGTGGTCCTCCCCCGAGCTCTCGTGAAGTATGTCGAGGAAGCCGCGAGTGAGGGGAAGGTGTCGGACCTCCGGGGTACGGCCATCGAAGCTCTGATGAAGGCGTCGAGGCTAACAAAGTTGGCTCCGACATCCCTCCGGCCATTGAAGGAGTTAACGACCTGCAGCGTTAGGCACATAGCCGAAGCAGATGGGCGAAGTGCGTGCGAGTGGAATGGGAGCTTTAGTGGGACGAAGAGAGTGGAAGCTCAGAGCTCCTCCGCCATGGGCGGCGGAGGAGATGGGTCGAAGGGTGACAAGGTGTGGAAGAAGGAGGAGATGATCCGAGGGATTCGCGTGAACGGGGGTTGCGTAGCGGAGCTCAAGAAGTGAGCGACGGAGGTCGAGGACGATTGTAGAGACCTGAAAAATTAAGAGAAATTAAAGAAAAAAACAAGAGAAGAAGAAAGAGCTTACCTGGAGAAATAGGTGGAGCGGGGCCTGTGCTCGAGGTCATCGGAGGACCTCGGGGTCATCGCTGAACTCCCCCGGCTACGGGGAGCAGCTTGGCCGAGGCGGAGCTCCGCGGGCCTGGCCTACCATGGCCAGGGGTCGTCACCGGAGTAAACCTCCGTCTTTGCGCTCCCCGCCGCCCCCTCGCAGTCACCGGGGGGCGGTGGCTTGCTGGGAGGTCACCCACGTACAGGTGGACAAGGAGAATCGAAGGAGGAGGCACGGTATTTGAAGCTCGACGACGGCGGTTGGCTGGTGAGGACGTGGATTTCGAGGGAAAAATGAGGCGAGCGGATAGAGGTTCGTGGATGACTTAATCACTGGCGAGGGTCGTGGGTGAGTGGAGAAGACCGTGAAGCGGTTGGCGAGAGGAGGTGGTCGCTGGAGTGGCGGAGAAAAAGGGAAGGGGGAGAGGTCTTCGCGAGATGGAAATCGTGTGAGAGAGAGGAGTCCGGAGGTAGGGGACGACGCGTGGGCCGTTGGATCTGGAGATCCAACGGTAGGGAGCTATGCGCGAAGGGACGGCGTAGATTAGGAGCTGCCGATCGAAGGGTTGACATTTGGTCGCGGAATGGACGGTGGTTATTTAACGCTGGAGGCGAGATCGAATGGTGCAACAGGCGACACGTGGCGCGCTCTTAGCGATGCGCGATCGAGCGGTGAGGATCAGAGGCGGGGAAGATCAGACGGTGAAGAAAGATGGCGCACGTGGAGACAGCGGGATCGTTGGATCAAGGGGCGATCTAACGATCTGGGAAGGGGGCGGATTAGACAAAGAAGCCCGGGCCACGTGGCTCACCTAGAACAGGCCACGTGGCCCAATCAGATAATTAGGAACAAGAAATTGAAATATGAAGGTCAAGATGGCCGAATTTGAGAAAACTCAAAACATGAAAGTTGTAGATCTCGATGAGATCTACAAGTTTCATGTTGACCAAAACAGGAGATGAGATCATCTGAATGCTCGAAATATTTTTGAGGGTATTTTTAAGGCTAAAAAAACCACAGATTTTTGTTTTGTCATTTTTTTGTGGTTTTTATATTAATAAGGACTCTGATAAATATAGGACATTAACTGGGTTTTATTGACAAATAGCTTAAGCAAGGGGGTTAATAAATGGAAATTGTGATGATGAAATTGGGTCTCATCATGCGGCCTTCAACTTTCTGGGGGGGCCTTCGAAGGCTAGGGCATAAGATACTTTTTTATTCTTCTAATCAGATCTCACTTGCCTTGTCAGGTTTGAACCCGACCCGCCTTCTTTCTCAGCACCCTAGAATCGAAAACAAGAGTAACGAGTGTTCACCCAATCCGAGAATCGGCCCATTTGATGGACTGGCTCCACTGACTGTTGAGGTTGCACCCAACCCCCGAGAATCGGTTTGGCTTTGGCACATGACCCCTCACATGCCTCTCTCTCCTTGACTCGAGCATGAACCTGGGGTCTACGGAGGTGTTACCTTTATCACCCAGCCCTATTGAGAGCAGCTCATCGATGGCGGCAGACCTTTTGACGAAGATCACATTGGAGGGTGTTCCTCTCACCCTTGCGGCTAGTCCTTTCGAACTCGTAAAGGTTTTGGTTGCTACAGCAGCGTTCACAGCCGTCGAAAGGACTCAATCCCTGGTTGATGATGCCCTCACACTTCAGGCGGAAGCTCCGTGGGCCAAGAAACTTTGGCAGTTTTAGATTGTGCTATGCATGCTTTAGAGATAGTTGTGGAGCAAGCTCCTCCCACATCTATCCCTCTGCAGTCTACTGCGATTAGGGATGTCGCTCCCTCTTCGTTCTCAGAGTTCTTTACGGTGGGGTTGACAACTAGTAAAGGAAAGAGATATAGGGCTCGAAAACAATTGAAAACGGTGCACAGAGGACTAGTTGTGCTTTCGAGCAAAAAGCAATGGTTGCGGTAGAATCAGAAATGGTCCGAACTGCGGTTCCAGCAAGTGCTCCTTAATGGGCGTCCTAACAAGGAATGTGAGGGGTTTGGTTGACCTGGAAAAACAAATATGTGAGGGGTCTCTGTTAGTTAGAATGTGGTTGTGATGTAGTATTGTTACAAGAAACTAAGCTTTCCTCTGTTCAAATGTTCTCTAAAGTCTATGGGCATAGACTTGTTGTGTGAGTACAAGTCGTTGGACGCTATTTGTTCCGTGGGAGGTTTAATTACTGCTTGGAAGGACTCGATTTTCAGCTTCATTTCCGAGTTGAGGGGAGCTCATACCCAATGTTAAAGTCACCCGACTAGCCCGACTAGTAGGTCCGACTAGTATGGTCAGTGGGGTAGCCGATCGAGTACCGACTAATTCCGACTAGGTCCACTAGTCAACCAATTTTTGCTTGGAGATACTATATTTTTTACTTTTTTAAGAGCAAACTTATTCTAATACACTTAATGTTTAATTTAAATTCAATTACTTCTTTTGATTCATTATGATAGTAAAAATATATATAAATCTATGTAAATATGTAACAATATATGTATAAAAATAATTTATATATTTAAAAAATCAAAGCCGATTAAAGCCCGACTAAACCTGATTAATCGCCCGACTGTCGATTAATCCTTAGTCAGTAACCCGACCGACCGAGTACCGACTACCGACTTTTGCAACCTTGCTCATACCCTTACCGTTTTATTGGAGCACACTCTGTTAGGCAACCAGTTTGCCTTCTCCTGTGTCTATAGCCCTTGTGCCCATCCTCTCCGCGCAGCTTTGTGGTCAAATCTTAGAATTGTCAGGAACACTTTCACAGGTGTCGTGTGGCTCATGGGAGGAGACTTCAATGTCTCGTTGCTTTCTTCGGACATGTCATGCTTGAGAGGTGGTAGGACCCTGGATCAATTATTTTGGCAGAACTGATTGATGACTTGGGGCTGTAATGCGTTAGACACCAAATACATGAGGAGTAACTCTAGGCCTCGCTCTCGTATCGATCGTTCGCTGTCCTCTGTGGAGTTCCTAGAAGCCTTCCCTCTTTCTGCTTCCTCGTCCAGAACATGTACCACGTCTAGCCATACACCTTTGGTCAGGGACTCGAGGGTTATCTCCCTTCAGATTCGAGAGAGCATGGCTTCAAACGGAAGGTTTTAGGGATCTGGTCTTCAATCATTGCACTTCCACTGCATCCTTGGGCTCCGCGGCATCGCGGTTGTCTCATAAGCTTATCTCAATACGCACATGACTTTGCACGTTCAAGGATGTCAGGATGATGAGAAGGGCTTGGCGTGTGGATGCAGAAGCGGAAGTTGGTAGATTGGATGGGTTAAAGGATGTCAGAGATCTTACGTGTGAGGAGCTTGGGGAGAGAGCAGCTGCACAGAAAATTATTCAAGATGAAGATAAAAAAAAGTGTTATAGAATGGAAGAAAAATCCTGCCATACATGGCTAAAAGACGGTGATGGAAACACATCCTACTTCCACAGAGTTGCAAACAAGAGACGTCAAACTAGATCCGATCAATAATGGTGAATGCTAACAGGGTGGAGGGTGACCATGAAATGGAGATAGCTATAGTAGATAACTTCCACGATTTCTCGAGGAGAAATGAGGATAGGTCCAGAAGACGATCAGGGTATGGAGCCTCTACCATATATGTGCAACACGCAAATCATCTGGTGGAGGTCATAACCCAGGAGGAGGTGAAGGTTGCGGTCTGGAACCTGAATGCCGATGGTGCACCTGGTCCGGATGGGTTCCCGGTGTTCTTCTTTCATGTATTCTGGGAGCCGGTGGGGAGGGAGGTGTTTGATGTTGTGGCAGACTTTACCGCTGTTAATGCAGGTTTTTATAGAATCAATAGAGCTTTGATTTTTTTGTTGTATAAGAAAGATGTTTCTGAAAGAATTAAGGACTTCTGCTCAATCGCCCATTCCAGTGATATATATTCAATAGTAGCAAAGGTCTTGGCAATTAGGATGAACCGAGGTTTTGATCACATCATATCGCTGTGTTAGTTTCCTTTCATTCTGGGAATACAAATTGATGATAGTTTGGCTAAAGCTTCAGAAATCATTGATGATTGGAAGAGGCGAAAAACAAAGGGGTCCTTTAGAAAGTTGATTTTTCAAAGGCATATGACACAATGGACCAAGGTTCAGAAATGCGGTATGCAGTATTCGTTCGGTCATGCGGTCTAAAGCGAGTAAGCGGATATGAGGAATATACGGAAGTATATGCAATTTATGATGTTTATAATATTTAAATTTAAAATATTAAAAAATACAATAATAAAATGTGATTATATAAAAAATTTGTTGATCTAACAAAATCCAAAATCAAAAATTTCAAATAAGATAATATAATCAATAAGTATACAAGCATGATATTATAAATTGATTGTTTTTTGTGTATATTTTGAATTTAATGCGTATATATACACATACAAATTTGGATTCAATAGGGAACACACGAATTCTATAAGAAAATCTTTAATGCATATATAGATCCTATGGACAACAAAAGCTAAAGAATAATCATAGGTATACAAATGATACACCCAAAACTAAAAATATATGGATCTCTAAGGGACAAAACTTGTTGACACAAAATATAGGGAAAATTGTATTTGCAATTTATTAGAAGCATAAAAATATAAGTGTCAGACTGTTAGTCAATTACTTCATATTTTATTCAAAGAAATGGAATGAATTTCATTAGATAGAAAATTCAAAAGGAAGTAAAGAGTTCATTAATAAGTTTTAGGAACAATGGAAAGATATGGATATGAGAAAATACCTTAGATTATATTCACAAATGCAGTATATACGAGAATAATGAAAAGATGCATCAATGTAAATGATGATATAAGAATTGCTCGGAAAAAAATCGAGTTAATGTGTCATCAACATGTTATGAATTAAACAAAAAAGACACATTAATCATATATGAAAGTCTCTTGTTCAGATATGCGGCCGCATATGCCGCATAATCAGACCGCATATTGTCGTATAAGGCATATGCGCTTCGGTCAAGTGACCGAATACGCGTATGCGACTGCATGGACCGCATTTTCGAACACTGCAGTAGACTAGCGGTTTCTTTAGATGGCGATGTCGAAGCGAGGCTTACCTGATATGCAGATATCTTGGATGAAGCATTGTGTCACCACGGCATCTTATGTAGTACTTGTGAATGGTAGACCTGTGAGGGGGGGGGGGGGGGTTCCAGCCACAACATGGAGTCAGACAGGGTTGATCGCTCGCCCCTATGCTCTTTGTGATTGCAGTTTATGTCTTGGCTTGTATGGTGGCGCAAGTAGTACAGAATGAGATCTCGATGGCTATAATATTGATGATATCTCTATTCCTCTTCTGCAGTATGTCGATGGCACGATCTTCATCATTAAGGGAGGCAAAGAGGAAGCTAAAGGAATGGCATTAACCTTGGAGATCTTTGGAGAGCTTTCCAAGCGTGTCCTTAATCTAGCTAAATGTATTGTTGTTCCTTTTGGCCTTTCAGAAACTGATGCTCGAGATTATTGCATAATGCTTGGCACTGCGAGTGGTTCTTTACCAATCCGCTACCTAGGCCTTCCTCTCAACGACAGGGAATCTCAGGATGATGGACTGGCTCCATATCATTGAGAAATATGGGGGAGGAGGGGGGAGCCCTCATGTTGGAAAGCGTCTATCTTATTGTGAGGGGTCATTTGGTGCTGGTGAAGACTGTTCTTTCTGCCATCCCTGCTTATTTTATTGCGTCATGTCTGCTACCTGTGGGTATAATGCAATGCCTAGAGATGCTCATGCATGCACCTTGTTGAATGGGATACAGCTACTTTACCTATGGAGTTCGGAGGTCTTGAGAATATGCGCTTGGAATCGATGAATGAAGCTTTATTAATGGGTCAGCAGAATTTGGGGAAGTGAAGACCTTTGTTGTAGAGTTATTTGCCTCATCTATGGCATCGAAGTGCAGTACTCGCTTCATCAATAGCAGAACTCTCAATCGTCCGCCTTAAGGAAAGTTGTTAGATCGATGTTGCCCCCCTATTATGAGCTTTTTCGTTCAGTACTTGGTGATAGTACTACTTTCGCTTTCAGGACTGACAACTGGATAAGCGAGGGAACTCTCTCCTCCAGATTCCCTCGTTCGTATGCTCTAGCTACTAATCATGATGCAAAGGTGGTGGACTGCTACCTTGACGGAAATTGGATGCCCACATTCTTAATTGACTTCTCTGATCAACGCCTAGAAGATTTCCTTTTGTCTGGACTCCATTAGGCAAATTGATAGACTAACAGTCGAGCGGGACCACTGAGTGTGGAAGACTAATTCATTCCCAGTCAAAAGAGACCGGTGCTAATGCTAGACCTCCACCGATGAGGACGGATACTTTGATTCGTGATTGCATTTTAATCTGGAAGCTAAAGCCACCGAGTAGGATTGGTTTCTTTATGTGGCTATTTCGAAGGAAGTGCATCATGACAAGGGATCATTGTTCTAGACTTTTCAGATGTCTCTAACAAATGTCCTCAACGAGAAACTCATACTGAGACAATAGACTACCTTTTCTTTCACTGTGAGAAGACGTCACCAATATGGATGTAGATGGAGGTTGACCGGTTGTCTATTCAGAACATGGACGTGTTTTGGAACTCTCTGTTGCAGGCCAAGGATCGATCTAGAGAGGATCTTCTGAGGCCTCTTACCTTAGTCTGGGCCATGTGGTTATCTAGAAATAACTCCCTCTTTTCCTTGCATCGGTTCTATAGTGAAAATGTAGTCATCCACGCTAAGATTATTCTTGAGTCTTGGCTTTGTAAGTCTTCTTGTTCCTACTCCTCTTTTATTTTTATTTTATTTTTTTGAAGTCTATAAAAGGGGGAAACACTCATCGGTGTCCGCCCCTGCTATATATTAAGAGAAAAAAGAGAGAAGAAGAAAAACACTTTACAAGGTACCAACCGCGGCACCCAAAAAAGGACCCTAAACCAACGACCAGTCCTCAACTAAACCAATGACCAGTCCTCAACTAAACAGGTACAGTGAATTAGCACATTTTCCTTATAAAAACGTTGCCCGGAGAAGATAGCATCATTTCGTCCAAGCCAAATTGCCCAAGCCTTCGCCAAGGGCCGCAGCAATTCCCTACGATCCCTGCCGTTGTTTGCCACCAACGAGTCCCAGAAGAAGCCAGATCCGAGGAGCACACCCAGGCATCGGTCGCCTCCTCCCAAACACCTTGCACCATCGGGCACGCAAAGAACAGATGCTCCAGAGTTTCCACGGCATTGCTGCAAAGAACACAAGTGTCAGGAATAGTCCCAATCAACCTCACGTAGCGATCCCTCGTCATCAATCTCTGCCTCCGAACCAGCCAAAGGAAGAAACCCACCTGCTCCGGAAGCCGCAAAGCCCATAAGAAACCGCAATCACGTACTACCGCCTCCAGATCGGTAAGAGGGGAGGAAGAAACCGCCACAAACGCCTTCCTGGTCGAAAAAGCCCCCCCCCCCTTCCAGGCCCAGTGATCCCTCCCGGCCAAAGGCTGATAGGCACCCCCGACGGTCTCCAAAAGAGATAGATAATCGTGGAGCCTCTGCTCCGAAAGGCTATCACGGAAGAGTGGAAACCAGCCGGCCTCAGACCAGCAGGAGGCCACGCTAGTGTTCCCATCTACCGCCAAAGCGAACAACCGCGGGAACCTCGAAGAAAGAGGTTCCTCACCCGCCCAAACATCTTTCCAGAATTTG
This sequence comes from Ottelia alismoides, assembly GCA_037367405.1. Taxonomy (NCBI): domain Eukaryota; kingdom Viridiplantae; phylum Streptophyta; class Magnoliopsida; order Alismatales; family Hydrocharitaceae; genus Ottelia; species Ottelia alismoides. The sequence goes on along the minus strand of JAZKJV010000320.1, from coordinate 240,443 downwards.
AAAGTTCAGCCATCACGAAGAACTGGAGAGAAGAAGGACGAGAATTTAGAGCAAGTCTCCAGCACCCCTCTCCAAAAAGGCGTTATCGGCCCCATCCTAGCAGCCGCCACCGGAAGTGCCCCGCCAATACAATGAATCTTCCGCGGAACCTCAGAGCAAAAATCTTCACCAGGGCCCCATAACCTGCTGACCCATTTGAGGAGAAGGGCCTCATTAACATGGTCCAACCTCCGGACGCCCAGCCCCCTAGCGCTTTTGCGCCTCGTAACGTCATCCCACCCCACCAAATGCATTCCACCCGCCGACTCCCCATTTTGCCCCACAAAAACCTCCACGTGAGCTTCTCGATACGACAGTGAATCCCCACTGGCAAGCGACTGTTAGATAAGAAATAAACAAGGTCTCCAAAAAAAGATACAATATCCTCATTGAGAGTTCTCATTAACATCTCAGAAGCTTCAGAAGATGCAACATGTCTCATATTCACATTCAAGCTATGTCGTTAAGATGCTTGGATCTCAATTCAAATCAAGTTCTGAGAAAAAGGAAAAGGAGCTACCGAAGGACTGAAATCATGGTGATCATCACATAGAATCATTTGAACCATAACGCTCATCAAGGTAGTTAATGGAGTCCCTAGGGGGATGTCAAAGGTCTCGCAGTGGTGGAGAATCCCTTCGGGTCCTAATAGTCCCCAAGTGGTCTACCAAAGGAGCAAATTAAAGAAGCCACTGGTGAGGGAGGTGATCTGCTCAAGCAGTCAGTGGCGGTGGTCATAAATAATAGAACGGTGTACACAGATAAATAAAAAATAACAATAAGTTATAATTTGGTGGATGTATACTGGTTTTTTCGGTATTATGTAAGCAAATATGTATAGACAGATTGATATAAAGAGTTCTTTTAAAACTGAAAAGGGTGATCCCCCGTTGTGGGGGTCACCGTCGTAGAGATATCATTAAAAAAATTTAGAGTATGCTACCGTGAGATCCAGAAATTATAAAGTGCATTACAATGTGCCAAAATATTCTCAACATAAAACCTCTGGTTGTTGAAGATCACTCCATTTCTTCCGGTCCAGATGTCCCAGAGCACAGCAAACGGTTTCGAGCAGTCATCATTGGAGTTGGAACCGACATGTCTAATTGATCTCCAGAATTCCGATGTTCCTGTACTCACCACCCATGCTGGCCCAGCCTCTCTCCATACTCGTGCAGAAGTCAGGCAATTGAAAAACAAGTGGTCTGAATCCTCATCCGCCTCCTCGCATCTGTCGCATTGCGTATCTGGCAGACCCAACAATCTCCCCCTCCTCGCTTTATCACATAAGCAGTTCTTTCTTAAGCACCACAGGAAAATCTTTACTCTATTCGGTATCTTCGCCGCCTATATAACGTTCACGTCCTGGCACAGCTCTCTGTCATGCTCCACCTCCCTCGATCTCAGCACCCTGTATACTTCCTTCACTGAGAAAATGTTGTCCAGCCACTGAAAATGGTCCCTGTCCCTCAAAAACTCCCCAGGGGGTGGGAGATTTATCTGCATCTTTATGAAATCCTCCAAGCGATGATTAGAGAGTTCAGCTAGAAATGTCGGCTACCATGTTCTCATTCCCCCTACCTGTGAAATCGTGGCCTCTTTCAGCTCTGCCAAAGGAAATAGATGTGGGAACCTAGCTTCCAGCGTACCCTCACCATTCCAGTCATTACGCCAGAATCTGAAAAGGTTGTCGTCCCCCACCTTGGGGCTGAGCCTGTGTGCCATAAGTGGTAAGACCTCACGGATACCAGCCCAAAGCGAAGACTCATAGTGAATTCTTCTAATCACAAGGTCCCCACCCACACCGTAGATCTTCCTCAAGAGTCTAGCGGCCAGCGACGTTGAGGGGCCCCAGATGCGGATGACCCATTAGGCGATGAACACCTTGTTCATACACTCAATATCCTGAACGCCAAGACCACCTTCCTTGTGCCCCCTCGTAATACCATTCCACTTAACCAGAAGCATCCCACAACCAAGTTGTTTCCCATCGGACCAGAAGAATCTCTTCATCAAAGACTCAATTTTCTTCCTAATCCCTACCGGCATAAGTCTAGTAGAGTAGAAGAAGATAGGAATAGCCGAGAGGATGTGTTTCACAAGAACCAGCTTTCCCCATCTAGATAAAGTGACCGCTTTCCATCCTGCCAATCTCTTCTCTATCTGTTGCACCACCTCTTCCCAATCTGCATTCCTTAGCTTCCCTGCTGCTAGGGGGAGTCCCAGATAAGGGATGGGAAGCTCCCCCAAGGTGCAATGACATCTCTCCATAATGTTGAGACGCTCCGTCACATCCATCCCAAAGGTAATGAGCGTCGACTTCCTGTTGTTAACCTCTAATCCCGAAAGCTTCCCAAAAATATCCACCAGTTGCGCTGCATTAGAGTTCTGAGCTTCTGTACCACCCAAAAAGAGGACCGTATCGCCTGCATACTGTAATAGAAGGATGGAGATGTCATCCTTGCGAAATCCCTCGCACCATCCCGCCTTGATGGCCTGCCTGAAAAGCACCCTGTGCATCCGCCACCAGGACGAACAACATAGGAGCAAGTGGACACCCCTACCTCACACCGTGTTGTGGTTGAATGAAGCCTCCCTCTGGTTTGCCATTCACCAGGATCGAGTACGAAGAAGTAGTGACGCACCTCTTCATCCAGTTCACCCACGCATTCGGGAAACCTCTCCTCCTCAATGACTGTCAAAGGAACTTCCATTCAACACAATAATAAGCCTTGAAGTAGTCGATCTTCCATAGGACCCCTTTCACCTTCATTCGTTTCCATTCAAGGCAAATCTCAGATGCCATCACTAGACCGTCTGCCACCTGCCTTCTAGGGATGAAGGCAGACTATCCCTGGAGTACCACAGAATCCATGACCAACCTCATTCTATTCGACAGCACCTTTGCAATTATAAGTTAGATTGTATTTGAGAGCGCAATAGGTCTATAGTCTTCCACCCTCACCGGGGTGTCCTTGGGCAGCAGGAAAAGGAGCGAACGGTTGATCTTTTCTAGACCATAGTTTCCCACCATGAATTCATTCAGAACGTCCAACACGTCCCCCTCAAGTCCAAGAACTCACGGTAGAATAATACCGGGAAGCCATCCAGTCCAGGCGAGCCATCCGCATTCAAGCTCCACACCGCCTTCTTCAGCTCCACTTCAGAGAACGGAGCTAGCAGGTCCTCCGCCTGCACATCCGACAAGGATTCAACCCCGGTCCCCAGCCAACCCCATCCGCTCCCTCTTTTCTTCCGAGTGGCCTCCACAAAATGCCCCCTCAGAGCACTCCCGATCGTCGTCTCCCCCGAAACCCGAGCTCCCCCAACCTCAATGTCATGGATGAAGTTTCTTCTCTGCCTCCCCGAGGCCATAGAGTGAAAGAGTCTCATATTGGTGTCCCCCTCCTTAAGCCACTTCTATCTGGATCTTTGACTCCACTCCACCTCTTGTTTCCTGTCCTCCAACAGCATTTCCTCCCGGAAGTCCTGGCGCTCCTTGATTTCTATCTCAGAAAGTCCTCTATCATCCTCAATGGCATCCAGTCTAGCCACCCCAATCTGGGCGTCTAACCTCTTCGCTTTCCGCCTTGTTTTGACCTCCTTCCCGAAGGATGAAAGAAACGACCTCAAAGACATAAGCCTGGCCGCCAGCTTCGAGACCGCCGAGCCCTCAGCTACCACCCCTCTCCAATGCCCCGCCACTGCCTCACGGAAGCCCGCCTCCAGAAGCCGGCTTCATTCAAAGTGATAAAAGTACCTGTTTTGACCCTCTTCACCAGACGACCAGAGAATCGGCATACGGTCAGACAGCACGTGTGGAAGGGCCCAAGCTCTCAAAAGGGGGAACTTCTCGCACAGTCAGGAGAAACCAGAAATCTGTCCAGTCTGGACCTCGATCTCGCATTGCGCCACGTGAAAGCACCGACAGCGGCATCAACAATTGGCAAGCCCAAGCGATGCATCATTCCTCGAAACTCCTCCGAACCAGGATCCCCCCCCCCACACACACACACACTCTTCTGTGGACGGTCATCCTGGAGTAAGGTGACACTGAGGTCTCCTCCAACTATCCATAGACCGGCCTCCACTGAGTTGCCCAATTGTTCAAGCTCTGCAGCCAGGGTACCCATATCAGCATTGTTTGGCCCATACACATTCGTGATGAGAATGATTAGTCCATCCGATCGTCTTCGGAGCAAAGTAGTTAAGTAGAACTGAGAATTCGATTCATCCCGAAGATCAAAAAGATCCTTCCTCCATCCCGGCAATAGTCCTCCCAACGCGCCTTGGGCCTCCCGCACTGCTAGATCAAATCGACCACCTCCATTCAGCCCTCTTCGCACCGTATCGGAACCAGAGGCAAGTTTCGTCTCTTGGAGAAGAAAGATATCAGCTCCAGCATCCATTATATGGTTTTTTACCCCCAATCTCTTTCAGGCCGGCCTAGCCCCCTGACATTCCAAGAAAGAATCTTCATTGACATAACACCTGCTTTGACTTCTTAGGCGGGATCAAGCCTAGGCGTTCAACCCTGCCCTATCCAAAGCTCGGAATCGGTTTGATTGTCCAGACAGGCCATGTTAGCATAGGCTTGCATTCGATCACTCTCTACTCGGTCTGCCTCGTCAAACAAGGCCGCTCTCCTCATTTTCGTCATCTATGAAGCCTTCCTGACGTAACACGTTCCGAATCTGAGGGCTCCATCTTCACGGTCGCGGCGCCCACTAGAGTCTCCGCACACATTCAAACTCATGCGCTCTTCAGCACAGGCATCAATCTGAGGCGAGCCCTCTTCGCCCACTGTACTCAGACATCCCGCTTTCTCATCCTGAGCCTCCGCCCTCTTCGAAACCTCCGCTTTGGACATTCATTCTAGGCTTTAGCCTTCCCCACCTCCAGAGAGCTCCTTTACAGGAGAGAAGCCAGCCACTACGATCTCCCATAGCTTATTCCCCTGCCCCCTCCACGAGCCAGCTTCATTTATGTTCAAGCCCAGACCCTCCTCGACAAGAGCTGTCGACCATGCCCCATTAGGCATAATCCAGTTCAGCTCTACGGCATCTTTCCTGGGTCATTCAACACTGTCTGGGCCTCTGTCCCGGACCCCCGAAGTGCACAGCCTCACGGGTCGACACTCAAGATCCGAATGTATGCCCGGCAGAGGATCCGTGGAAGCCGTCGAGACAAGGCTACTATTATTATCGTGCGTACACTTTTCCATGTCAGCGGAAGGGTCGTCTTCATCCGCAACAACATGTGTTTGATTAACGTCATGATTCCCCAAACATGGGAATTTGAAGGGACCCTCGGCATTGAAGGCCCCGAACCAAATCGCCTGTGAAATATGAGGGGGCGTCCCTGTTGGTTGCATCGTTTCAACTCCCCCGTGCAGCTCTCGTCTTCGCGGAGGATCTCCGGCCGAGCTAGACGGCCACCCCTCTGTTCTCGTGGTCCTTCGATTCTCCCGAAATTTGTGACGATTTTCTTGGTCTACCATAGCGATCTCCAGAAGTGAGCTTCTCCCTTGTACATTGAACCTCCTCCAACCTAACAATTCTGGTGCAAGGCTCCTCACTTTGATAACAGGGTCCATCGGCTCTCCAGATCTGCATGCTGATGATTCGACCTCGATAACCTTCACTGCATTTCCCAGCAGTCGACTCATGTTCGACAGGTCTCTCAAAGCAAATGGAACTCCTTTGACACGCACCCGATTCACAGGTTTTAGCTGTATTAGGTCGTCCTCTACCCTTGGTTTTCACCATCTCAGCATCGTCCATCCCTCCTTAGACCACCGTAGCAGTTTCGTGGCCTCCTTCTCTTCAAGACCCCTCGCAATTATTCGCCATGGTGACAATTGAAGGACGTCTCCTTTGAATAGCCCAGCCGAAAGTAGCCCCACATCGAAGGTTCCTCAGAACAGAGTCTCCCCCGCGCCACCGCCTTCACCCACCAGCAATCCTAAGCCCCACCAGCCCGCTTCTTGGGAACATCTCCAATTCATCCGACAGGCATGCCTCCAATGCGAGAACATGTGGCAACGGAAGCAACGAACAGGCTCCCAGCATTGCCGCGCCTAGTGCGAAATGGAGCCACAGTGGAAGCATCCCCTTCCGAAGGGGTCGGAGAAGGACCGTGACTTGGTAGTTTCTCCTCTGTGACGACCCTCCCTTTTCCTACGGACGACAACCCAGCCACCCTCGTCGGTTCTCCCTTCGTCGCTCCCCCTCATTCTCCCTTCTCGAGGATGGTTCCCCTCAATCAGTATGATATAAAGAGTGCTTCTTATAATCCATTAGATATTAAAGAAAAAGATATCAGGCAAGTTCCTGCCCAAGTCCAACTAGTATAGACATCTAGCATGGTTCCCAATCGATGCTCATACCATGCTAATACAGCTTACAGTTATCATATCATGCTAGCACAGCCTGCAGCTATTACAATGTTCATGTGTGTTTTATTATTATTTGAAGTTTGTTATGAACATCAAAGTTTTTGTTAGTTAAAAAAGATAGGAATGTAAATATTTGTAGGATAACATGTATACATTTATCAAATATATGTATTCAAATATCAATCATGCATCAGTAGCGGTATTTGATGATAGGGCTCTTTAATCTTCATGTATACGAACGAAGCCTATTCATATATGTATTTGTTGACGCATATAGTATTGCATGTATCCCTTCGTTAATTTTATTTTCAGTTGTATGCTTTATGTAATTTACCCATAGGCTACTCTCCTATATAAGAGAGCCTAGGGCTTATGGAATAAACAAGTTGTTCATTTTTCCCAACATGGTATCAGAGCGACGGTCCTAGACCGGAGTTCTCGAAACCCTAACCCTACCCCACCACACCCGCCGGCCTCTCCTTCTCTCTCCATCTCATCGGCGCCGCCGGGGCTCGCCATAGCCGCTCCAGCATCCTCGTGCGTCGGTGCTCCTGCGCGAGCGCACCCCTGCGACTCTCCCTGCGCGAAGAGCGCCTCCGCGCAAACAGCGCTACTGCGCTTCTGCGCGCTGTGCGCGTTCATCTCCACTGCGCTGAAGCCCTCTTGCGCGTTGTAGCCCTTCTTGCGCCTGCGCACTGTGCGTGTGCATCTACTGTGCGCGTGCATCTCCTGTGCACTGTGCGCATGCGCCTCCTGTGCGCGCACTGTGCGCCTGCGCCCTAAGCAACCTTGCGCGCGTGTACGTGTAGCCTCCTTGCAAGATCCAGTTGCGTGTGCGTGTGCTTCTTGCGCGCGTGTACGTGTGCTAAGCCCTAAGCCCTAGGGCACACACACATCTTCATCTACATGGGTTTAGTTGCTTGAGGTATACACGTGCAACTAAACCCGTCTATGTCATTGTAGACGAATCTCATCCTCTGTCAATCGCTCCAATCTTCCATCTCAAGTATGTCAGAAAGCAAGGCGGATATCCCATCTATTGGCGCCTTTTCGTGGTCCAGCGCCTATTGTAAAGATGGACGGTACAAACTATGAATTGTGGGCAATGCAGTTCATGAGCATGATGAAGTCAACGGGTAAGAAGCACATCCTTACCGAACCAGAGCCTGCTGAGAAGACTGGAGCCAATGCCTCTTGGGAGGCGGATGATGCATACACCAAAGTGTGGCTATCCGGTACACTGGTAATTGAGATAGCCAATGACATTCTACATCAACCCACGGCCAAGGATATGTGGGACATTCTGGCGGCCACATATTCACAGGCGAAGAACGAGACAAAGATTCTGCAACTCCAGCATGATATCTTCACTATCAAGCAGAATGGTTGCCCTCTACATTCTCTCTATACATTACTGAGAGGGATGTTCGAGAAGCTCTATAGCTTCATGCCCCTGACAGCCACGCCAGAACAGCAGAAGACATATAGGAACGCGACTATGGTGGGCGTATTTCTGGCTGCACTTGATCCAGAGTATGAGGCGGCACGATCACAGATTTTGGCCGACTCTACTATTCCTCCCATGAAGGAAGCTTTCCATAGACTGAGTCGGATCACAGTTCCTTCCACGGTCTCGAGTCAGAATTCTTCAGCCATGGCAGCCAACAGGGGTCGCGGATTTCATCACCAGGGCCGTGGACGTGGACCTCGTGGAAGAGGTGGCCGCACTAGGCCAACATGTACCTACTGTCACCGAGTTGGACACAATGAAGACACATGCTACTCGAAGCATGGATTTCCTGCATCCGCACGAGCTGCTGAGCAGATAGAGCCTCCATCTGCTGCTACTTTGGATCAACGGTTCGACGATCTAGTTGCCCGTCTGAGGGGCATTATTCCACCATCTGGTCCAGCACCGACTAAGAAGAGTCAATCTGATGCTGCTGCTTCTGCCTCTGCGTCTACCAGTGCTTCAGGTAGTATACTTGCATTCAACAGTAGTAGATCAGATATATTACCATGGATTATGGACTCGGGCGCTACACATCACCTGTGTGGCGGTCAGAGTCTACTTACAGGATACACTCAGATTCCTCCAGGCCGGACAGTAGTAATTGCCAATGGTACACTTTCCCCCATCACTGGTCAGGGGGAGATTAGATTGACATCTTCTATGCAGCTCAAGAATGTGCTACATGCACCTGATTTTTCAATGAATTTGTTGTCAATTAGTCAGATTACGAAGGATCTACATTGTCGGGAAATTTTTAATCCATCTTCTTTGATTTTCAGGACATCCATACGGGCAATGTGATTGGTCGTGGCTATGAGCAAGGAGGCCTCTACCGCCTGAATCAGACCCCATTTGCTGGAACCTCATCCTTTCCCTCTGGACAAGTATCTACTTTATTGTGGCATCTGCGTTTTGGACATTTACCGCTTCAGAAGTTGCGTCAAGTGTTACCTTATGGTCTTCCTCACACACCTATTCAATGTGAGGCGTGTCAGTTGGGAAAGCATCACAGGTCGTCCTTTCCCAGTCGTCCAGGTCGGAGTAGTACCTCCAAGTTCGAGTTATTTCATATTGATGTCTGGGGTCCGAGTCGTGTACCTGATCATCAGGGACACAGATTTTATATAGTATTTGTGGATGATTTTTCTAGAGTGTCATGGGTGTTTTTGATGAAAAATAAATCTGAAGCAAGAAATATCATTATCCATTTTCTGAATGAAATACAGAATGTTTTCTCCACATCTGTGAAGTTTGTGAGAAGTGATAATGCTTTAGAATTGTGCACCAATGTTCTTGCCAATTATTACTCCTCAAAAGGGATTGTTCACCAAACATCTTGTGCTCATACATCTCAACAAAACGGCATTGCTGAAAGGAAACACCGTCACCTTCTTGATGTCACAAGATCACTTCTTATACAGAGTCATGTTCCCTACTCCTACTGGGGTGATGCAGTCCTCACTGCATGTTACCTAATCAATCGTATGCCTTCTTCTGTCTTGAATGAACAGATTCCGTTTTCCCTCATCTATCCTGGGAAGAATTTGTTCGCCCTTACTCCTCGTGTATTTGGGTCGGTTGCATTTGTCCATCAGTTGTCGCCTGGTACTGACAAGCTCTCTCCTAGGGCTGTCAAATGTGTTTTCGTTGGGTACTCCAGAACTCAAAAGGGGTACAAGTGTTTTGATCCTCTGCGTCAGCGATATATGGTCAGTGCAGATGTTACATTTTTTGAATCTGTTATGTACTTTTCAGCTTCAGGAGACAAACAGCTACCACCACCATCTACTGATGCCATATACATGACACCACCACCTTAAATGCTGTCACCAACACCACCACCACCACCACCACTACCACCACATATACCTGTCTCACCGCTACCGTTCCATTATACCCGCAGGCCTCCTCCCGCTCATGGTCATGACTCGTCTCCTAGCTCGCCTATGGTATGTAATGAAAATATTTCTATTGATGGATCTGACGACATTTCTGAGAAAGATATGTTGCAGGGGCCAGATGAGGCTACAGCAGATTTAGATGTTCCCATTGCAATACGCAAATCGAAGAGGGAGTTGTGTTACATATCCATTGCCAACATCTGTGTCTTTTGAGAGACTATCTGGAGTTTCAGGACATTTGTGGTCGCACTGTCAGCTGTAGACATTCCACGAAGTTATCAAGATGCTCTGCAGGATTATAGATGGCGGCTAGCAATGGAGGAAGAAATGGCGGCACTTCAGTCCAGAGGAACTTGGAGTTTGGTTCCTATACCTCCAGATGTGAACCCGGTGAGCTGTAAGTGGGTGTTTGCAGTGAAGCACAATGCAGACGGCTCCATTGATAGGTACAAGGCACGTCTTGTTGCATGTGGCTTTACACAGACATACGGGTGGACTACCTTGACACATTCTCGCCTGTGGCCCGTCATTCCACTCTCCGGATCTTGTTGTCAGTTGCAGTTGCTAGAGACTGGCCGCTCCATCAGCTGGACGTAAAGAATGCATTCTTATATGGAGACTTGCAGGAGGAAGTCTATATGCAACAGCCACCCGATTTTGCTGTTGAGGGGGAGTGTTCCAAGGTATGCAGATTACATAAGGCTATCTATGGCCTTAAGCAGAGCCCCAGAGCATGGTTTCAGAAGCTCTCAGACCTCTTCAAGAAACAAGGATACAAACGCTCCAATGCTGATCATTCCTTGTTTGTACAGAAGACTGCTAGAGGTATTATTGTAATCATGGTTTATGTTGATGACATCTTGATTATAGGAGATGATGAGCAGGGCATAAAGCAGGCGAAAGAAAAACTGGGAACCGAATTTGTCACCAAGGACCTTGGAGTCCTCAGATATTTTCTGGGGCTGGAATTTGCTAGAAATCCATATGGATTAGTAATGTCGCAGAGGAAATATGTGACAGATTTGTTGAAGAGGTGGACAGGAGAAGATACAGAGAACTGGTAGGCAAACTATTGTATGTCACGATCACTAGACCTGATATATCATTTGCAGTGAGTCGCGTGAGCCAGTTCATGGAGCAACCACGTCAGGTCCATATGGATGCAATACACATGATTCTTAGATATCTAAAATCATATCCAAGTGCAGGTTTGCTATTTAAGAAGGGAAAGGAGATCTCTATCTCAGCGTGTGCGGATGCAGACTATGCAGGATGTCCCAAGGACAGGGAGTCCACCTCAGGATTTGCAGTCTATGTTGGAGATGCTCTAGTCTCATGGAGGAGCAAGAAACAAACGGTGGTAGCTAGATCCAGTGTTGAATATGAATACAGGGCTATGGCCCAGGCTAGCACAGAGATGATGTGGGTGAAAGCTCTTCTTACAGATCTATATCTTGATATACCGCTTCCCATGAAATTGGAATGTGATAATCAGGCAGCCTTGTTCATTGCAAACAACCCAGCATTCCATGAGAGGACCAAGCATATTGAGGTTGACTGTCACTACATATGTGACATGATTCAGAAGGGGTTCATTGCTACATCTCATGTTACCTCAGAGAATCAAATGTTGATATATTTACCAAGGCATTACTTCGAGGCCCATTCCAGAAGTGTGCGTCCAAGCTGAGCATGATTGATATCTATGCTCCATCTTGAGGGGGAGTGTTGACGCATATAGTAGTGCCTGTATCCCTTCGTTAATTTTTATTTTTAGTTGTATGCTTTATGTAATTTACCCATAGGCTACTCTCTTATATAAGAGAGCCTAGGGCTTATGGAATAAACAAGTTGTTCATTTTTTCCCAACAGTATTTGTACTAGAAATGGATAAAGATAAGATAATACATTATTCCTTATCTCTATCTTATTGCTTCCCTCCCTACTTTAAACCTGTTTAGGTCCATTTTCAACTTAAACCAAAATTGGTAAAATTATTAATCCATCTTAGGCAAAGTAATGTGGAGACTCTTTCAAAAGCTTCTATATTAGTAATTCTATAAAATGCTACTAGCTTTCCTAATTGCATATATAGCACTTCAATGTATACTGCTACAAATAAATGTGACTTGTGAACTGCAATAAAACCGCATAAGCGGTCTCCAAGTTGCAAAGTTAGACAGTTACGTGTTCTGATCTATTTTTGTCATCAATCCTCTAAGGCGGACAAATTATCATGGGAATCTAAATCATAACATTTTCGGCAAAAATCGTCTCCATCTTCACTCGTTAAAAAAATACAGTGAATCAAAGAAGAAAATCTTATTAGCACAGAAACTTCTTTGACAAATGTTAGCATTATCAATAAAAATAGTGCATGCGAGGAATTTTCCAAATAAACCCTTTAGTTATTATACTACAATAATCAATGTACAAGCTCTACTCATTCAGCAAGGAAAGGATGACTATATAAAGCCCAACCTACCAAAATGAGGCCAATGATATTTGTGGGTTCTTCAGAGTAGATGGGTACGCGGCTGTGGCCTTCATTCATAATCAAACCCATGGTGTTCCTGTACCAAGCATTAGAAGAGAAACATAAGCATTATAGCTTCACTAGAAAATATAAGACAGTGATCAATTTGGAAACATGCATGTCGAGTTTGGAATCTATATTGAGGGCAAATGTTTCAGATATGGTTGTCATTGCATCTTTGGCAGTCTTCTGCGTCAATTCCAAAGCTCCCGTAATGATAGTTGTTTCATCATGTGTCAGCTCACCACCTTTACCCGCCTATGATATATTACAAACAATTGTCAACACTTACATGACAAATTATTCTTTTACACATGTTGAGTACAAGGCAGATGCAAGAAAATTAAAATTCTTCGCAACAGTAATTTTCCTTGTTCTTTTCTTTTTGGAGAAATAAGGGATCTAATAAATTATTTCATTTAATAAATAAGATAAACCTTATGAAAGCAAAGAATCGTAACTTCGCAAGGCCAACAACGAGGTCAACAACATTCTCCTCATAAAGTGTCTTCCACGGAAAATCAAGGTGTCACCAACAAGACACAATGCCCACATAGTTGAGAAAAATGGAATGAGATGTCATGTTACAACAACAAAGCTTTTTCCCACGATTAAGTAGGGTCAGCTACATGGATTTTATGCCTCAATTCAGATCTATTTTGGATCATTCTCGGGCTTAAATCCAAACAACTAAGATCTATTTGAATAGTCTCATTCCAACACTTCTTGGATCTTTCTCGCCATCTCTTAACAGGCTCAACATCTCGAATCTCGCATCTTCTAACCGGTGCATCAACTGACCTCCTTTTGCAAATGGCCAAACCATCTTAAGCGGTTTTCTCTCATCTTATCCTCTATCGGAGCTACACCAACTTTCTTCCGATCGCATCATCCGTGTATGACCACACATCCACCTTAGCATTTTCATTTCTGCTACTACCATTCTCTGCACACGTCTATGATTCGCATGCCACATTCTAATCCATAAAGCATAGCAGGTCTCACGGCTGCTTTATAATACTTTCCTTTGACTTTCAAAGAGATTTTCTTATCACAAAGAACAATAGAGGCTCCTCTCCACTTTAGCCAACCAACATTTATTCTATGGTAATTTACTTATTGGATCCTTATCTTTTAATCATAATGAAAAGGGTCCCAAGTCCGTTTGGAAAATGACAAAGAGAGTACCGTCAGTAATTTTAAGTGATGGGACCAAATTGCCCTCGGCTCCCACCCAACCTTCCTTTACCCTTTGAATCATCCGTCCCCACATGACCTCCTCTCCTCCGACGAGGAGCAACCCCCGACCTCCTCTCCAACGACGGCGTGAACTCCCCTTCTCGTGCAAACCCCCCCTCCCCCCCTGCGGCAACACCTCCTCCTCCTAGCAATCATGTGCCCCCAGCCTCCCTTTTTACATTTAATTTACATTATTAGGTCACATCCTTCATATTATTTCATCTGCACTTCCCTGTATTGAATAAGCTCGTATCATAATTATCCACAAATCCAATTCAGCATTTCCAGTCAAAGATCTTGTATATCTCCCCACAGAAACACACACTTTGATCTTATGATATGGAACCAGACCTCGTCTTCACATGCTAAGAGGTTTGAGCTACTTCGTAAGGGCAAGGTTCTATTTCTGTAACCATAAAGTTGGAAAGCATATTTAGTTGGCTGCAATTTTATTTTGAAATTTATCTTCATATTCCGTTAAATCAACTTTATTAGCTGCCTGACTAAAATATAAATAAAAGGAATCATCTAACTTTATTACTTGCATACTTCATATTCTGGAACTCATTTTTTGTTACCATAAAATGGTCTATTTCTGAGCGTCAAAAAAAATGGTCTATTTCTTGTTAACTTTAGGAGTAGAAGTTTATTCTATACTCAGTTTGTTACTCCCTGTATGTTTTTTTTAATCAAAGAGGAGGAAACACGCTAAGGTGTCCGTTCCAAATATATTAAAATGCAAAGAAAAGTCATAAGAAGACTTACTAGAATCAAGACTCGAGAAGAATCTTAAAATGGATAAATTATTCTCACAGTAAAAACGCTGAAAAAAAAGAGAACATTTTTGAACTATAGCCATATTGCGCATAAAATTGCTACATGTCGTAGGAGCTCCCCTCTAGGGCGAAGAAGAGCCTGAAACAAAGAATCCCAAAACATGTCCAAGTTTTGTAGATTTAGCTAGTTAGCATCCATCACTGTCCAAATGGTGGGCATCTACATGCAATGGAAGAAGAGGTGATCTATTGTCTCAATATGCGACTCACAAAGGGGGCATCTATTAGAGACATCCGTGACTCACAAAGGGGGCATCTATTAGAGACATCCGTGAAAAGTCTATCACATCGGTCCCTCATCATAATTCGTCTTTTGCGCAGTAGACACATAAAAAAACCTATTCTGCTAGGCAAATTTAGTTTCTAGATGAAGTTGCAGTCACGACCCACAGCATCTATCATGGGCGGAGGCGGTATGCTAATAGCCTTGTAGGCTTGCTTTATCGAGAAAGCGATATCCTTCCATATCCAATGGTCACGGTCATTTGTCAGGTGATCTAGTTGTATGAGGAGGAACTCTTCAAGCCACTGATTTGAAAAACTTGACGGGAAAGAAGGCATACAGTTGCCATCAACCCAACAATCCAACAATCATGCATCATGGTCTACAGCCAAAGCAAAAAGACGAGGTAATCTGGAGGAGATAGGGCCTTTACCTGACTAGTTGTCGATACAGAAGGAAAACGAATTACCGTTACCAAACACCGGGCGAAAGAGCTCCTAAAAATGAGGCATCACTGCCTTCATCCCTTTCCAAAAATCCGAAGGGCGAGATTGTGCCAGAAGAGGCATACATTCATGAACTACAATGTTGTGGATACAACGGATAAGACGGCAACACAAGTCTTCGCCTTTCCCCCAAATCCTACTCACCATTTGAGAAGAACAACCTCGTTCATGGTTTCCAAGCGGGATATCCTTAGCCCCCCAGCCACCTTCGACAAAGTAACAGTCTCCCAATCAACGAGGTGCATACCCAATCCTTCCTAACCACTTTTACCCTAAAGGAACCGCCACATGATCATCTCCAGTCGACGCCAGATACCAATAGGAAGAAGTCGAGATGACATAAAGAACACAGGAATAGCAGACAAGACTGCCTATAACAATATCAAACGACCATCGTGGGACAAAATAGCCGTCGTCCAACCTGACATCCTCCTTTCCATATTCTCAATGATGACAACCAATCGGACATCTTTAATCTACCGGTGGTAAGAGGAAGAGCCAGGTAACGAATGGGAAAAGAGCCATACTATGTACCCAACTCCTCACAGCATTCCTGTGCTGCTTCATTAAAATGACTAAACGATATAGCCTTGGATTACTCAAGGTTCAGATTAAGCCAATATAGTTCTCCAAAAATTTCCAATGTACATGTCATTCCTTTGGGCTCCTCTTTGCCCCCCCCCCCAAATAAAGAAGATTGTGTCATCTGCATATTGTAAAAGAGAAATAAAGACGGCGTCAAAAGTGTATCCTGAAGTGAGATCATAAGCTCGCACATGTTCAACAATGCAGGACAGTGCATCTGATGCAATCACAAAATACATAGGTTTTTCCAAAAAAAACAAAAGGCATAGTGTAGGGGTAAGGTGACACCCCTGCCTAACGCCTCGTTGTGGCATGAAGAAGCCACCGCCAGAACGGTCGTTGACTAAAACTGAAAAAGACGTCATGGTGATACAGCATTTCATCTATGAGATCCACGTGTCCGAGAAACCTTGTTGAGACATCATCATCCAGAGATGTTGTGAAATAATTATTTTCAATTTAAGATTTGTTAGGCCACATATACTCATAAATTTAGTTTAATTGTAGTAACTATTATAAATATTTATTTATTTTAAATTTAAATTTAAAAAAAAACATATAGAATCGCATATACCTTGCATATTTTGCACACCACTTAATCTTATTCCATGACTAATCTGAACACATATGCATGCTGCTTTCATGAACCTTGATTACCGCCAATTATCTTAATTATCTTGGGATAATTATAAAATCATTCTATCAATTAATAAATCCAGTTCATTAGTCCAAAAATGTAAATTCAATCTACATTTATTTAATGAAGAATGTGAATCCAATTCGCATTACATTAATTATCATGCAAATTATATTCACACGCAGGCAATGGTGTGCGTACATGGGCACACGACAATATTGTATGCCCAAATATATTTCAATATCCAAGTCCAACTGTGAATACAATTATGCATTAATAAACAGTCAACGGCTCTGGTTAAATGAATCCAAAATTCCTCGATGGATGAATTTCAGAACCCCAAATGACCTAAAATTTTAATTCAGTCTTCATTTTATTTTGTAGTATAAATCAAGATCAAGGGATTTTATTTATATTTTTTTTAAAAAAATAACATATTTTACCCATGAAAACAGACAATTGTATGCAGTCATTAGCACATTTTTCGTTTTCTCTATTCGCATATATCTTAATAATAGATATTAATCACAGTCATATTAATATTAACTATTTTGGATCTACATCCATATTAATTAAATGACAATTGTGTGAATCATACTCACATATTTCCATATGATTAATCAACGATAACAACAATTATTATCTTAATTACCAACTTTTCAATGTATGACTCATAATTTAATTAGGATCCGTGTAATGCATTCTTAAATACAATAACAACAAAAAGTTTGCCACGGTAAGTATGGTCAGTTACATGGATTATTTGCCTCCATTCAGATCTATCTTGGGTCATTCTCGAGCTTAGATCCAAAAAACTAAGATCGCTTCGAATAGTCTCATTCCAACAATTCTATAGCCTTCCTCGCCCTCTCTTAGCCGACTAAACATCCCAAAACTTGCATCTCCTAACTTGTGCATCAGCCGACCTCTGCCCTGCATTTATAATTTATTATATGAGTAACATCTCGATCGACTTCTCCATAATGTTGAAAAATAGACCCCAATTATCTAAAAGAATCTTTCTTCTGGATGTTATCATCACCAATCTTTACATCGATTCCTTTACCACTGCTTCCATCAAATGTGCACTCCATATATCCAGTCTTAGCTCTACTTATACGAAATCATTTAGTCTCTAATGCATGTCTCCAAACCTCAAGCTTCTTATTTACTCTATCTCTGGTCTCATCAATCAACACAATATCATTAGCGAGTAACATACACCAAGTTATCTCATCATGAATGTGACTAGTCAATTCGTCCACAATAAAGTAAAAAGGGATGGACTCAAAGCTGAACATTGATGCAAACCAATGCTGATGTCAAAATAGTCAGTCTTCCTATATTGGATCCTTACACAAGATGAAGCCACATCATACATATCCTTTATAAGGTTAATGTATAAGACAGGTACTTGTCTCTTCTCCAAAACTCTCCGTAATATCTCTCGTGGGACAGAATCATAAGCCTTCTCCGGATCAATAAAAATCATATGGAGGTTCTTCCTTTTAGATCTATAAGTCTCCATTGTTTTCCTCAATAAGTAGATGGCTTCAATAGTTGAGCGGCATGGCATGAATCCGAATTGGTTTTCTTTTATTTTGGAAACTTGCCTCAGCATTCTCTAATACTTGGAGATAATATTAAAGAGTATATATAGACCACATATAGTGACTCGATATTTAGATAATAGACCACATATAGTGACTCGATATTTAGATATAATATCAAAATTCAAACAATTGTGAATTATTTGATTTAACTACATATCGAAAAATTTCTCCAACTGACTCTAAACAATTTGAAATCAGTTTTCAACTCGTTCGATCTAGAATAAGGTTCTACGAATTGATCTCTCATTCATTTGAGTCGCTAAAATCCATTTCATTTCATCATTCCCTCTAAATGCAAACACCATAGTATGCCATCTATTACGATCTCATCGACCACGAGTATTCCCAATACTCATGAATCCTGCATACTGAAAGATTTTAAATGAACATGAAGTTCGATCTCATATTCGGTCGCCGCCTTCAAAGGCTTATCAATAGATTTCTCAGTCGACCATTGGGCAAGAATATCAAACATATGTTTTTCGAAAGAATATATCACTCTTCTCGAATTCGTATCACGTTTCATAAACAAGGTGACAATCTATAGAGTTCCTTGTGGTCTATCAAGTTCCTTGTGGTCCTAATATCACATGTGTGAGCCTTTATATCCATGTTCAATAAGTAGGAACATGTATAATTCCTTTGAGAGATCATACATTTCATATTTTCTTGTATACACACCAGCTTACCAGTATTAAGACCTTGTTAGGCCATCAATCTATTGGTCTACCAAATGTATACAGTCAGATATATAAATGCATATCTGTCTCTCGTCAAGGGATGTATGCATATTTGTGATGGTATACGATACGAGCCTTTGGTATCTCGATCTCGTCAAGTTAATTTATTAATTTGACTCATTCGACACCTCTAAAACTCTACTCCTATGCAACGGACTTACGTCAAGAGTCTCAGTCGCATATCAATCTTTGGAGAAAATTGGCATCACTTCTCAGAATGGAGATCCTTCTTGAATACTTGACGATGACGGTTGTGTCCTCATTCTAACTCTTTGAATTGACAACCATGCATCAGCCTCTACAATCTAACTCTTTGGATCAGCAGTTGTAGAATATTAAAATGGCCATGGTATATAATCCTATTTGGAAAAAGGGATCTTATCGATACGGCAAGCACAATTATGCTTTAATTCAGAATATGGAATGAAATAATTCACAATAACTTTTATTGCATAATGCCTTACCATGTGCTTACATGTCTAGCAGCATCGTCTTTGGGACAATCTCAAACTACGTAAATGATGTTATCTTTCTTTCGCGTTCATTGACATTGTGTATATTCTATGATCCTGAAGGACTATCCTACTCTACAGAAGACTCTGTGGGGTCGAATCTTACCATTAGCTCTCTCAAAGAATACAAAAGGTATTGGGATAGCCCCACTAAACACCTAAAACCCATCAGTAAGCAACTCCGAATAAAACACAAGAATAGTGTAATTGGAGCTTAAAGGGATCCAATTGTCCAATTGACTTAACCATTCTATGATCTCTACACTCCCTCTCGAGCTAGAAATGAGACGCAGCAACCAGTTCAGATAAACCAAGAACTTGCTTACCCAGACATCAATCAGTGCAAACTCATGTTGTTGTTAATGATGATGATAGTGCATCTCGCTTATGCTGATGAAAAGGAACACCTAGAAGGATGATGTCTGAAATAATGATTTGTTGAACAAACGGGTATACTTCAAAAAAAACAATCGGGTGTAAGCAATGTGCTTGTATTCTACACCTACATCCGTTAAACTCACTACCACTCAGCAAATCTCCCTCTTGGAACACTATGACTTCCAACAAGCAACATGTCTCCTCAAAGAAGGACAATTCCATCTCTCTCAAGGATTGGAAACATCATAGAAATACATGTATGCATATCTCAGAATGGGCCCCTCCCATAGGATTGTTGAAAACGAGCTTCTCTTATATGAAATAGGAAATGATCCTCCCATACATAGGACCTGTGAAAATTGAGTCCTCTCTCAAAGGAACCTTGAATGATTTCGTATCCGTAACCATGATCAATGGAGATGGATCATGCAATGAGTCTCTCTCTAGTAATCTCGAGAACAAGCCACTTCTATATGAAACCATCATTACGAATCTCTCATACGGATGCCTGGAAAATTATAGAAAAAGGCCCATGAGTATGGATAGATTTGGTAGAATACTTAGCCTACCCAACAGTCCCCCCATTAACAGTCCCAAAAGAGACATCAGACAATGTTGGAGCTAAATCTATGACAATTTTCTAAATCACCTTTTCTCTTATACTTGTTAAATACAGTAGGGATGTCAAAATGGGTATATCCATTGGATACCGACCCGAACCCCACCCATTTAGGAACCAAAAACCCATCCCATTTACTTTGGGTGGGTTTGGGTTTCAAAATCTATTACCCATGCGAGTATGGGTATAGCTTTGGGATTGCCTTGTGGTTATCCAAACCCGAACCTACCCCAAACCCGAATTAAAATAAACATAAATATAGATATGATGGCATTTTAATCAAACTAGTGAAATCCATTTAACATCTAATAGGCATCAATCTACATATATAAAAATCCAACTAAATTTTCTCCGTTCCATCCATTTGTTCATATTCGACTACATTTTGTATCTTTAATTAATAAATATTATCAACACAAAAGAGTTAAACATTTAATATGTAAACATCTAATACTCATTACACATTGCACATCTTTGTATACCACTATGTTTAATCTGTGTGTAAAAATCTTGTTTACATTTATGGATAGCTTACAATTTTACTATGACGAATATGCAGATACCCATTGGGTGCACGGGTATCCGTCGGGTATATGGGTACTAATGAATCTCCATTTCATCACCTTTATTCTATCATTTTGGCCTCAAAAACCCCAGCAAATGCATGTAAACAACATTAATTTGTACATAATAGCATTCATTATTCATTGTATTAATTGTACATTAAATAAAGTTTTTAATGCCAAAATTATAGAATAAAGAGAGAAAAGAAAAAGGAATAAAATATTGTAAATATTTTATGACCCTAACCCCGAGGCCAAGGCCAGCATGGTATTGGTCGACAAGGAATAAAGTAGGGGGAGATAAGGGCTGATATACAATAAATACCTCATTCATCCCTTTATGCATTTTTGACACCTATTTTATGCATAATTATTTATTCATCAAATAAAGAAACTTTGTTCATAAAAGTTGTAGATAATAATGTAAATAAAAATACAAAATTGAGTTTGTGTAAAAATAATACCCAGTGAACATTTTATACACATAATAAAAAGCCAAAATCTCAACTTCACAGACCCACAATCTTGCAAATAAAAACTCCAAATCACCCAAACTCACCTTTAATTATATATAGCATTTCATGAACTATTTTATAAAAATAGTTTCATGATTTTTAGAGTCCATCTGTGGAAGTTAGGTTTTTGACCCTCATTGTATATAGTACCCGATTAAAATATTCATTTTATTCAATAGTTATTATTCTTACAAATTCATATTTTTAGAATCTTGTAAATAATGTATATAATACTTATACATATTGATATTAAAAGAAAACCAAAAAAATAATTTGTAAAATAAAATAAGTCTATGTACCACATAGACAAAATACCTATACCACTTATATGTAAAAGGGGATTTTATTCCTTTATTCTTTATTCATCCACATTTTTTTATAATGTTGTAAATATTACATAAAACATATTAAAAATACAAATCTAAAAGAAAAATAAAGAAAATTCACTAAATAAATAAGATGTATATAATCTATAGGTAAAATACCTATAAGTATACTTACTTATACATATACATATTTATTTGAAAATGTAAATGAATACATAAAAATCAAACAAAAATACCCTTATACTCATAAAAATAATTTATAAATTCATAAAATAAGAAAATAAAATAATAAAATAAAATAAACAAATTAAAAATAAAATACACAAAAACACATGTAAATACATACATATACACATTATTTTAATAAAACCATAATAAAATAATCCAAAAAAATAAATAAAAATCATAAATAAATACTACATGAAATAATACACATTTTCTATTTTATACGAAAAAAATAATAAAATCATTTACTATGCCAAATAATTCAATTTCGCGAAATATTCCCTATTCTGTCTTGTAGCGGGCTGAGGTGGACCAACCCAGTCCCTCCGCGAGTTGACCCCGGTCAACTGGACCTCCAGGCGTCTGACTTCACGCAACCTGTCTTTTCCCCGATTTCCGCCATTTTTCCCGCCTGGCTCAGTGAACTATCGCACTCGCTTCCTTCACAAGATTTGTCCTCTGATCATCCATGATGCCCGCCAAGATCATAGATCAACTAGATACTTGTTGGATCGATCAATAATCGCCGGTCAATAAGGCTACTCGCCAATGTTTATAAATAAAAAGCTCCGCTTCCTTCCTCGAATTTGGCCACTTTCATTCCAACCTAAAGCCTAGATCTTGTGCCTGGATCGTTCCTCGTGACAGGGGGAGTCGCCCAGCATCGAGACTCGGCCGGAGGGAGGAGAATTTTGACGCGGCGGAGCTCCGGCGTCCGCCCTGCTCCCTGGAGGCCCCCAGGTATAAGAGCTGTCCTTTTAATGCATTTTTAGGTAGTTTTTAATGTTAGCATTTCATTTCAGTAGTTAGTTTAGTTGTTAGTTGATCACATTAGCGTAAAAAGCAAAAATCGAAGTTCGCCGGAGCTCCGCTCCGGCGACTTCTTCATCGTGAACCTCACTGTATCCGACCACCTCGATCATCCCATCTCGTTCCTCGTCGTCTTCTCCATCTTTCGCACCCATCAGATCAACCCAGGACCCTCGGTCTTGGTGAATCAGGGTTCCAACTCCGCCGCTCGCCGGAGCCCTTCCGCCCACCTCCATCTTGCACCGCAGCTTCATAACCCCGGGTCGAGGAGATAGCTCTCTCGCCCGCGGTTCTTCCTGTGCAGGTACCACGAGGAATCGAGCCCTTCTGGGCTTGCTTTGACCAGGAAGAGGTTCCTGGGGGCCACCTTCTTCTCCGACCTCGCTCCACCGACTCAGGCCCCCAGGAGCCATGAGACCACCGTCAGACGACGCGGAAGCCTCCCAGCTACGATCAGGACGCTCCAGATGCGCGGGAGGTGCCCGGAGGAGCCCGAGCTACCCGATCGAAGCTCGCCGAGGGCGAGTTCCTTCCCAGTTCTTCCAGGTGCCTTCTGCACCGTTGGATCGAGAGGGCTGGCCCAGATTGCACGCCAACCGTTCGATGAAGAAGCACACCCACCGTCAGATCAGCCGGGACGTTCTAATCCCAGCCCTTCATCGCCGAATCGAAGTCCGCCGTCAGATGATTGCCACGTGTATAAGTGGCGCTCCCAACGCCGCAGGATGCAAGGCCTCCTTTAGGGGTAAATTTCATACCCTACCCCTTACTTTTTGTATTTAGAGTTTACACCCAAAAATAAAGTATTACGTTGTAAATAAGTCGTAAAAATTGCAGTGAACCCCCCTGATGTTTACATATTTGCATTTTGGTCCCTCCGCGCCTCACGTGCGGCAACCACGTGAGGCGCGTGACATTTTGCATCTAACCCCTGCCGGGTTCTTGTATTTATGAAATGGTCCTGAAAATAAAAGTTAAAGTGTATTTTTATTGTAATTTTTGCATGTATGCCCCTGCCAACTATTTTATTTGCAAAAATACCCCTGCCGGGCCATTTAATTTTTGAAGGCTTTGTCTATTTATTTCATGCTTCATATTTAATCGAAAAATCTTGCAAAAATAGACTTAAGCCCCTGTTTGGTCATGCTTGAACGCTATATTTTTAGTTTTGCATTTTGTTGCATTTTTGCATTTGTTAAAAATCAAAAACTTGTCTTTCAGTCCCTGTCTAACTCATAAAACCCCAAAAAAATATGAAAATGCCTTGAAAAATTCCAAAAAAATTATATGCAATGTATTTTGTCCTATATTAGTGTCAGACCAAAAATCCCTAAAAATCTCAAAAAGAAAACCTTAAAAATTCAAAAATGCCCAAAAACTTCAAAAAAATATAAAAAATCAAAGAAAAATCAGAAAAATAAAAACTCAAGCCCTACTCATGCTGTGTTTTATTATTGTTATTAGAAAATTAAAGTGGAAAATTTTTGAGGCTGTTAGCTACTTTTAATCTCTGTTTTTGGGACGGCCAGTACCTAGTCCACTGTTTGCTATTGTTTAGCTAATTTAACATATCAAAAATGTTTGCAAAAATACCCAAAAATCATAAAAACAGTAAAAAGCCATGAAAATTCCAAAAAGATCTTTATCCTGAATTTTTGACTATTTTTGAGTATTTTTGTGAATATTATAATACCCTTTTATGTATACATATCTATATATCCAACGAAAAAAAAAAAAAAGAAATATATTATATATATATATTATATATATATAATTAGTAATATGTATTCTCATCAATCTTGATATAATATAAAAAAAAAAAAGAGAAAAAAAAATAAAATAATATATATATATATATCTATACTTAGATATCCCTATAGATATATTACATGTATTATAAGCTCTGTGCTTAACCTCTATGTATATATATATAATGAATTTGTATAAATATATATATCTATATGTATACACGATACTTAAGTATTATATTTTAATAATAATAATAAAAAAAAATAAAAAAAAAAAAAACCCACACAAGAATGACTGGGATTGACACATAGGCTATTGCATTTTGTATTGCTCTCTGTGGTTCGACCTCTACATATTTGCCATTGTACATTTTATGGTAGAGTAAAATAAAGATTAATTCACATTTGTTTTGAGCTTGATTGTTGTATTCTTTGGATTGTGGGTTAATTGCTGATTGGCAGCGGTCTTCCATGAGTGGTCGCCTCGGCGACAACACTCCTCTTCTTTTTTTTTATGGTGACCCTCGTGGGAGTACCCCCTGTTATCAGATGGCGCCGTTGCCGGGGAGCAATGAGCATAGCCAAATTGATTTTTGTCATTCTTGTATAAAAATGTAGATTCATGATTCATTCTTTGTGTGAGCAGCTATTATTTTATTGTCCTTAATCACCATGCTTTATTTCTTTATTTATTGTGATTATTTTTCTCTGCTCTATTTAATTAACTAAGCATGCTAATGCAATTTTTTTTTTGTGACTTTGATGCAAGGGACCCCCACGCAAGGATGGCTTCCTAGGAGGCCAAGGCAGCCGAGCTTGGAGGAGGATGGTCTTCTCTTCTCCTGACCATCTGGAGAGTGCACCAAGGAAGCAAAGAGAGGGGCATTAGATAGGCTAGACACTTAGGAAATTATTTTTGTAATTCATGGTGAGAGAGAGACTATTTTGGCATGTAATTAAACAGGACTCTACTCGTCACAATGAGGTCCAGTGCCCGGGTGATTGTTCACCCGGGGGCCTCATCGCGGTTTTTCTCGAGTTTTTATCGCCTTCTTTTATTTTGTTTCCCGCTGTTTTGAGCTTTCCGCCTTTCTTTTATTTTTGTTTTGTGTGCTTGGAGCCCCTAGATTTAGGTTGCTTGACTCGGTAGCTAGGTCCAAACATTAATAAGAATGCATGTTCCTATAGTCTACTTCGATTGGATCTAGTCAAACTCAAACAAGTTGTAAATTCGTCTCTTAGTCCGCCGCGCCGCGAGCTCACACCCGAACAAGCGCTTTCTCCTAATCCAAATGTGTTGGGCAGAGGAGGGGTGAGCCAAGACCGGACTCTCTTGGGCTAGAGACGAATGAGCAACTTATGGTTCTTCACGTTAATAGCAGCTTATGTTTAGGACGATTTTGTGCCTTGCATACCGACATGTAGATAGGTTTAAAAATTCTGTTTTGCATACCACATGGAGAGAGCTGGGATGCACTGTAAGTCTTCTAACTCAGCATGCATCATTCGGTTCAATGGTGAGATTTCCATCATGGAACCACTTGCACGGCTTTTCCGCTATCTCCCTCTGATTTTGAGCACCTAGGACTTAAATGAAAAAACGTTAGGCGCTGGTATGAAAACAGATCCAAAAAAAAGTGAAAACCAAAAAATTAAAACAAGGGGACTGCTAAATAAACTTTGACCTTAATTAAAATCTGTAATAGACTATCCTTGTACCGGGTTCATAAAGCCCTCATTGTTTTCAGGTACTTTGGAGGGGGACCAAAACCCTACTCCCTTGAGCGAGTGCGACCCCTAAGGATTAGAGCCCAAAACCCAGTCTGCAACTGCCTTGTGTATCGCCTGGATTTCCGAAGTAATGGCGCTTCTATCGTACGTAGGCGAGTAGGACTTGGTCACCAATGGTGACTCTCTGTTGTGAGAGCATCGACCCTGTCCGAAGTATTGAGCATAGGCCACGCCTTCACGGGGGTGTCTGTCTCATCGTCCTGCGTCCGAGTAGGTTCTTGCACGCTCACGGGTGATTCCGTTGCGAGCGAGAACCGAAGTATTGGTTTCGCCTATCGGCTTCCTCTCTCTTTTCTTTGGCTGAGTAGGGATCCAGGAAGGGTTACAAGGACTCCAAAAAGTACAGACTACAGGTTACACAGGAGGAGGACAAGTACGGGATACTCTTCCGGCAATACTCTCTCTCCTTTAGGGTAGCGTACTAAGGACTTGTTATAAGAAATGCCTGAAAAAAATCACAACTCTAAAAATGAAAAGATAATAAATAGCCGAGCTCTCACGGCTTCACATGGCGTGAGTTGGTGAACCCGATTTTGTCTTGTGTTTGTATGGATCTAGATTAAGGTTCAAAGATCAAAGTCCCGCGCCTTTGCGCCAATTCTGTTATGTCTTCCTTTGACCACCCCGCTCAACCGAGCCTTTCTACTGTTTTACACTCCTTTTTGTTCCTCGTTGACCATCGTATCGTTCTTCCAAAATCCGATATTCTCTTGTGCTCCGCAAAGTTGATCCATGGATGGTTTCGTCGGACCATGCCGACACCTACATCGATTCCATGGACTCACCTTCGCCAATAATTTCGAGGCAATTCCCGAGAACTGATCCGGACTTTGCGGATCGGACTCCAGACTCCTCGTTTTCTACCTTTCTCTTGGCCACCCAATAAACTGGGATCACTTTTGTCCCACTACCGCCGTTGTGAATGGGAGTCGATTACAGTCTACATCATTTTTCCATTCACAACACGCTGGGGTTGACTTGAACTCCAGCCTCATCACGACAGCTGAGTATTTATGGCAAGTGATCTGATTCGGACCGTCTCATTATGCAGATAGAAGCCAGTGCGAGCCCTGGAGACTACTCCGGAGTTCATTTCGTCCGATTCAGACCCTGACATGGCGCCAGGAGGAAAGGGCAAGGGTCAGCAGCCACCCACACCAGAGGGACAGGCGCCAGATCAGAATCAGGTCAATGCACAATTACTGGCATCTATCCAGGCCATCCAACAGCAGCTGACCGAACAGGCCCTCACTCAGACAGCTTTTCAGGATATGTTGAATGATATGATGAACCATGATGATGGAGGCAGAGGCAGAGGCAGAGGAGGCAGGGGAGGTGGAGGAGACGGTGGTGATGACCCCAATGATGATCCTGAACTCCCACCACCGACGAAACCGACCCTCAAGGAAACATACAATCCGGGAGACAGCCAGATGACCGAGTGGATTCTCATCCCACCGGTACACGCTCACTTCGAGCTGAAACCCCAATTCATAGCCCTTCTCCCTGCATTCTATGGCAACACCAATGAAGAGCCATACATTCACCTGCAGCAATTCTCCCGCATTTGCCGCACCACCCACTATCCGAATGTCCCCCTGGACATTGTAAAGATGACGGCTTTCCCCTTCAGCCTACAGGACAAGGCCCTCTATTGGGTCAATCATATGGGAAAGGTCGTGACGACCTGGGAGGAGTTGAAGTCTGCCTTCCTGCACAAATACTATCCTCTCGGTCGGCTCAACCAGATGCGAGCCCGTATTAGCAATTTCTCCCAAGGTGCACATGAGTCCGTACATGAGGCTTGGGAGAGATTCACAGATCTGCAGGAGAAGTGTCCCCACCATGAGATACCTAAGACCAGCCTGGTCCAGCATTTCTTTGGGGGACTCAATATTGAAAGTCAAAGGCTCGTGGACGCAGCGTGTGGGGGCTCCCACTTCAATAAGGATGAAGATGTTGTCTGGCAAATTTTCGAAGAAATGGCCGAGGGAGAGGCCGCCCTCTCTTCATCCAAGGCTTATCAGAAGCAACCCCAGATCCTTCAAAAACAAGTGCACATGGCAGCGTCGAAGGAATCAGAGAGAGATGAGAGCTCCAACCTCAGCATCATCGGGGGCCATCTCTCTAAAGTTGACATCATCGAGAAGCGATCACAGGATCTCGAAAAACTCGCCGTGATCGAGAAGAGGACCCAGAGTTTGGACAAACTGGATCACATCACCAAGCAGCTAGAACTGCTGGTAGGTACCATCAATTCTGTTCAGTCGGCAGCACCGCTCGAAGCTCCAGCTGAGAGAAAAGACGAGCAACCACCGCTACACCAGCCTCAGCCAAGCCAGCAACCACCGACAGTTCAGCACGTGTACTACGTGCAGGCACCTGATCAGAGCCAGCCGCAACAGCAGATGGTTGTGTACCAACCAGAGTTTATCTCAGACACCGATTCAGTGTTCCCGCCACCACCCCTGGTCCAGGAAGTTAATGGGGTTTGGACTAATGATACACAGCCGACCCGTCCTCAGGGACAACTCCAGGGTCAGCCATTTGCCAACCGGCAGTACCACCAACCTCAGGGTGGTCGTTTTGGGCACCCCTCTCAGCAACACCAGCAGCCTCCTCAGTTCGCGCACCAATGGAGGCAGAACTTTCCGTATCAGCAGCAGCCACAGTATCGCCATCCACAGCCGTATCACCAATACGCGGCTGCTCAGCCTCAATCATACCAGCAGTATCCCTCTCCGTCCTACCAACAACTTCAACTTCCTGCTCCACCACAGCAACACCATCAGCAGCCTCCCCACCCATCTAACCAACAGCAGCGTGGTATGCACGCTGCATCTTCTGATGTGCCCCCAGCTAATCCCACCATGGAATGTCTAGCTCAGCTTGTCCAAGGGCTAGCGGAGATGACCAAGCGGCTTGATGACCTGACCGCCACTCGCACTACCATTCCGGCGCAGGTCGAAGCCAACCCCAACAATTTCAAGAAGAAGGAGCAGGTAGAATGTGATGTCCAGTCCGCGTGTGATAATGATATTACTGCTTTTTCTAATGCTGTTACTCTCAGGAGCGGTAGGGCCTTGCCTCCGCCTGCTACCAGATATGGGGTGAATAAAGAAACAGGTGGATCGTCATCTTCCGCATCAGCCGTGCCAGCTCCAGGGGCGGGTGAGGAGGAAGAGGAAGGAGAAGCCAGTCCAGCCGTCGTGCATTGCCAGAAGCAATTCCAGCCAAAAATACAAAAAAATCCGCAAAAACAAAAACACCAAAAAGAAGCCTGTAGCAGAAGTGAAGCCGCGCCAGCCTTGGAGGAGCCGCCAGCAGCAGCCGATCCTGTGCCAGCCGATGGAGCCAATGT
Organism: Ottelia alismoides; assembly: GCA_037367405.1. NCBI lineage: Eukaryota > Viridiplantae > Streptophyta > Magnoliopsida > Alismatales > Hydrocharitaceae > Ottelia > Ottelia alismoides. Next base: position 210,830 of record JAZKJV010000320.1, on the reverse strand, counting down.
TACCCTTTTTGCTTGCCCAGCAGCACCAACAGAGTTAAATCCAGCTTGTACGCCTTTTTGTAGTCCGGATGTACAACATTCTGTGGGCGATAATCTTGATGTAAATAAGAACTCTAATTTCCCGGCCAGTAATGTGAATATTCCTTTTCCTCATGCAATACAAAAATCCAAAAAAATGGCAAAAAGAAAAACTGCATTGTCTGATCCTGGTGTTGTAGATATTTTGGATAAATTGACTGTTGAGATTCCCTTGTTAAAGGCCGTGGAATACATGCCAGCTGTGAAGAAAGGATTGAAAGAGGCATGTACTAACAGGCGTCGCCCAGCACAAGACAACAGACGCCGAGAGGTAGAAAAACACGTTCTGTCCATGGCCACAGTTGCAGCTATCACCAACCTCCCCCAGAAAAAGCAAGACTCAGGTGCACCTCTGATCAGTTGTGTGATCTTCGATCAGGTCTTCGAGCGTACTCTTCTTGACAGTGGTTCTTCCATCAACCTTCTACCCTCGTCCATAATGCAAGAATTCGGGCTGGGACCGCTCAAGCAGACACGAATGATCCTTCAGTTCGCTGACCGATCCGTTAAGCGGCCCCGCGGTTTGTTGGAAGATGTGATAGTTACCGTGCAGGATATGAAATTCCCAGCTGACTTTGTAGTCCTTGATATGGACTCTCCTGCACCACTGCTCCAGACTCCTATCATCCTCGGCAGACCATTTCTCCGTACTTCAGGCGCCGTGGTTGACTACGGGTCTGGAAAGATCACCTTCAGCTCGAAGACCCAGCAAATCACCATCAACATGAACAAGGAGCAGAACGCCACAAGTGATGAGAGTCAAGCAGCATCAGATGCAGACTGTGAGTTTATTGCAGAGATCAGAGATTCAGAGTTATCATTGGACGATCCATGGACCCGAGAAATCCTCACTCTTGAGGAGGACTTGGAAAGCACGGTCAGCATATGCTCCGATGATTTGTGGGAGACAGATTCTCAGATGCAGGCGCATCTTCTTGAGACCGAACATAATCAGCTCACCGCAGAACCGTTCGGTACATCACTGGGATCTCAACAGGATGTTGAGGATGGTAACAGTCTCAAAATACATTCCACCACCAGCATGGTATCAGAAGTGACCGGTAAAGGGGACATACCGAAACCAGAACTCAAGCCACTTCCTGCAGGCCTGAAGTATGCTTTCCTTACGGGTGAAGAACACATGTATCCAGTCATCATCAGCAGCAGGCTGAATCTGGATCAAGAATCTCGACTTCTCGAGATTTTAGAAAAGAACCGCAAGGCACTTGGTTGGAGCGTATCAGACCTCCGAGGGATAAATCCAGCTCTGTGCTCACACCATATCTATCTAGAAGACGATGCCAAGCCGTCTCGCGAATTTCAGAGAAGGCTAAACCCTAACCTTCGGGACGTAGTAATGAAAGAAATCACAAAGTGGTGTGATGCAGGCTTCATTTATCCCATCTCCGATTCAAAGTGGGTAAGCCCCCTGCATGTAGTTCCCAAGAAATCCGGGCTTACTGTGGTCACAAATGAAAAAGGAGAGGAGATTTCAACTCGGGTACCGACATCCTGGCGGGTGTGTGTTGACTACCGCCGCCTTAATGCAGCAACCAAGAAGGACCACTTCCCCTTGCCATTTATTGATCAAGTCTTGGAGAGATTAGCAGGCAAGGAGTTCTTCTGCTTCCTGGACGGGTACTCCGGGTACAACCAAGTGGCGATCGCCCCTGAGGATCAAGAGAAGACTACCTTCACTTGCCCGTTCGGCACCTACGCCTTCAAGAGGATGCCCTTTGGGTTATGCAATGCACCCGCAACCTTCCAAAGATGCATGCTAGCAGTCTTCGCCGAAATGGTAGGCAGTTTTCTCGAGGTGTTCATGGATGACTTCTCCGTCTATGGTGATAGTTTCGATTCTTGCCTCGAGCACCTAGTCAGAGTGCTTCAGAAATGCCGGGAAGTCAATTTAGTGCTCTCATGGGAAAAGAGCCACTTTATGGTCACAGAGGGTATTGTGTTGGGCCATGTCGTTTCCAAACGTGGCATGGAAGTCGACCCAGCCAAGGTGGATGTCATTTCAAACCTTCAGCCACCTCAGTCAGTTAAAAATGTGAGGTCATTCTTGGGGCATGTGGGATTCTACAGACGATTTATCAAGGACTTCAGCCGCATTGCCCGACCTCTGACAGAACTTTTGTGCAAGGAGACAGAGTTTATTGTTGATCAGCCAGTTCTCCTTGCCTTCAATCAATTGAAGGAGCTTATCACTCAAGCTCCAATCTTGCAGCCTCCAGACTGGACTCTTCCCTTTGAAATAATGACCGATGCGTCAGATTTTGCTGTTGGAGCTGTTCTAGGGCAGAGGAAAGATAAGGCGCCCTATGCCATTCACTATGCCAGCAGAACATTAGATGAAGCTCAAAGAAATTATACAGTAACAGAGAAAGAACTGCTGGCTGTGGTTTTCGCCTTAGAGAAGTTCAGATCCTATTTGTTGGGGTCAAAGGTCACAATTTTCACAGACCACTCTGCTATTCGGTACCTACAGCAGAAGAAGGATGCCAAGCCCAGACTGATTCGTTGGATCCTTCTCCTCCAGGAATTCGATCTGGAAATTAAGGACAAACCTGGAGTTCAGAACGTGGTAGCAGATCACCTCTCCAGAATAGAACAGCATGACTCTCCTTTGAGCAACGCCCCTATCACAGAGACCTTCCCTGACGAAGCTATCTTAGCCGTGGACGCTCTCCCTTGGTATGCTGACATTGTAAATTACCTCGCCTCTGGGGTAATACCTTCGGATTGGACGAAGAATCAGAAGAACAAATTCATGTCGACCATCCGCTTTTACCAGTGGGAAGATCCACTTCTATTCAGGGAAGGAGCAGATTGTATTTGGCGCAGGTGCATTCCTCAGACGGAGCAATCTAGTGTCCTCGAGCATTGTCATTCGCTCGAATCTGGTGGGCACCATTCTGGAGATCGTACGGCAGCGAAAGTATTGCAGTGTGGCCTCTGGTGGCCCACTTTATTTAAGGATGCAGCAGAATTTGTTAAAAGATGTCTTGATTGTCAGCAACTGAAAGGAACACTCACTGCCAAAGACTCAATGCCTCTGAAAATCATTCAGATAGCAGATGTTTTCGATGCATGGGGCATTGACTTCATGGGACCTTTCCCTAACAGTCAAGGTTTTGAGCACATCCTTCTTGCCGTAGATTACATGAGTCGTTGGGTTGAAGCTATCCCCGCCCGAGCCGCCGACAGCAAAACAGTTTGCCAGTTTCTGAAGAAGAACATCATTTCGCGGTTTGGGATACCGAAGATTCTCATATCCGACGGGGGTAGTCATTTCATCAACAAAGAGATCAAGAAGTTAACGAAGGAGTACGGCATCGATCATCGTGTCGCATCTCCTTATCATCCGCAGACCAATGGCATGGCGGAGTTATCCAATAGAGAAATCAAGACCATATTGCAGAAACTTGTTAGGCCAAACAGAAAAGACTGGTCTCAACTCCTGGACTCAGCTCTTTGGGCTTACCGTACGGCCTACAAGTCTCCCTTGGGCATGTCGCCCTACCGTCTTGTATATGGAAAACCATGCCATCTGCCCGTGGAATTAATTCACAAATCCCTTTGGGCAATTAGTAATTGTAATTTGGACTCACGAAAAGGTGGTCAAAAGAGAAAGGACGATCTGAACAGGCTCTTGGAATTCCGAGACTGCGCATACGATAACACCTTGATGTACAAGGAGAAGGTGAAACGCTGGCATGACCGGCACATCAGACGAAAGACCTTCGATGTTGGGCAGAAAGTGTGGTTGTTTGATGCAAAGTTGCGGATATTCCCAGGTAAATTAAAAAGTAAGTGGACAGGGCCATTTCGAGTATGTGAAGTGCGTGACAACGGAAGCATTGTTATATCAGAATTGTCCCCTGACGCACAGCCCTTCGTCGTCAACGGCCAACTACTGAAGCCTTACTTGGAACCAGATTCGTTCTTGGCCGTTGTTGACTCTATTCAGTTAGTGCACCCCGAGGATATCTCTACACCTCTAGCAGCACCAAAAGATTCAGACAATGTACTCCAACCATTATTGCTCTAATTTTCTTCTTTTCTTCTTCTCTTCTTTTCCTTATCTATTTTCTTCTTCTATCTAAAAGGTGCCGCCTTTGTAGACAGTTTTCTCTACTTAGGACGTACTTGGTCCTAAGTATAGGGGGATGTGCACCTAGGGTTTCTCATTTCTGTTCGATCCTCTCCATTGTCTCCTCTTCTTGTCTATACTTAGGAGTATCTTACCCTAAGTATAGGGGGAGACAATCTGAGTATGATCAGTGTATTCTCACCCTTGACCCTCCCCACTTTGTAAACAGTCTGCTATACCAAGGATTCTTTAATCCTAAGTATAGGGGGGACGGTCAACTTCTCATTCATTCATTTCATATTTATTCTTTAGATCTGTCTATACGCAGTACGAGTTATGTCTTTGCTTTTCCTTCTGATCTATGAGGACATAGCTCAAGCTAAGTATAGGGGGGTCGTATATACTGTGTATATACTAAAAGCCATAACTCATACTGAAAAATAAAATATCACTACAACACAAAATAAAATGTAAAAAGTAGCTTTATAATAATAAAAGACGATTGTGAATTCCTCAGACTCATTGTAATTATACTGACTAGTAAGTCAGAAAAGTGTTCTACGAAACTTTCTCCTTTGAAAAATCTTGTGAAATTTGTTTGAAAATAGCGCGAACAAGTATTCAACGATTGAAAAAATTAGTTTGTATGTAAAACCTATTTTCTTTGAGTAAAAGCAAAATGTGTAAAAATTAGTGTGCAAATGATTGTGAAAAGTTGATTGTCAAAGGTGTTTTGAAAAATCTATCTATGTTGTGTAAAACATTTGTAAAAGGATTTTCAAATGCGTGTACATGTTACAAAAATTATTTTGGACTAGAGTTTTCGAAAACCCTTGTGAAAATGTTTCTCGAGTAAGTCTGAGGAATTTGCACAAAAATCTTTCATTTGTAAATGAGGAATAAGCCAAATAAAGTGTATAAGAACAGAACCATACTATACGTCAAATACAATCTTTTCTTCTTTTGTACCTACTGATTAATAAATCAGATACCTATACAGTATGATTTGAAAAATAGTGTGACCAGTTTTGGAAAAGTTGATGTGAAATGATTTCAAATGCGTGAAACGGTGTTGATTGCAAAATTTTTCCTTGTGTGAAAGAAAGGATTTGAAAAACCTATGTGCAAATGTTTTGAAAAATGCTTGTTAAAAGTATTGTGAAAATTGTATATATCTACATATAGTGTGAAAAATCTTTGCAAAAATAGTTTTCAAATGTGTGTAAAGGATTGCAAAAATTATCGTGTACTATAGTTTGCAAAATTATTTTCAAAAAGCTAATAAGAACACCATTGCAGATAATAGTAAATCAGAAACAAGATACATACAATTCTTTCTATACATACCCAAATAAACTCTTTCATTCATATCTGTAAAGTCGCTAAAAATTTTCTAAATTTTGAAAACAAAGCAGCACGCCTGTGTAAATAAATGTACAGACTCTTTAAACATTTTCAGCTCGTACTTCCTGTGCAGAGATTCTTTTTGTAAAAACATTCTTTGATCCTTCCAAATTTTTGTGAAAAATTGCATCATTCATTGCACATAGCATAAGCATACCATTCATATTCTTTTTGAGTGAAGCTTGATGATTGAATCAGTCTAAGAAAATCTCAAATTAGAGCGCGGTTAGACCTTACCGCACCAAATTGCACTGGAACCTTATGGGAACTAGGTTTAAGGTACTTCAGGTCTATTCAGACTTAATTCTTTGAGAAATCAGGGCTGGGTTCAAGTCACCTCAGTGGACTAACTAGAACTTTTCGAGACACACGTATGACTCTTGCCGACCGTGATCTAACTTGGACACCTGCACCTTTCACTTGGCTCAACCCAGTTGGAGTGGTGAGGGGGTTGGATTTGCCAGTCTGAGACGCACACGGGTGGAAACATTCGTCCTCGTCTAGGGAGGGAAGTGCACCCCAACCAGATTCAATAAGCAATGAGGTCTAAAGACAGGAGATTGTGGGTTGCGATAAAGCTTCAAAAGAGGGATAGTCTACTGGCTCAAGAGGAAAAACTCCTTATGTAAATGCTGCTGTGAATAGTATGTTGAAAAAAAAAAAAAATGAATGATGATGATGATGAGCAGGCCTGTACAAAAATAAAACGCCTGCAAAGTATGTACAAAGTCGATAAGCAAGCTTGAGCTCCAAAGACAAACATGTAAGCCTGCAGCTGGATGACTTGACTACACTGGTCTTGCATCCCAGGATAGATAGCTACACTGGCTACCGTCCATTCTTCTCTTCACCCCCTCCTCTTGAGCTGGTTGCCACTTGAACTTAGAAGGGAATACCCTGCTCCTCGAGGAAAGAGCTGTTGGATAGGGGAATCATTGGGTTGTCATTCTGGAGAAGTCAGTTCCTTTATCATTTCAGTTGGGGAGAGCCACTAACACTTACACCGTACAAGTCAGCTTCATAGTTATAAGAGTTTGCGTATGATGTAGACTAGTTCTGACCCGGCTATTGAGGTGGGTTGAACCGAGTTCTGTGATTACCGAAGGCTGTTGTACTTTAGAACTGGTTCCCAACTAGGTTCCACACACCTTCACACCCAAGGTCTAACAGGAGCTCCAAATTCAGATTTTGTAAGGACATGCATGGCACTGAAAGCACCCCAATTCACTCTATCTTTCTTGCATTTTCCTTTTTCTTTTCTTTATTCATTTTGCGCTTATTGCATAAGTGTTTGCTAGGGACTAGCAAAGGCAAGTATAGGGGGGTGATGAATCTCCATTTCATCACCTTTATTCTATCATTTTGGCCTCAAAAACCCCAGCAAATGCATGTAAACAACATTAATTTGTACATAATAGCATTCATTATTCATTGTATTAATTGTACATTAAATAAAGTTTTTAATGCCAAAATTATAGAATAAAGAGAGAAAAGAAAAAGGAATAAAATATTGTAAATATTTTATGACCCTAACCCCGAGGCCAAGGCCAGCATGGTATTGGTCGACAAGGAATAAAGTAGGGGGAGATAAGGGCTGATATACAATAAATACCTCATTCATCCCTTTATGCATTTTTGACACCTATTTTATGCATAATTATTTATTCATCAAATAAAGAAACTTTGTTCATAAAAGTTGTAGATAATAATGTAAATAAAAATACAAAATTGAGTTTGTGTAAAAATAATACCCAGTGAACATTTTATACACATAATAAAAAGCCAAAATCTCAACTTCACAGACCCACAATCTTGCAAATAAAAACTCCAAATCACCCAAACTCACCTTTAATTATATATAGCATTTCATGAACTATTTTATAAAAATAGTTTCATGATTTTTAGAGTCCATCTGTGGAAGTTAGGTTTTTGACCCTCATTGTATATAGTACCCGATTAAAATATTCATTTTATTCAATAGTTATTATTCTTACAAATTCATATTTTTAGAATCTTGTAAATAATGTATATAATACTTATACATATTGATATTAAAAGAAAACCAAAAAAATAATTTGTAAAATAAAATAAGTCTATGTACCACATAGACAAAATACCTATACCACTTATATGTAAAAGGGGATTTTATTCCTTTATTCTTTATTCATCCACATTTTTTTATAATGTTGTAAATATTACATAAAACATATTAAAAATACAAATCTAAAAGAAAAATAAAGAAAATTCACTAAATAAATAAGATGTATATAATCTATAGGTAAAATACCTATAAGTATACTTACTTATACATATACATATTTATTTGAAAATGTAAATGAATACATAAAAATCAAACAAAAATACCCTTATACTCATAAAAATAATTTATAAATTCATAAAATAAGAAAATAAAATAATAAAATAAAATAAACAAATTAAAAATAAAATACACAAAAACACATGTAAATACATACATATACACATTATTTTAATAAAACCATAATAAAATAATCCAAAAAAATAAATAAAAATCATAAATAAATACTACATGAAATAATACACATTTTCTATTTTATACGAAAAAAATAATAAAATCATTTACTATGCCAAATAATTCAATTTCGCGAAATATTCCCTATTCTGTCTTGTAGCGGGCTGAGGTGGACCAACCCAGTCCCTCCGCGAGTTGACCCCGGTCAACTGGACCTCCAGGCGTCTGACTTCACGCAACCTGTCTTTTCCCCGATTTCCGCCATTTTTCCCGCCTGGCTCAGTGAACTATCGCACTCGCTTCCTTCACAAGATTTGTCCTCTGATCATCCATGATGCCCGCCAAGATCATAGATCAACTAGATACTTGTTGGATCGATCAATAATCGCCGGTCAATAAGGCTACTCGCCAATGTTTATAAATAAAAAGCTCCGCTTCCTTCCTCGAATTTGGCCACTTTCATTCCAACCTAAAGCCTAGATCTTGTGCCTGGATCGTTCCTCGTGACAGGGGGAGTCGCCCAGCATCGAGACTCGGCCGGAGGGAGGAGAATTTTGACGCGGCGGAGCTCCGGCGTCCGCCCTGCTCCCTGGAGGCCCCCAGGTATAAGAGCTGTCCTTTTAATGCATTTTTAGGTAGTTTTTAATGTTAGCATTTCATTTCAGTAGTTAGTTTAGTTGTTAGTTGATCACATTAGCGTAAAAAGCAAAAATCGAAGTTCGCCGGAGCTCCGCTCCGGCGACTTCTTCATCGTGAACCTCACTGTATCCGACCACCTCGATCATCCCATCTCGTTCCTCGTCGTCTTCTCCATCTTTCGCACCCATCAGATCAACCCAGGACCCTCGGTCTTGGTGAATCAGGGTTCCAACTCCGCCGCTCGCCGGAGCCCTTCCGCCCACCTCCATCTTGCACCGCAGCTTCATAACCCCGGGTCGAGGAGATAGCTCTCTCGCCCGCGGTTCTTCCTGTGCAGGTACCACGAGGAATCGAGCCCTTCTGGGCTTGCTTTGACCAGGAAGAGGTTCCTGGGGGCCACCTTCTTCTCCGACCTCGCTCCACCGACTCAGGCCCCCAGGAGCCATGAGACCACCGTCAGACGACGCGGAAGCCTCCCAGCTACGATCAGGACGCTCCAGATGCGCGGGAGGTGCCCGGAGGAGCCCGAGCTACCCGATCGAAGCTCGCCGAGGGCGAGTTCCTTCCCAGTTCTTCCAGGTGCCTTCTGCACCGTTGGATCGAGAGGGCTGGCCCAGATTGCACGCCAACCGTTCGATGAAGAAGCACACCCACCGTCAGATCAGCCGGGACGTTCTAATCCCAGCCCTTCATCGCCGAATCGAAGTCCGCCGTCAGATGATTGCCACGTGTATAAGTGGCGCTCCCAACGCCGCAGGATGCAAGGCCTCCTTTAGGGGTAAATTTCATACCCTACCCCTTACTTTTTGTATTTAGAGTTTACACCCAAAAATAAAGTATTACGTTGTAAATAAGTCGTAAAAATTGCAGTGAACCCCCCTGATGTTTACATATTTGCATTTTGGTCCCTCCGCGCCTCACGTGCGGCAACCACGTGAGGCGCGTGACATTTTGCATCTAACCCCTGCCGGGTTCTTGTATTTATGAAATGGTCCTGAAAATAAAAGTTAAAGTGTATTTTTATTGTAATTTTTGCATGTATGCCCCTGCCAACTATTTTATTTGCAAAAATACCCCTGCCGGGCCATTTAATTTTTGAAGGCTTTGTCTATTTATTTCATGCTTCATATTTAATCGAAAAATCTTGCAAAAATAGACTTAAGCCCCTGTTTGGTCATGCTTGAACGCTATATTTTTAGTTTTGCATTTTGTTGCATTTTTGCATTTGTTAAAAATCAAAAACTTGTCTTTCAGTCCCTGTCTAACTCATAAAACCCCAAAAAAATATGAAAATGCCTTGAAAAATTCCAAAAAAATTATATGCAATGTATTTTGTCCTATATTAGTGTCAGACCAAAAATCCCTAAAAATCTCAAAAAGAAAACCTTAAAAATTCAAAAATGCCCAAAAACTTCAAAAAAATATAAAAAATCAAAGAAAAATCAGAAAAATAAAAACTCAAGCCCTACTCATGCTGTGTTTTATTATTGTTATTAGAAAATTAAAGTGGAAAATTTTTGAGGCTGTTAGCTACTTTTAATCTCTGTTTTTGGGACGGCCAGTACCTAGTCCACTGTTTGCTATTGTTTAGCTAATTTAACATATCAAAAATGTTTGCAAAAATACCCAAAAATCATAAAAACAGTAAAAAGCCATGAAAATTCCAAAAAGATCTTTATCCTGAATTTTTGACTATTTTTGAGTATTTTTGTGAATATTATAATACCCTTTTATGTATACATATCTATATATCCAACGAAAAAAAAAAAAAAGAAATATATTATATATATATATTATATATATATAATTAGTAATATGTATTCTCATCAATCTTGATATAATATAAAAAAAAAAAAGAGAAAAAAAATAAAATAATATATATATATATCTATACTTAGATATCCCTATAGATATATTACATGTATTATAAGCTCTGTGCTTAACCTCTATGTATATATATATAATGAATTTGTATAAATATATATATCTATATGTATACACGATACTTAAGTATTATATTTTAATAATAATAATAAAAAAAAATAAAAAAAAAAAACCCACACAAGAATGACTGGGATTGACACATAGGCTATTGCATTTTGTATTGCTCTCTGTGGTTCGACCTCTACATATTTGCCATTGTACATTTTATGGTAGAGTAAAATAAAGATTAATTCACATTTGTTTTGAGCTTGATTGTTGTATTCTTTGGATTGTGGGTTAATTGCTGATTGGCAGCGGTCTTCCATGAGTGGTCGCCTCGGCGACAACACTCCTCTTCTTTTTTTTTATGGTGACCCTCGTGGGAGTACCCCATGTTATCAGATGGCGCCGTTGCCGGGGAGCAATGAGCATAGCCAAATTGATTTTTGTCATTCTTGTATAAAAATGTAGATTCATGATTCATTCTTTGTGTGAGCAGCTATTATTTTATTGTCCTTAATCACCATGCTTTATTTCTTTATTTATTGTGATTATTTTTCTCTGCTCTATTTAATTAACTAAGCATGCTAATGCAATTTTTTTTTTGTGACTTTGATGCAAGGGACCCCCACGCAAGGATGGCTTCCTAGGAGGCCAAGGCAGCCGAGCTTGGAGGAGGATGGTCTTCTCTTCTCCTGACCATCTGGAGAGTGCACCAAGGAAGCAAAGAGAGGGGCATTAGATAGGCTAGACACTTAGGAAATTATTTTTGTAATTCATGGTGAGAGAGAGACTATTTTGGCATGTAATTAAACAGGACTCTACTCGTCACAATGAGGTCCAGTGCCCGGGTGATTGTTCACCCGGGGGCCTCATCGCGGTTTTTCTCGAGTTTTTATCGCCTTCTTTTATTTTGTTTCCCGCTGTTTTGAGCTTTCCGCCTTTCTTTTATTTTTGTTTTGTGTGCTTGGAGCCCCTAGATTTAGGTTGCTTGACTCGGTAGCTAGGTCCAAACATTAATAAGAATGCATGTTCCTATAGTCTACTTCGATTGGATCTAGTCAAACTCAAACAAGTTGTAAATTCGTCTCTTAGTCCGCCGCGCCGCGAGCTCACACCCGAACAAGCGCTTTCTCCTAATCCAAATGTGTTGGGCAGAGGAGGGGTGAGCCAAGACCGGACTCTCTTGGGCTAGAGACGAATGAGCAACTTATGGTTCTTCACGTTAATAGCAGCTTATGTTTAGGACGATTTTGTGCCTTGCATACCGACATGTAGATAGGTTTAAAAATTCTGTTTTGCATACCACATGGAGAGAGCTGGGATGCACTGTAAGTCTTCTAACTCAGCATGCATCATTCGGTTCAATGGTGAGATTTCCATCATGGAACCACTTGCACGGCTTTTCCGCTATCTCCCTCTGATTTTGAGCACCTAGGACTTAAATGAAAAAACGTTAGGCGCTGGTATGAAAACAGATCCAAAAAAAAGTGAAAACCAAAAAATTAAAACAAGGGGACTGCTAAATAAACTTTGACCTTAATTAAAATCTGTAATAGACTATCCTTGTACCGGGTTCATAAAGCCCTCATTGTTTTCAGGTACTTTGGAGGGGGACCAAAACCCTACTCCCTTGAGCGAGTGCGACCCCTAAGGATTAGAGCCCAAAACCCAGTCTGCAACTGCCTTGTGTATCGCCTGGATTTCCGAAGTAATGGCGCTTCTATCGTACGTAGGCGAGTAGGACTTGGTCACCAATGGTGACTCTCTGTTGTGAGAGCATCGACCCTGTCCGAAGTATTGAGCATAGGCCACGCCTTCACGGGGGTGTCTGTCTCATCGTCCTGCGTCCGAGTAGGTTCTTGCACGCTCACGGGTGATTCCGTTGCGAGCGAGAACCGAAGTATTGGTTTCGCCTATCGGCTTCCTCTCTCTTTTCTTTGGCTGAGTAGGGATCCAGGAAGGGTTACAAGGACTCCAAAAAGTACAGACTACAGGTTACACAGGAGGAGGACAAGTACGGGATACTCTTCCGGCAATACTCTCTCTCCTTTAGGGTAGCGTACTAAGGACTTGTTATAAGAAATGCCTGAAAAAAATCACAACTCTAAAAATGAAAAGATAATAAATAGCCGAGCTCTCACGGCTTCACATGGCGTGAGTTGGTGAACCCGATTTTGTCTTGTGTTTGTATGGATCTAGATTAAGGTTCAAAGATCAAAGTCCCGCGCCTTTGCGCCAATTCTGTTATGTCTTCCTTTGACCACCCCGCTCAACCGAGCCTTTCTACTGTTTTACACTCCTTTTTGTTCCTCGTTGACCATCGTATCGTTCTTCCAAAATCCGATATTCTCTTGTGCTCCGCAAAGTTGATCCATGGATGGTTTCGTCGGACCATGCCGACACCTACATCGATTCCATGGACTCACCTTCGCCAATAATTTCGAGGCAATTCCCGAGAACTGATCCGGACTTTGCGGATCGGACTCCAGACTCCTCGTTTTCTACCTTTCTCTTGGCCACCCAATAAACTGGGATCACTTTTGTCCCACTACCGCCGTTGTGAATGGGAGTCGATTACAGTCTACATCATTTTTCCATTCACAACACGCTGGGGTTGACTTGAACTCCAGCCTCATCACGACAGCTGAGTATTTATGGCAAGTGATCTGATTCGGACCGTCTCATTATGCAGATAGAAGCCAGTGCGAGCCCTGGAGACTACTCCGGAGTTCATTTCGTCCGATTCAGACCCTGACATGGCGCCAGGAGGAAAGGGCAAGGGTCAGCAGCCACCCACACCAGAGGGACAGGCGCCAGATCAGAATCAGGTCAATGCACAATTACTGGCATCTATCCAGGCCATCCAACAGCAGCTGACCGAACAGGCCCTCACTCAGACAGCTTTTCAGGATATGTTGAATGATATGATGAACCATGATGATGGAGGCAGAGGCAGAGGCAGAGGAGGCAGGGGAGGTGGAGGAGACGGTGGTGATGACCCCAATGATGATCCTGAACTCCCACCACCGACGAAACCGACCCTCAAGGAAACATACAATCCGGGAGACAGCCAGATGACCGAGTGGATTCTCATCCCACCGGTACACGCTCACTTCGAGCTGAAACCCCAATTCATAGCCCTTCTCCCTGCATTCCATGGCAACACCAATGAAGAGCCATACATTCACCTGCAGCAATTCTCCCGCATTTGCCGCACCACCCACTATCCGAATGTCCCCCTGGACATTGTAAAGATGACGGCTTTCCCCTTCAGCCTACAGGACAAGGCCCTCTATTGGGTCAATCATATGGGAAAGGTCGTGACGACCTGGGAGGAGTTGAAGTCTGCCTTCCTGCACAAATACTATCCTCTCGGTCGGCTCAACCAGATGCGAGCCCGTATTAGCAATTTCTCCCAAGGTGCACATGAGTCCGTACATGAGGCTTGGGAGAGATTCACAGATCTGCAGGAGAAGTGTCCCCACCATGAGATACCTAAGACCAGCCTGGTCCAGCATTTCTTTGGGGGACTCAATATTGAAAGTCAAAGGCTCGTGGACGCAGCGTGTGGGGGCTCCCACTTCAATAAGGATGAAGATGTTGTCTGGCAAATTTTCGAAGAAATGGCCGAGGGAGAGGCCGCCCTCTCTTCATCCAAGGCTTATCAGAAGCAACCCCAGATCCTTCAAAAACAAGTGCACATGGCAGCGTCGAAGGAATCAGAGAGAGATGAGAGCTCCAACCTCAGCATCATCGGGGGCCATCTCTCTAAAGTTGACATCATCGAGAAGCGATCACAGGATCTCGAAAAACTCGCCGTGATCGAGAAGAGGACCCAGAGTTTGGACAAACTGGATCACATCACCAAGCAGCTAGAACTGCTGGTAGGTACCATCAATTCTGTTCAGTCGGCAGCACCGCTCGAAGCTCCAGCTGAGAGAAAAGACGAGCAACCACCGCTACACCAGCCTCAGCCAAGCCAGCAACCACCGACAGTTCAGCACGTGTACTACGTGCAGGCACCTGATCAGAGCCAGCCGCAACAGCAGATGGTTGTGTACCAACCAGAGTTTATCTCAGACACCGATTCAGTGTTCCCGCCACCACCCCTGGTCCAGGAAGTTAATGGGGTTTGGACTAATGATACACAGCCGACCCGTCCTCAGGGACAACTCCAGGGTCAGCCATTTGCCAACCGGCAGTACCACCAACCTCAGGGTGGTCGTTTTGGGCACCCCTCTCAGCAACACCAGCAGCCTCCTCAGTTCGCGCACCAATGGAGGCAGAACTTTCCGTATCAGCAGCAGCCACAGTATCGCCATCCACAGCCGTATCACCAATACGCGGCTGCTCAGCCTCAATCATACCAGCAGTATCCCTCTCCGTCCTACCAACAACTTCAACTTCCTGCTCCACCACAGCAACACCATCAGCAGCCTCCCCACCCATCTAACCAACAGCAGCGTGGTATGCACGCTGCATCTTCTGATGTGCCCCCAGCTAATCCCACCATGGAATGTCTAGCTCAGCTTGTCCAAGGGCTAGCGGAGATGACCAAGCGGCTTGATGACCTGACCGCCACTCGCACTACCATTCCGGCGCAGGTCGAAGCCAACCCCAACAATTTCAAGAAGGAGCAGGTAGAATGTGATGTCCAGTCCGCGTGTGATAATGATATTACTGCTTTTTCTAATGCTGTTACTCTCAGGAGCAGTAGGGCCTTGCCTCCGCCTGCTACCAGATATGGGGTGAATAAAGAAACAGGTGGATCGTCATCTTCCGCATCAACCGTGCCAGCTCCAGGGGCGGGTGAGGAGGAAGAGGAAGGAGAAGCCAGTCCAGCCGTCGTGCATTGCCAGAAGCAATTCCAGCCAAAAATACAAAAAAATCCGCAAAAACAAAAACACCAAAAAGAAGCCTGTAGCAGAAGTGAAGCCGCGCCAGCCTTGGAGGAGCCGCCAGCAGCAGCCGATCCTGTGCCAGCCGATGGAGCCAATGTTACCCTTTTTGCTCGCCCAGCAGCACCAACAGAGTTAAATCCAGCTTGTACGCCTTTTTGTAGTCCGGATGTACAACATTCTGTGGGCGATAATCTTGATGTAAATAAGAACTCTAATTTCCCGGCCAGTAATGTGAATATTCCTTTTCCTCATGCAATACAAAAATCCAAAAAAATGGCAAAAAGAAAAACTGCATTGTCTGATCCTGGTGTTGTAGATATTTTGGATAAATTGACTGTTGAGATTCCCTTGTTAAAGGCCGTGGAATACATGCCAGCTGTGAAGAAAGGATTGAAAGAGGCATGTACTAACAGGCATCGCCCAGCACAAGACAACAGACGCCGAGAGGTAGAAAAACACGTTCTGTCCATGGCCACAGTTGCAGCTATCACCAACCTCCCCCAGAAAAAGCAAGACTCAGGTGCACCTCTGATCAGTTGTGTGATCTTCGATCAGGTCTTCGAGCGTACTCTTCTTGACAGTGGTTCTTCCATCAACCTTCTACCCTCGTCCATAATGCAAGAATTCGGGCTGGGACCGCTCAAGCAGACACGAATGATCCTTCAGTTCGCTGACCGATCCGTTAAGCGGCCCCGCGGTTTGTTGGAAGATGTGATAGTTACCGTGCAGGATATGAAATTCCCAGCTGACTTTGTAGTCCTTGATATGGACTCTCCTGCACCACTGCTCCAGACTCCTATCATCCTCGGCAGACCATTTCTCCGTACTTCAGGCGTCGTGGTTGACTACGGGTCTGGAAAGATCACCTTCAGCTCGAAGACCCAGCGAATCACCATCAACATGAACAAGGAGCAGAACGCCACAAGTGATGAGAGTCAAGCAGCATCAGATGCAGACTGTGAGTTTATTGCAGAGATCAGAGATTCAGAGTTATCATTGGACGATCCATGGACCCGAGAAATCCTCACTCTTGAGGAGGACTTGGAAAGCACGGTCAGCATATGCTCCGATGATTTGTGGGAGACAGATTCTCAGATGCAGGCGCATCTTCTTGAGACCGAACATAATCAGCTCACCGCAGAACCGTTCGGTACATTACTGGGATCTCAACAGGATGTTGAGGATGGTAACAGTCTCAAAATACATTCCACCACCAGCATGGTATCAGAAGTGACCGGTAAAGGGGACATACCGAAACCAGAACTCAAGCCACTTCCTGCAGGCCTGAAGTATGCTTTCCTTACGGGTGAAGAACACATGTATCCAGTCATCATCAGCAGCAGGCTGAATCTGGATCAAGAATCTCGACTTCTCGAGATTTTAGAAAAGAACCGCAAGGCACTTGGTTGGAGCGTATCAGACCTCCGAGGGATAAATCCAGCTCTGTGCTCACACCATATCTATCTAGAAGACGATGCCAAGCCGTCTCGCGAATTTCAGAGAAGGCTAAACCCTAACCTTCGGGACGTAGTAATGAAAGAAATCACAAAGTGGTGTGATGCAGGCTTCATTTATCCCATCTCCGATTCAAAGTGGGTAAGCCCCCTGCATGTAGTTCCCAAGAAATCCGGGCTTACTGTGGTCACAAATGAAAAAGGAGAGGAGATTTCAACTCGGGTACCGACATCCTGGCGGGTGTGTGTTGACTACCGCCGCCTTAATGCAGCAACCAAGAAGGACCACTTCCCCTTGCCATTTATTGATCAAGTCTTGGAGAGATTAGCAGGCAAGGAGTTCTTCTGCTTCCTGGACGGGTACTCCGGGTACAACCAAGTGGCGATCGCCCCTGAGGATCAAGAGAAGACTACCTTCACTTGCCCGTTCGGCACCTACGCCTTCAAGAGGATGCCCTTTGGGTTATGCAATGCACCCGCAACCTTCCAAAGATGCATGCTAGCAGTCTTCGCCGAAATGGTAGGCAGTTTTCTCGAGGTGTTCATGGATGACTTCTCCGTCTATGGTGATAGTTTCGATTCTTGCCTCGAGCACCTAGTCAGAGTGCTTCAGAAATGCCGGGAAGTCAATTTAGTGCTCTCATGGGAAAAGAGCCACTTTATGGTCACAGAGGGTATTGTGTTGGGCCATGTCGTTTCCAAACGTGGCATGGAAGTCGACCCAGCCAAGGTGGATGTCATTTCAAACCTTCAGCCACCTCAGTCAGTTAAAAATGTGAGGTCATTCTTGGGGCATGTGGGATTCTACAGACGATTTATCAAGGACTTCAGCCGCATTGCCCGACCTCTGACAGAACTTTTGTGCAAGGAGACAGAGTTTATTGTTGATCAGCCAGTTCTCCTTGCCTTCAATCAATTGAAGGAGCTTATCACTCAAGCTCCAATCTTGCAGCCTCCAGACTGGACTCTTCCCTTTGAAATAATGACCGATGCGTCAGATTTTGCTGTTGGAGCTGTTCTAGGGCAGAGGAAAGATAAGGCGCCCTATGCCATTCACTATGCCAGCAGAACATTAGATGAAGCTCAAAGAAATTATACAGTAACAGAGAAAGAACTGCTGGCTGTGGTTTTCGCCTTAGAGAAGTTCAGATCCTATTTGTTGGGGTCAAAGGTCACAATTTTCACAGACCACTCTGCTATTCGGTACCTACAGCAGAAGAAGGATGCCAAGCCCAGACTGATTCGTTGGATCCTTCTCCTCCAGGAATTCGATCTGGAAATTAAGGACAAACCTGGAGTTCAGAACGTGGTAGCAGATCACCTCTCCAGAATAGAACAGCATGACTCTCCTTTGAGCAACGCCCCTATCACAGAGACCTTCCCTGACGAAGCTATCTTAGCCGTGGACGCTCTCCCTTGGTATGCTGACATTGTAAATTACCTCGCCTCTGGGGTAATACCTTCGGATTGGACGAAGAATCAGAAGAACAAATTCATGTCGACCATCCGCTTTTACCAGTGGGAAGATCCACTTCTATTCAGGGAAGGAGCAGATTGTATTTGGCGCAGGTGCATTCCTCAGACGGAGCAATCTAGTGTCCTCGAGCATTGTCATTCGCTCGAATCTGGTGGGCACCATTCTGGAGATCGTACGGCAGCGAAAGTATTGCAGTGTGGCCTCTGGTGGCCCACTTTATTTAAGGATGCAGCAGAATTTGTTAAAAGATGTCTTGATTGTCAGCAACTGAAAGGAACACTCACTGCCAAAGACTCAATGCCTCTGAAAATCATTCAGATAGCAGATGTTTTCGATGCATGGGGCATTGACTTCATGGGACCTTTCCCTAACAGTCAAGGTTTTGAGCACATCCTTCTTGCCGTAGATTACATGAGTCGTTGGGTTGAAGCTATCCCCGCCCGAGCCGCCGACAGCAAAACAGTTTGCCAGTTTCTGAAGAAGAACATCATTTCGCGGTTTGGGATACCGAAGATTCTCATATCCGACGGGGGTAGTCATTTCATCAACAAAGAGATCAAGAAGTTAACGAAGGAGTACGGCATCGATCATCGTGTCGCATCTCCTTATCATCCGCAGACCAATGGCATGGCGGAGTTATCCAATAGAGAAATCAAGACCATATTGCAGAAACTTGTTAGGCCAAACAGAAAAGACTGGTCTCAACTCCTGGACTCAGCTCTTTGGGCTTACCGTACGGCCTACAAGTCTCCCTTGGGCATGTCGCCCTACCGTCTTGTATATGGAAAACCATGCCATCTGCCCGTGGAATTAATTCACAAATCCCTTTGGGCAATTAGTAATTGTAATTTGGACTCACGAAAAGGTGGTCAAAAGAGAAAGGACGATCTGAACAGGCTCTTGGAATTCCGAGACTGCGCATACGATAACACCTTGATGTACAAGGAGAAGGTGAAACGCTGGCATGACCGGCACATCAGACGAAAGACCTTCGATGTTGGGCAGAAAGTGTGGTTGTTTGATGCAAAGTTGCGGATATTCCCAGGTAAATTAAAAAGTAAGTGGACAGGGCCATTTCGAGTATGTGAAGTGCGTGACAACGGAAGCATTGTTATATCAGAATTGTCCCCTGACGCACAGCCCTTCGTCGTCAACGGCCAACTACTGAAGCCTTACTTGGAACCAGATTCGTTCTTGGCCGTTGTTGACTCTATTCAGTTAGTGCACCCCGAGGATATCTCTACACCTCTAGCAGCACCAAAAGATTCAGACAATGTACTCCAACCATTATTGCTCTAATTTTCTTCTTTTCTTCTTCTCTTCTTTTCCTTATCTATTTTCTTCTTCTATCTAAAAGGTGCCGCCTTTGTAGACAGTTTTCTCTACTTAGGACGTACTTGGTCCTAAGTATAGGGGGATGTGCACCTAGGGTTTCTCATTTCTGTTCGATCCTCTCCATTGTCTCCTCTTCTTGTCTATACTTAGGAGTATCTTACCCTAAGTATAGGGGGAGACAATCTGAGTATGATCAGTGTATTCTCACCCTTGACCCTCCCCACTTTGTAAACAGTCTGCTATACCAAGGATTCTTTAATCCTAAGTATAGGGGGGACGGTCAACTTCTCATTCATTCATTTCATATTTATTCTTTAGATCTGTCTATACGCAGTACGAGTTATGTCTTTGCTTTTCCTTCTGATCTATGAGGACATAGCTCAAGCTAAGTATAGGGGGGTCGTATATACTGTGTATATACTAAAAGCCATAACTCATACTGAAAAATAAAATATCACTACAATACAAAATAAAATGTAAAAAGTAGCTTTATAATAATAAAAGACGATTGTGAATTCCTCAGACTCATTGTAATTATACTGACTAGTAAGTCAGAAAAGTGTTCTACGAAACTTTCTCCTTTGAAAAATCTTGTGAAATTTGTTTGAAAATAGCGCGAACAAGTATTCAACGATTGAAAAAATTAGTTTGTATGTAAAACCTATTTTCTTTGAGTAAAAGCAAAATGTGTAAAAATTAGTGTGCAAATGATTGTGAAAAGTTGATTGTCAAAGGTGTTTTGAAAAATCTATCTATGTTGTGTAAAACATTTGTAAAAGGATTTTCAAATGCGTGTACATGTTACAAAAATTATTTTGGACTAGAGTTTTCGAAAACCCTTGTGAAAATGTTTCTCGAGTAAGTCTGAGGAATTTGCACAAAAATCTTTCATTTGTAAATGAGGAATAAGCCAAATAAAGTGTATAAGAACAGAACCATACTATACGTCAAATACAATCTTTTCTTCTTTTGTACCTACTGATTAATAAATCAGATACCTATACAGTATGATTTGAAAAATAGTGTGACCAGTTTTGGAAAAGTTGATGTGAAATGATTTCAAATGCGTGAAACGGTGTTGATTGCAAAATTTTTCCTTGTGTGAAAGAAAGGATTTGAAAAACCTATGTGCAAATGTTTTGAAAAATGCTTGTTAAAAGTATTGTGAAAATTGTATATATCTACATATAGTGTGAAAAATCTTTGCAAAAATAGTTTTCAAATGTGTGTAAAGGATTGCAAAAATTATCGTGTACTATAGTTTGCAAAATTATTTTCAAAAAGCTAATAAGAACACCATTGCAGATAATAGTAAATCAGAAACAAGATACATACAATTCTTTCTATACATACCCAAATAAACTCTTTCATTCATATCTGTAAAGTCGCTAAAAATTTTCTAAATTTTGAAAACAAAGCAGCACGCCTGTGTAAATAAATGTACAGACTCTTTAAACATTTTCAGCTCGTACTTCCTGTGCAGAGATTCTTTTTGTAAAAACATTCTTTGATCCTTCCAAATTTTTGTGAAAAATTGCATCATTCATTGCACATAGCATAAGCATACCATTCATATTCTTTTTGAGTGAAGCTTGATGATTGAATCAGTCTAAGAAAATCTCAAATTAGAGCGCGGTTAGACCTTACCGCACCAAATTGCACTGGAACCTTATGGGAACTAGGTTTAAGGTACTTCAGGTCTATTCAGACTTAATTCTTTGAGAAATCAGGGCTGGGTTCAAGTCACCTCAGTGGACTAACTAGAACTTTTCGAGACACACGTATGACTCTTGCCGACCGTGATCTAACTTGGACACCTGCACCTTTCACTTGGCTCAACCCAGTTGGAGTGGTGAGGGGGTTGGATTTGCCAGTCTGAGACGCACACGGGTGGAAACATTCGTCCTCGTCTAGGGAGGGAAGTGCACCCCAACCAGATTCAATAAGCAATGAGGTCTAAAGACAGGAGATTGTGGGTTGCGATAAAGCTTCAAAAGAGGGATAGTCTACTGGCTCAAGAGGAAAAACTCCTTATGTAAATGCTGCTGTGAATAGTATGTTGAAAAAAAAAAAAAATGAATGATGATGATGATGAGCAGGCCTGTACAAAAATAAAACGCCTGCAAAGTATGTACAAAGTCGATAAGCAAGCTTGAGCTCCAAAGACAAACATGTAAGCCTGCAGCTGGATGACTTGACTACACTGGTCTTGCATCCCAGGATAGATAGCTACACTGGCTACCGTCCATTCTTCTCTTCACCCCCTCCTCTTGAGCTGGTTGCCACTTGAACTTAGAAGGGAATACCCTGCTCCTCGAGGAAAGAGCTGTTGGATAGGGGAATCATTGGGTTGTCATTCTGGAGAAGTCAGTTCCTTTATCATTTCAGTTGGGGAGAGCCACTAACACTTACACCGTACAAGTCAGCTTCATAGTTATAAGAGTTTGCGTATGATGTAGACTAGTTCTGACCCGGCTATTGAGGTGGGTTGAACCGAGTTCTGTGATTACCGAAGGCTGTTGTACTTTAGAACTGGTTCCCAACTAGGTTCCACACACCTTCACACCCAAGGTCTAACAGGAGCTCCAAATTCAGATTTTGTAAGGACATGCATGGCACTGAAAGCACCCCAATTCACTCTATCTTTCTTGCATTTTCCTTTTTCTTTTCTTTATTCATTTTGCGCTTATTGCATAAGTGTTTGCTAGGGACTAGCAAAGGCAAGTATAGGGGGGTGATGAATCTCCATTTCATCACCTTTATTCTATCATTTTGGCCTCAAAAACCCCAGCAAATGCATGTAAACAACATTAATTTGTACATAATAGCATTCATTATTCATTGTATTAATTGTACATTAAATAAAGTTTTTAATGCCAAAATTATAGAATAAAGAGAGAAAAGAAAAAGGAATAAAATATTGTAAATATTTTATGACCCTAACCCCGAGGCCAAGGCCAGCATGGTATTGGTCGACAAGGAATAAAGTAGGGGGAGATAAGGGCTGATATACAATAAATACCTCATTCATCCCTTTATGCATTTTTGACACCTATTTTATGCATAATTATTTATTCATCAAATAAAGAAACTTTGTTCATAAAAGTTGTAGATAATAATGTAAATAAAAATACAAAATTGAGTTTGTGTAAAAATAATACCCAGTGAACATTTTATACACATAATAAAAAGCCAAAATCTCAACTTCACAGACCCACAATTTTGCAAATAAAAACTCCAAATCACCCAAACTCACCTTTAATTATATATAGCATTTCATGAACTATTTTATAAAAATAGTTTCATGATTTTTAGAGTCCATCTGTGGAAGTTAGGTTTTTGACCCTCATTGTATATAGTACCCGATTAAAATATTCATTTTATTCAATAGTTATTATTCTTACAAATTCATATTTTTAGAATCTTGTAAATAATGTATATAATACTTATACATATTGATATTAAAAGAAAACCAAAAAAATAATTTGTAAAATAAAATAAGTCTATGTACCACATAGACAAAATACCTATACCACTTATATGTAAAAGGGGATTTTATTCCTTTATTCTTTATTCATCCACATTTTTTTATAATGTTGTAAATATTACATAAAACATATTAAAAATACAAATCTAAAAGAAAAATAAAGAAAATTCACTAAATAAATAAGATGTATATAATCTATAGGTAAAATACCTATAAGTATACTTACTTATACATATACATATTTATTTGAAAATGTAAATGAATACATAAAAATCAAACAAAAATACCCTTATACTCATAAAAATAATTTATAAATTCATAAAATAAGAAAATAAAATAATAAAATAAAATAAACAAATTAAAAATAAAATACACAAAAACACATGTAAATACATACATATACACATTATTTTAATAAAACCATAATAAAATAATCCAAAAAAATAAATAAAAATCATAAATAAATACTACATGAAATAATACACATTTTCTATTTTATACGAAAAAAATAATAAAATCATTTACTATGCCAAATAATTCAATTTCGCGAAATATTCCCTATTCTGTCTTGTAGCGGGCTGAGGTGGACCAACCCAGTCCCTCCGCGAGTTGACCCCGGTCAACTGGACCTCCAGGCGTCTGACTTCACGCAACCTGTCTTTTCCCCGATTTCCGCCATTTTTCCCGCCTGGCTCAGTGAACTATCGCACTCGCTTCCTTCACAAGATTTGTCCTCTGATCATCCATGATGCCCGCCAAGATCATAGATCAACTAGATACTTGTTGGATCGATCAATAATCGCCGGTCAATAAGGCTACTCGCCAATGTTTATAAATAAAAAGCTCCGCTTCCTTCCTCGAATTTGGCCACTTTCATTCCAACCTAAAGCCTAGATCTTGTGCCTAGATCGTTCCTCGTGACAGGGGGAGTCGCCCAGCATCGAGACTCGGCCGGAGGGAGGAGAATTTTGACGCGGCGGAGCTCCGGCGTCCGCCCTGCTCCCTGGAGGCCCCCAGGTATAAGAGCTGTCCTTTTAATGCATTTTTAGGTAGTTTTTAATGTTAGCATTTCATTTCAGTAGTTAGTTTAGTTGTTAGTTGATCACATTAGCGTAAAAAGCAAAAATCGAAGTTCGCCGGAGCTCCGCTCCGGCGACTTCTTCATCGTGAACCTCACTGTATCCGACCACCTCGATCATCCCATCTCGTTCCTCGTCGTCTTCTCCATCTTTCGCACCCATCAGATCAACCCAGGACCCTCGGTCTTGGTGAATCAGGGTTCCAACTCCGCCGCTCGCCGGAGCCCTTCCGCCCACCTCCATCTTGCACCGCAGCTTCATAACCCCGGGTCGAGGAGATAGCTCTCTCGCCCGCGGTTCTTCCTGTGCAGGTACCACGAGGAATCGAGCCCTTCTGGGCTTGCTTTGACCAGGAAGAGGTTCCTGGGGGCCACCTTCTTCTCCGACCTCGCTCCACCGACTCAGGCCCCCAGGAGCCATGAGACCACCGTCAGACGACGCGGAAGCCTCCCAGCTACGATCAGGACGCTCCAGATGCGCGGGAGGTGCCCGGAGGAGCCCGAGCTACCCGATCGAAGCTCGCCGAGGGCGAGTTCCTTCCCAGTTCTTCCAGGTGCCTTCTGCACCGTTGGATCGAGAGGGCTGGCCCAGATTGCACGCCAACCGTTCGATGAAGAAGCACACCCACCGTCAGATCAGCCGGGACGTTCTAATCCCAGCCCTTCATCGCCGAATCGAAGTCCGCCGTCAGATGATTGCCACGTGTATAAGTGGCGCTCCCAGCGCCGCAGGATGCAAGGCCTCCTTTAGGGGTAAATTTCATACCCTACCCCTTACTTTTTGTATTTAGAGTTTACACCCAAAAATAAAGTATTACGTTGTAAATAAGTCGTAAAAATTGCAGTGAACCCCCCTGATGTTTACATATTTGCATTTTGGTCCCTCCGCGCCTCACGTGCGGCAACCACGTGAGGCGCGTGACATTTTGCATCTAACCCCTGCCGGGTTCTTGTATTTATGAAATGGTCCTGAAAATAAAAGTTAAAGTGTATTTTTATTGTAATTTTTGCATGTATGCCCCTGCCAACTATTTTATTTGCAAAAATACCCCTGCCGGGCCATTTAATTTTTGAAGGCTTTGTCTATTTATTTCATGCTTCATATTTAATCGAAAAATCTTGCAAAAATAGACTTAAGCCCCTGTTTGGTCATGCTTGAACGTTATATTTTTAGTTTTGCATTTTGTTGCATTTTTGCATTTGTTAAAAATCAAAAACTTGTCTTTCAGTCCCTGTCTAACTCATAAAACCCCAAAAAAATATGAAAATGCCTTGAAAAATTCCAAAAAAATTATATGCAATGTATTTTGTCCTATATTAGTGTCAGACCAAAAATCCCTAAAAATCTCAAAAAGAAAACCTTAAAAATTCAAAAATGCCCAAAAACTTCAAAAAAATATAAAAAATCAAAGAAAAATCAGAAAAATAAAAACTCAAGCCCTACTCATGCTGTGTTTTATTATTGTTATTAGAAAATTAAAGTGGAAAATTTTTGAGGCTGTTAGCTACTTTTAATCTCTGTTTTTGGGACGGCCAGTACCTAGTCCACTGTTTGCTATTGTTTAGCTAATTTAACATATCAAAAATGTTTGCAAAAATACCCAAAAATCATAAAAACAGTAAAAAGCCATGAAAATTCCAAAAAGATCTTTATCCTGAATTTTTGACTATTTTTGAGTATTTTTGTGAATATTATAATACCCTTTTATGTATACATATCTATATATCCAACGAAAAAAAAAAAAAGAAATATATTATATATATATATTATATATATATAATTAGTAATATGTATTCTCATCAATCTTGATATAATATAAAAAAAAAAAAGAGAAAAAAAAATAAAATAATATATATATATATATATCTATACTTAGATATCCCTATAGATATATTACATGTATTATAAGCTCTGTGCTTAACCTCTATGTATATATATATAATGAATTTGTATAAATATATATATCTATATGTATACACGATACTTAAGTATTATATTTTAATAATAATAATAAAAAAATATAAAAAAAAAAACCCACACAAGAATGACTGGGATTGACACATAGGCTATTGCATTTTGTATTGCTCTCTGTGGTTCGACCTCTACATATTTGCCATTGTACATTTTATGGTAGAGTAAAATAAAGATTAATTCACATTTGTTTTGAGCTTGATTGTTGTATTCTTTGGATTGTGGGTTAATTGCTGATTGGCAGCGGTCTTCCATGAGTGGTCGCCTCGGCGACAACACTCCTCTTCTTTTTTTTTATGGTGACCCTCGTGGGAGTACCCCCTGTTATCAGGTACCCGCTAGAAATTACCAGTTTAATAAATGGGGCGAGTATGGGTGGTGATTTTATAAATGGGTACGGGTTTGGGAATATTAATACCCGCCCCAAACTCGACCCTCTAACATCTTTGAAATACACATTGATAATATTTTGTTTTTTAAGGGTAAAAAGGGTGGGATCTCGAGGTGAGTCATACACAAACTTTTACTAAAAATAATAATGCCGAACTACATGGAATGCTTCACACAGCCCTGAAATGGATGATCATATTCTACATATACAACAATCCTAGCAAAAAACAACCCTGTCACGAGAAAGCCAAATCCCCTAAGAACAATAAATGATTGAAAATAACCCTCACGAGCCAAAAACAATGTAAGCAAACAGAATTCCAAAATTCATATGAGGTTGTACGCCGCAGCCAAGGTAGATCGATCAGGGCCAACATCTCTCTAAATAGCGGACATAAGAAAAACATATGATTGCCATCATCATGAGAAAGCCCATATCTGGGGCACAGAGAGTCATGCATGCAACCATCCAGCTCTGAGCACCTGAGTGCTCAATCTGCCCTTCTTCATTTACCAAAACAACATCTTCACTTAGAAGGGAATTGGAGAGAGCGATATAAGCTTATAAGTATCCGCATCGTTTCCCACATCATGTCCAACACTTGTTATGCCTTCTTCACAGAATATCTGACATCCGCATATTGCCATCTAATCCTACCAAAGGAAGGACCATTAATGCCCTCTAGATCGCACATTATATCCATGAAATCATGGACCGTTGTTCTAAAAATCATGATTGAGAAGAGGGACACCATGAACCATTCTCCCAATCCCCGGCTACCTGAATCTCCTGATCATTAGCAAGAGCAAACGACCTTGGATATCAATCCTCCAAGTCACGTGTCCAATCATCTTTCCAAACCGAAAATATGGCTCCATCTCCTAGAATAGGCATCATCATATGTTTCACATCTGGAAGAACCTCACAAATCCCCCGCTAA
Organism: Ottelia alismoides; assembly: GCA_037367405.1. NCBI lineage: Eukaryota > Viridiplantae > Streptophyta > Magnoliopsida > Alismatales > Hydrocharitaceae > Ottelia > Ottelia alismoides. The sequence continues at coordinate 183,161 of JAZKJV010000320.1, read as the reverse complement.
GGATCAAGGGATGCAAAATTGCATTCAGGTTGGCTTTCATGCTTATATTGACATCAGATATACTATACAACAGATTGGTCAACAGGACATCAGATATACTATACAACAGATTGGTCAACAGGACAGGTTCCCCAAATCTGGGTGATCTACTTCATAAGTGTGTGGTTCAACATCTTCAATCTTTTAATCCCAAGATCGTCGTGATATTTAGGTAAAGTGACATTTTCTCAGGTGACCAGTGCAAGGTAATGGATCTCCTCGCTTTTTCTCACCAAAAGAAATCGGTGCATACTCCTCTCCAAATGTTGCCTCATACCTACATGCATGGGCCTAGACGAGAGGAAGAAAATAGCGATAGTTTTCAGCACTGAGTTCACTAGCAGCAATCGACCACCCTTTGATAAAGTAGCAGATTTCCATCTTGCAAATCGCTTTTCCAGCTTCTCGATCAAGGTACGTCATTATGAATTTGTTAGCTGCTTATAAGTTATAGGAAGACCCAAATACTGCATTAGGAGATTTGTCCTGAGGGGATTAAAAATAGCACCACACCAGACTATCTCATCATGTGAAAGACCAAAGGCCACAAAAGAAAACGTTCCATTGTTAATACTATGACAAAAAATGTCCAGTGTAACCAACATGCTATGAGCCTCATTGATGCTCCCCTCAATAAAGAAGAATGTCTCTTCAGCATATTGCAGCAAATGGATGGAAATGTCTCTGCATGTAACATGTTGTGAACCCTGAACATACAAATTTGTCGCAAAGATGGCCAACGTATTAGCAATAATCACGAATATGAGTAATGCCACTGGACAATCTTGGTGTATCGTCCTTTGTGGCTAGAAGTATACCCCTTAAGGCTTGCCATTCACCAGTACAGAGAAGGGCATGGTTGTGATACATTGCTTCATCCATGTGACTAAGATGTCTGGAAATCCCCTCTTTTGTAACATGGACCATACAAATCTCCAATCAATGCTATCAGAAGACTTAGAGAAATTGATATTCCAAATCAATCTCTTCATCAAGCGCTTTTTCCAATAAATGGCCATCTCCTTGGCCTAAACCAAACTATCCATCATCGATCTACTCGGGATAAATGCATATTATAATGGAAAGTTGTGTTGGTTTGGGCTGCGGGACTCCTAGGATCTCAACGATGTAAAGTGACTTCCCCTTACTACTATAGCTAGGAGGTGACAAAATGAAGTAGTGGAGCACACGGCATATACGATTTGCAAGAACCTTTGCCACTAAAAGATAGATTTTGTTAGATAGTACAATGGGTTTGAGGTCTATTCAGAAGTTGAGAGCTCTATTCAGAAATTCAATGCCCATGTTACCCTTCTGGAATTCATCCACAACATTTATTACTCATTTAACCACATTGCAAAATATCGTGTAGAAGGCCAAGGGGAAACCACCAGGTCCGGGCAAGCCATCTGCGTTAAGTTGCAGCGTTGCATCTTGGGCCTCATGCCTGTTTATCAAGGTTGTAAGATCCCGACTTTGGGAATTCAAGATCTCATCCACGTTCCTTCTTCTCCATGATAAATGACCAGCCAAATCATGTCTAGTGAGCTGGCAGAAAAGCCTCGAAGTAGATGCCTCAATTTCCTCATCTCCCGTAGTTGTTATGCCTTCGATCTCTAGGGAATGAATATGTCGTGTCGTCTTCTAGCGTAGACCATGGCATGGAAGAATATGATGTTCACATCCCCATCTTTCAACCATTGATGCCAGGATCGTTGCTTCAATTCCAATCCGGACTTCGTATCTTCGTCAAGAATAATAGTGTTGCATAAATTGTTCATCTTTCTCTTCAAAGAAACAAGTCTCTCACATCCTCAATCCTATCCATATGTTCATAGCCGACAAAGCATTATTCCTCCTCTCTAATCCAGCACTATGGGTAGCCCTTCTAATCTCAATGAGCTGTTTGCAAAGCATCAATAGCTTCAAATAAAATCTTCTAGTAACCGAGTTGTGTACCTCACAAGATCTCCAAAAGGCGGAAACCATGTCGTAAAACTATCTTCAAGTATCCAGGATTTTTCAAATCTAAAAATGGAAGGACGACAAGACTTGTCCTCTCCCAAGCTTCATACAAGAGGCGTGTGATCAAGAATGCGCACGGGAGAGAGTTTCACCCACTAAAGATGAAATTTTTGCAGCCCCTCAACTGATACGAGAAACTGATCATCGTGCGACCGAGATACTCTATTCCTCCATGTGATTCTTAAGTTCAAATCCTCCACTAAATTGGCAAAGCCAATGGTACCCTAGTCTTGACCACCCAGAGCGCCAAGATGATCCTTAGTGAAGATAGTTGCATTAAAACCACCACCTAGAATCCAGGGAACCTCGGGGATCTCATTACGGACACATCAAATCTCCCCTTATAGTTTGATTTAAAAGACACATCAATCGAACAATAAATATTGGATACTAGAATCTCACTATCATCAAAGTTGCTTTAGAGATGAACCGTATGAACATGATGCCCTTCAATCACATGAGGCAACGACCATTTGTCACCAACCCAGCCAGTAAGTATCCCCCGCAGCACTACCATCAGAGGTAATGGCTCGAAAGCAAGATAAATGTGAACCCATTAAGGAATTCTCGATTTGATCAATCCAACTTTGAGTTTTAGTCTCCTGAAACAAAATACTTTCTGGTCTACATTCTGCAAGAAAACTAGCATAGCCCTCCTCTTCTCTACTCTACCGATTCCCCTCAAATTCTCGGTCAGAATCTTTATGAACTCGCTCTCCCCTAACCTCCGAACCACGTCCAGATTTACCGCCAATTCATCAACCAGTTTTGAAGTTGCTAAGCGTGCCATGTTACCAACCATTTTCGAAGATCCATCATTCCTATCAACTCTACCTCATTGGGGCAAGTTGTTCTCGCCCCCTGCTGCATCACTTGTGGCATGCATGCTTTCCTCACTCGAATGCAAAGAGACTTAAAGAGAGAGGTCTGCTTTGATCTCCATAGCTTATGCAGTCGCACCCTGATAAATACAATGGCGAACCGCCTTGGAAGTGAGAGTTGGGTGCCTTGGACTACCCTGAATCCCCTTCGGATCAAAGATCACAGCTCACTACATGAGGATGAAGCATTTGCAGTCACCAAGCCCCATTGTTCGCCGATGCCTGAATCGGTCCTCAAACTATTCTGAAGGTTGCACAGCAAAGGGAAATTAGCGCCATTCCCACCTTTGGGAAATGGGTCCAAGCTAACATTCCTTTTAAATGGGCCTTTGTTTCCAATACCACCCTTCAGATCCACTTCAGATCTCGCATTATGAAGAGTGTGGGTCTAAAACCCCAAATGGGTATAACCAAAGGCCTTATTAATAACTCAAACTCAAATATGACCGTTGGAAACCATTTTCGCATACGTAGGGAAATGAATGGCAATAGCGGCACCTTTCTCTACCTTGGCACCACACCTATTTCCGAGAGATTCTTTGCTACGAAGGAAGCGAAAGGAGATTTACTTTCTTGGAAGTTTCCTCGATAGGGTTTTCCCCAAACATTTCGTCTTCCCAACACAGCAACCTCTCGCCTTCCAATCAGCCCTAACACCATTGGTTTTGTTGATGCTCCAGTGGAACTCCTCTCCGGGGAATCGAGGTGATGCCTCCATTCCTCATCACAACAGACCCTGTAGTCGCCCATGGGTGAACGACAGTATATGTCGTCCCCTCTGCAACCACCGGACAAAGTATTTGACCTCCAATCCGAGTCTCAAAAGACACCGGAAGGGGAGTTTTGATCCCTAAGGCAAACACCATAGCATCCATGGGTTGATCCATCCGAAATGATCCTTTAGCTGTCACAAATATGTTGTCGTGCTCCGCAGATCATCCCCAATGTGCAGCATAGGATAGGGGTGCCTTTTACGTAAAGAATCTTAGGACCCAATGCATCGATGGCAGCATCCCTCAACCTCGGTTTTCTCCAGTGTATTCTTCAAATCGCCACATGGCTGAAGTCCAGCAACTTGTTCGTTTTTTCTTAGACAAACCTCCTACGCACACTACCAAATCATCAACCTGTGCAACGCCTCCTGCAAGGTTGCAGAAATCGATAATCGGTACTCGGTCGGCAGGATCACAGACTAAGGATTAATCGACAGTCGGGCGACTAATCGGATTTAGTCTTTCATTAGTCAGTTTTGAATTTTTTTTAACTATTTTAAATATATAAATCATTTTTATACATATACAACAACAACAACAACAAAGCCTTTTCCCACAATTAAGTAGGGTCGGCTACATGGATTTTTCGCCTCCATTCAGATCTATCTTGGGTCAATCTCGGACTTATATCCAAAAAACTAAGATCCCTTCGTATAGTCTCTTTCCAACACTTCTTGGGCCGTCCTCGCCCTCTCTTAGCCGGCTCAACATCCCAACACTCGCATCTCCTAACCGGTGCATCAGTTGACCTTCTTTGCAAATGACCAAACCATCTTAAGCGGTTTTCTCGCATCTTATCCTCGATCGGAGCTACACCAACTTTCTTTCTGATTGCATCATTCCGAATCCGATCTTTACGTGTATGTCCACACATCCATCTTAGCATTTTCATTTCTGCTACAGCCATTCTCTGCACATGTCTATGGTTCACAGGCCAACATTCAGAACCATAAAGCATAGCAGGTCTCACGGCTGCTTTGTAAAACTTTCCTTTAATTTTTAAAGGAATTTTCTTATCACAGAGAACAGCGGAGGCTCCTCTCCACTTTAGCCAGCCTGCATTTATTCTATTAGTAATATCTCCATCAATTTCCCCATCATGTTGCAAAATAGATCCCAGATATCTAAAAGAATCTCTCTTCTGAATGTTATCGTCACCAATCTTAACCTCGATTCCTTCACCATTGCTTCCATCAAAGGTGCATTCCATATATTCCGTCTTAGCCCTACTTATACGAAAACCTTTAGTCTCTAATGCATGTCTCCAAACCTCAAGCTTCTCATTTACTCCATCTCTAGTCTCGTCAATAAGCACAATATCATCAGCAAATAACATACACCAAGGTAACTCATCCTGAATGTGACTTGTCAACTCGTCCATAATCAAAGTAAAAAGAAATGGACTTAAAGCTGAACCTTGATGTAAACCACTGTTGATATCAAAATAGTCAGTCTTCCCCGTCGGGGTCCTTACACAAGATTTTTATACATATGTTCTTATATATTTGCATATATTTGTACATTTTTTATACTATCATAATGAAACAAAAAAAGTATTGACTTTAAATATAACATTAAGCATACTAGAATAAATTTGCTTTAAAAAATAAAAAAAATAAAAAATCTCTATGTAAAAGTCGACCGAGTAGTCATCCCGATTAGTCGGGTTGACTGCTAATGGTTGACTAAGCCTAGTCGAGTCGGTTACCCCCCCCCTACTCGACTAGTCGGGACCGACTAGTCAGCCTAGTCGGCCAACTTTTACAACAATGGTCTCCCGCAAAATTTCTACCCAAATCCTCCTCAATATCAATCATAGCATCCCATAAGTGTGAACCTCATTCTTACCAACACCCATATGAATAGATGCCAGATCCTTCTTGCATCTGCCCCCGAGAGGCGAGATCGCCAAACCTGAATCCCAAAGCAATTTGTTGACGATGTCCATTATTGTCACATGTGAAGCAATTCATCCAATCACAAGAATCGTGTGTGTGATGACCTCATCTCAGGCACTTCCCGGAGTACCTTGAAATCAAATCTGATCGGTGATGAGTCCCATACGTCACCACGTAACTTAACCAAGCTTAAAGAAGAAGAATAAGAATTGTAAACAAAAAACTTATGTTCTTTTGTTTTTTCAATCCCTTCATTATTTATTGATTGCTTTGTTTCCTTTTTTCACTTCCTTTTTTTGTTGTGTGTTGTGTCTTTCTTATTTTAAACCACGCTCTCTCCATTTTTCCTAGAACCATGGTCTTTAGGCCTAAGAAGAATACATGGCATAATTTAAAAAATACTTGGGATTAAAGCCCATTTAGGAAGTTGTAGTCTTCCCTTTTGATTTCGTTTTCGTGGTAACTTTCTTTATGTTTTTCTCTTTTCCATTTTTTTCCATTCCCCTTTCCTTTATATATTGGGTACTAATAGGCCTGAAACAAATAAACAATATAAATTGAAAGTAGGATGTAGGCCCATATAGGCAGCATGGACAAAACTGTCTCCTTGCAACAGTCCACTTCATCTGACTGAGCACCTTGTTGCCTCATTAAGCGACTCGCATACTACATGTCACCTTTGCAACCAAAAACACGCTGCTTGGACTGGCTCCATCTATTTTCCATATTCTATGGGCATCACCAAGGCATCCAGCTCGGACACCGTGACTTTCATCCTCATCGAGCAGCTGCTAGGGTTCGAGGAATTGGGCCAATATAGTCTCATTTTCAATCCTTTATGTGAATGCATCCAATGTGGCGGCTTCATTATGTTGCCATAACATAGCAACATCGTACCATTGTGTCTCATTTGTGTGCGTACACCACAATTTTGAAGAACAATCGCGGGCTTCGAGAAATATAGAACACATCTCGAGATGATGAACAAATCGAAGACCTCCTTGCTTTGATACCATATGGAAATATAAAATATAGATAATAAATGCAACTGATCAACATATCAAAAATATAGATTTACATGGTTTGAGACAATCCTGAAGGACCGCCCCACTCCATAGGAGAAGACCGTGTAGGGTCAGACCATGCTATGTGCTTTCTTAAAGAATGCAAGAGGTGTGGAGCTCTTTATACATCCCCCCACCAAGACACCCATGTCTCACACTAAGTATTGTCGAACAAAACACTAGAGCAAAGCACCTAATTGACTCGACCCCACTCCATTCTCAACATCGTACATACAAAATATTTTTGAATCATCAAATATCTGAAGAGCTCCTAAGATAGGAATTTTCAAGCCCAAAATGATAATGAAAGCAACAAGAATCCAATATTTCTGATTGCTATGCCGTTGTCTCCGAGATTATTGAGTCATGGAGGAAGAATGCAACAAAGGGAATTCTTTGGAAGATTGATTTTGCCAAAGCCTATGATACTCTTGATTGGCGGTTCTTATGGTCCGTATTATGGAGAAGGGGGTTCCCCTCTACATGGATTACGTGGATGCGGCGTTGTGTGTCAACGGCATCGCTATCTCTTTTGGTCAATGGCAGGACGGTCGGGGGCTCTTTCCAACCGCGGAGGGGGATTCGCCAGGGTTGCCCCCTAGCCCCTCTACTTTTCGTTCTGGCCGCTGATGTTCTGCCGCGCATGATCGAGGGTGTTGTGGGGGTTGGCTTGTCTCGGGGCTGCTCTTTGGGCCCTTGCCACATACCGCTCGTCCAATTTGCTGATGATACAATTTGTTTCATCGAGGGGGATCCTTCGAATGTGTCCCCAATGGCTACTACCATACAATTGTTCAGCGAGCTCTCCGGTCTTCATATGAATGGCAACAAATCTAAGGCGGTCCCTTTCTTCATGTCCTCGGCGGAGGCGTCGATGTGCTCGCACGTGCTGGGCTGTCAAACTTCTGCTCTCCCCTTCGATTACCTGGGATTACCCTTGACGCTGGGCCGCGCGCGCACGCGTGACTGGAAATCGCTCGTTGAGAAGGTCGAGCATCGCCTGGCTGGGTGGCGCGCGGCGATTCTCTCCCGTGGGGGCCGGTTAGTGCTTCTTAAATCCGTCCTTTCCTCTATCCCTATCTACTTTCTCTCGGTGCGGGGGATGCCAAAGGGGGTTCGTTGGCGTCTGGAGAAGTGTATGCGGGCATTTTTGTGGGGGAAGAAGGGAGGAGGGGGGAAGGGGGTGCACCTCGTTGCCTGGGATGAGGTCACGCGACCTAAGAAGGAGGGCGGGTTGGGTGTGAGACGCCTGGCGTCGGTGAACGATGCTCTATTGCTCAAGTGGGCGGCAAGAATTTGGGGTAAGGAGGACAACTTCTTGATTAATTGTTTGAGGGGAGCGGCAGGGGATGGCATCCATTTGGCCTTTCGTGGTGATTATAGGGGCCAGGTCTCTTTCTTTTGGCGTGGGGTGATGGGCGCTCTTTGTCGGAATCGCTCACTGTTCTCATTCAAGCTCGGCGATGGTTCTCTGCTTCGATTCTGGGAGGATGATTGGACGGGAAGGGGGCCCTTTTCTTTCACTTTCCCCCGTCTTTACGCTTTGGTCCCCAACAAAGATGTTACGGTGGCCGGCTGCTGGGATGGGCGCGATTGGTGCCCTTTTATTTGTGAGTCTTTGTCGGACCAGCGGTTGCTCGAATATACCTCTCTCATGAGCTATCTTGTTGATGCCCCTGTGCCTTCTTTGGGCCGGGACTACTTGGCCTGGAAAGATGGGCCCTTCTCTACTCGTGCCGCCTATATGGCCATATTGCCCGTTGCCGTTGGGAGGGATGACATCCTCCTGCGTGATTGCAAGCTTTTGTGGGCGCTCAGGCTTCCTGAGCGTGTGGGTATTTTTCTTTGGCTGCTACGGAGGGGAAGAATATTAACTCGAGATCGTTGTGCACGGATGTTCCCCAACTCTTCGCCTCTATGTGCTCTCTGTGGCGTGGATACGGAAACTATTGATCACATATTTCTGCATTGCTGCTGTGTTGATGCGCTATGGGCCGATTTACGGTGGCTGGATCTCTCTTCCTTCGCGAATTTTTGTCAAAGCCTGTTCTCTGATCGGGGTCGCCCTTGGCCTACGCTGCTTGACCCTATCTCGAGGGTTTGGAGCCTGTGGCTGGGGCGAAACGAAGCTATCTTTGCTCGTCAGCGGTTCTATTTGGAGAATGTTAGATCCACGGCCTCGGGATTCCTTCGGGACTGGACCTCTTTGTAATTTTTTTTGCTGCGTGGGATACGATCTCCGTCTCCCCCCTTTACTTTGTTTTGTGATTTATCATCTTCATGTTCCCCCTGTAAGTATCTCATTCTCTTTTTAATGAATTGGGGTGAGCACCTTCGCGTGTGTCCCCCTTTTTTGGAGCCTAAAAAAAAAAAAAAAGAATCCAAATTCATTTACAAATTGAACTTTTCAATATTGATGAGAAGATGGTCAAAGCATTATATCAATGTAATCTGCCCTTTTCTTTCAAAAAATGTGCTCTCCTTTTTTTCATGCGGGAAGCTTCAACAAAAAATATGCTTTCTCCTTTTTTCATGCAGGAAACTTCAACAAAAATTGAAGGTGTACAAGGAAACTAGTTGTTTGACGAAGTAAATATTAAATTCAAAGCATCAATGTGTAGATTGGTAAAACTAAATATCAAAATCCGTGCATCCTTAATCTTTGACGAGCGAGTTTTTCTCCTTTTTTAGAATGAATGAATATTCCTTTTTTAATCGCTATCCCATATAATATTGCTAAATGTGAGGCTTTTTGAAAGAGATGTTCGATTTTTTTAGAAGAAGATATATTCAAATTCTCATACAAAAAATAAATGATGGTAAGAATCTCGAAGGCTATACCTCATTTCCATGCATATCTACCAACGTCTTCAGCTCGGCCCTCCGTAGAAGAGTGAAGTGTCCCTTCCCCAGGAGCCAATCCAATAGCTGTTCTAGCCAGAATTCAAAAAAAATTGTGAACAAGATCAATTGAACAAATTATATACAGGTCCCGCAGTAGTTAAAAAAATAGTCCACCTGATGAGCCTATTTAAAGATGTGCATGTAACGAAATTTTTTATAGCCAAAAGGAGCTGAACTCTTTTTATGTAGAAAGAAAATCCAAAACCAAAAAAGAAAAAAGAAAAATCCTTACAAAAAGTGGAATATCCCAATGATTAGCGGAGATTCTAGATTATTGGAACTTCGAATTTTTTTAACTTTATTACATAAGTTATTTAGGCTCTTTTACAAATCTTCCAAATAAAGAAGAATAAAATATAATAAAAAAACCGCATGGCTTTACAATGAAACTTCCTTCTACACAAACATCCTTGTAGCTTGTAAGTTTCCTCGAGGATTTTCCTTAGCTCATTCTTTTTCATTCCATTTGCCACTGGATTGTGCATTCCCAAAATGTTAGTCCTTACAACGAAAAACAAATATTGCATATTAGTTATTAGGGTTTGTATCACTTGTGCCCCTCTGAGATATCACAATTTCAGTTATGCCCCTATCTTTTTGGTAATATCAGTTGTGCCCCTCACGTCTTTCTCCGTTATCACTTGTGCCCTTCCGTCAGATTGACCGTCAATGAGTTGACTTAACCATGGTTTTTTCAAACCTTGGTGCAGTTAAGAGGGGTATTATTGTCCAGACTTCATCTTCATCTTCTTCCTCCTCTATTTGTTCTTCTTCCTTTCTCTTCATAAATTCTCTCTCTTAGTGACACCTTCATGCATCCATCGAATCTCTAAAATTTTTGCATTTTCACGGATATATCACTCATTACGGATCAAACGGTGAATTTTATTGAATTTTTTGATGAATTTTTATGAATCAATTAGTCAAAAATTTATCTTACAACAACAACAACAAAGCCTTTTCCCACAATTAAGTAGGGTCGGCTACATGGATTCTTCACCTCCATTCAGATCTATCTTGGGTCAATCCCGGGCTTATATCCACAAAACAAAGATCACTTCGTATGGTCTCTTTCCAACACTTCTTGGGCCGTCCTCGCCCTCTCTTAGCCGGCTCAACATCCCAATACTCGCATCTCCTAACTGGTGCATCAGCTGATCTTCTTTGCAAATGACCAAACCATCTTAAGCGGTTTTCTCGCATCTTATCCTCGATCGGAGCAACACCAACTTTCTTTCTGATTGCATCATTCCGAATCCGATCTTTACATGTGTGTCCACACATCCACCTTAGCATGTTCAGTCAAAAACTTATATTAATTTAACAAAAACTGAAAGCTCTCCAGTTTCAACCAGACAGGCGGAGGAGGGCGGAAGGGGGAGGCACGGAGGAGGGAGAGGCGTAGGGGGCGGGGGCGACACAGGGCGGGGGCGGAGGGGCGACCTGGGGGCGGTGGCGACACGGGGCGAGGGTGGGGGCAAAGGCGGAGGGGCGACCTGGGGCGGGGGCGGGGGCGGGGGCGACACGGGGTGGGGGCGGAGGGGCGACCTGGGAGCGGGGGCGGTGGCGACACGGGGCGGGGGCGGAGGCGGAGGGGCGACCTGGGGCAGGGGCGGGGGCGACACAGGGCGGGGGCGGGGGCGGAGGGGCGACCTGGGGCGGGGGCGGGGGCGATACGGGGCGGGGGGAGGAGGCAGGGGCCGGGGGGGCCGTGGAGGTGCCGGGGCGGATCGGCGGGGGTAGGGGGAGGCGCGGGGTTGCGGGGGCGCGGGGCCTAGGGGCGCAGGGGCGGGAGGGAGGAGACAGGGGCGGGGGGAGGAGGAAGATGAAGAGAAGGGGGAGGAGGAAGATGAACAGTGCGTGGACTTTTCAATTCATTTGTTTTCATTTTGTTCCTGATGTGTCCCTAAAGTTAACATTTGTTTGCATTTGGGATGGACGGAAACTAAACCGAGGGGTACAAGTAATAGAACGACAAAAAGTCAGGGGCACAACTGATATTACCAAAAAGATAGGGGCAAAACTGAAATTGCGATATCTCAGAGGGGCACAAGTGATCAAAACCCTAGTTATTATTTTAAGTGCGTATTACTAACATGATCTTCCTAGTACCCTAAGAAGTCCACAACAGTCTACCAGACATCCTACTTCCACTTGCTATATTGGGATAACACATCCGATAAGTACTATCAGTTTATGATGGGAGCCTTAGATCATGTTCCTCGCACATATCAAAAAACTCACAAGGTCGACTATTAAAACAAGCTATACAAGATGAGATATTGATGCCTGAATCATGGCAGAAGTAGTCACGGGTAATCCACCTATAGATTCTAAGATTGCTAGGAGCAAATGGGTGTTATATGTAAAATAGTGTCCTGATTGAATGTTATAAAGTGAGACTGGTGGCAGAAAATTACACTCAGATATATAGATTCAACAACTTCGATACTCTCCCTTATTTTCAGATTATCCACGGTCTGTGTCTTGGTAGCTATTGTGAATTGGCCTTTATTTCATATAACTCGGCCCTGGCCGGTTCCAAGCCCGGGTAAATTGACGAGGGTTGCACGTTAGGTAGCCGACAGCCAGTGTAAGAGAGAAATTCCTAAATAGTGTTCTTTTTAAGAACACTAGTTAGGAATTTGTCACAAAATAGTTCGGATCTTTTCAACATGGATTTAAGCAAACATTTAGATTTCGTTGGGGCATTCCCTACTAGTGGCGTGTTGCATCGCCCGAATGCAATGAGAAGTTGGCAAGGACCGCTACATCGTTGTCAGGATGTAGTTCAAAATTTGCAAGGGTTCTCGTATGAGGAATGCATGCGAGTAAATAAGCTAGTTCCGTTGCATCGTCACTCGAATGCAGTCCAAAATTAGCAAGGGTTCTCACATGATGAATGCATGCGAGTAAAAAAGTTAGTCTAAAAGAGGTTGCAAAGGAAGTTACGGATAGGTAGTTGGAATATTGGCATTTTGACAGGCAAAACGATAGAGATAGTAAATACGATGGAAAGAAGGAAGATTCAGATACTATGTCTCTAAGAGATAAAATGGGTTAAAGAGAAAGCAAGGGAGATCGAAAAGACTGGCTTTGAACTTTGGTATTCATGTAAAGATAAGGGCAGAAATGGTGTCGGAGTGGTTGTTCATATAGATTTGAAGGATTGTGTGGTGGAGATGCAAAGATTCGGGGATCTGATTATTTTGCTAAAATTGGTGCTCGAAGAAGAAATTCGGAATATCATCTCAATTTATGCACCGCAAATTGATTTAGATGAAAGGATTAAACAAGATTTTTGGGAGGATTTGGATAAAATTATGCAAAGAATCCCATAAAGAGAGACGATTTGCTTAGGTGAAGATCTTAATGGATATGTGGAAAAGGATGCTTCAGGGTTTGCTAGTGTTGATGGAAGCCATGGCTTCGGGGATAGAAATGAAGAGGGAAAAGTCATTCTGGATTTTGTAATGGCTTGTGATCTTTTCATAGCAAACACTCTCTTCAAGAAGAGGGAGGAGCATTTAATTACTTATAAGAGTGACCCGACTAGAACACAGATAGATTACTTTACGTTGAGGAGAAGAAATCCGGTGTGTTGCAAAGACTGCAAAATAATCCCAGGACAGAGTTTGACAACCCAACATCGCTTGTTAGTCATGGATGTGCAAATAAAAGGGCTAATAAAGAAAAAGAGGATTTCCAATATTACTACAACTAGAAGGTAGAATCTTCAATTGAAGCAATCAAGCTTCAGGGATAAGGTTTTTGAAGACTTATCTTGGGATTGTAACGCAAGTGCAAACGAGATGTGGGAGGTGATAGCATCTTGTATCCGAAGGGTAGCCAAAGAGATGCTAGGCGAGTCAAAGGAAGGAGCTCCGGGTCAAAATGATGCTTGGTGGTGGAGTGGAGTGGTCCAAGAGATGCTCAAAATTAAAAGAGCATGGTTTAAATATATGTCTAAGGATAGAATAGAGGAAATTGTCATAAACTACAAAATAGCGAAGAAGGAAGCCAAAAAGGCTATAAGCAAAGCTAAGTCAAAATCTTATGAGGTTTGTAGAAAAATATCGATGCTAACAAGCGAAAATATCGACCCTGTGCGGCGAACGCAGCCATCCAGCATGCAAATCAATTTCTGTATCCACCAAGCCAAAAGGAGCGAACTCTGAATTATTTATGTTAAGTCTCAACACAGTCACAGACAAAGCTTTGAAGATATCTAGAACCACTAATAAATCTCGACAACTGTCACATCCACCCTTTGCCAAAAGTATCGTGCCATTCGTATACTAAAGGATAAAGCACTTTATGATGACTAGTGCAATTAACTTGTTTGAAAACTTTGTACTACATTCAAGAACTAAATACAATGATATCGAACATCATTCCCTAAGAGATTGTGTAGTAAAGGGGGAAACAAAAGTACACTTCGTAAATATGGACGATCAAATTATTAATGTTTTTGCTAAAGCCTTAAGTCCCGAAGATTTGTTAATCTAAGAAGACACACAGAATTATGCAAACTTAGTGGCATTGCTTGAAATTCTCGTGTTGATCATTTCTAGCATCAAGTAAAATCCCCTAAATTACATGAATAATGGGGGAGAGTTCATTTAAAAAAAGGGGTGGAAGGGAGAAAACCTAAATTATTTCTCTTTAATAATGACAAAAGCGGAAGGAAAATCTTGAAGCAATGATTAAGCTGAAGCAATAATTGAGAAGAATTAGAAAAGTTGAAGCGATCAAAAATTAAAATTTTTCAAAAACAAATATAGGTTTTTCATTAACCAAAAGGGATGGTTGTTAGTTCCTTGAATTTTGATAATGACAAAAGATATAGTTTGAAATTTATTTTTGTAGTATGACTAATTATTCACGTAGAAGTGATGTGATGGTGAGAGTACAAAAAGTGAAAAAAAGTATGAACTTGTAGCCAATCAAAGCGAATAAGCATAGTTCCTAAAGATGAAGCTCAAATCATTGTCATCTAAAAAGCTCAGAACTTAAACCGTGACATTGAAAATTACTTACTTGAATTTTGATAATGACAAAATATATAGTTTGTATATTTATTTTTGTAGTATGACTAACTATTCAGATAGAAGAGATGTGATGGTGAGAGTACAAAAATTGAAAAGAAAATATGAAGTTATAGCCAATCAAAGCGAATAAGCATAGTTCCTAAAAATCGGTGTTGCAATAGTCGGACGACTATATAGAATAGTCGGTCCAACTATGCGATGTGGGGGGTTCCCGGCTGAATAATAAATAGTCAGCTAATGGTCGGGTTGACCGAATAGTCGGTCCGGCTATTCGGCCTACTGGCCGACGATTCAACCAACTGCTGAATTTATGTTATTTTATTTTTATTTTTTTTCTGAAAGCTTACCATTTATAGCAATATTATTAGAAATAGCAAATATTCATATATGTATCACGTTAATTGGTACTTTTATCTTGGATTCCTGTTAATTGATGGTCGTATATGTATAAATATATAAGAATATATATAAGAATTAAATCTTGTATTTAAAATAATTTAAAAATACAAAACCGAATAATTCTGAATAATCACCCGAATACCAATTATTCTCTAGTCAGTGACCCCTATGACTGAATACCGACTTCTGCAACATTACTAAAGATGAAGATCACTCAAAACATCATCATCTAAAAAGCTCAGGACTTGAACTGTGACATTGAAAATTACTTAGAATGAAGAAGTGAAGTCTCGAGATAAAGTGGAGAAGAAGCATGGGTTCTTTCTCAGGTGATTGTAAAGTGGGAGATTTACATAGTTATTTTGTCAAAAATGGTATTATAATTATTATATATTGTTCATACACAAGTAATTTCCTTCACAAAAATGTTAGTTGATTAATTATTTCCAACCGACTAACATCTGCTCAATCAACCAACCTAGTCTACTAACGTACCATTCTTGAAACCTACTTTTGACATTCTAAATGTGTTTTTTAGTTGATCAAAACCTTTGCTAGAAGATTGTAGGGTCGGAGTAGAGTAGCTGGATGTATACATCCTTCGGTAACTCTGTTTACTGGTCCAAAGTGGAGAAATAGAAGCCATTTGTTTATATTGGGGTACTTTGTCTGGCCAAAACTGCCTTGGTCTTCTGCGAGGAACGATTCTATGCTGAAAATGTTTATGTTTATGTAAACTCTTGTACAAATCTTGTTCAAATATGTTATAACCAGGGACGGAGACAAGGGGGGCGGGAGGGGGCTTGGCCCCCCCGGTCTCTCAAGTAATCCTTACATATATATTATATTATTATAATAGAAAATGATTTGTATATAAATAGTTAATTATAAATAATAATAAGTTGTATTTAATGCCCCCACATCTCCTATTTACAAGTTGGATAGATATGGATATGCCCGTATATGATCCATCATTGTATCCACATCATACAGAATTTCACATCCATACCCGTTTTCAAATGTATACATATATCGATATCACATTCATATCAATAAAAATCTATATCCGTATCCGTATATCCATTTTTATATATAAATATTATTGTACATTTATTTTTAACTTTATATAACATAAGGGTAAAATGGGGCTGCCCCCATAGGGGGAGCTAACTTGGCTCCTCCGGCCATTTTATCAGTTTTTTTTAATTTTTTTATGTTTTAAAAATTTCTTCCGTGGATTTTTATCAATATATATCTATATTATGTCATTCAGATTTCATGTGAAACAGAGATTCCTACGACCTCCATCCAAAAGGGTCGTTTTTAGCAACTCTGTTACCGTTAAAAAATAACTGTCTGGATGAAGGGCGTAGGAGTCTCTGTTTCGCACGAAATTTAAATAGCATAATATTGGGATATAGTGATGAATATTCACGGAAGAAATTTTCAAAAAATAAAAATAAAAATCGGACGAAATGGCGTGGAGGGAGCCAAGTTAGCTCCCCGTAGATGGCAGCCCCATTTAACCCATAACATAATCGCGTACCTTCTTTTATAATATTTGGTATACATTTAGAATATTTATATCATTTGTATTCCAAACAATACATGTATATTTAAGCTAATATATAGAGTATTTATTGTATTATTCCCATGTGATCGGTATCCATTTTATATCGATGTCCATTTTTTACGGATATGGTAATATATTTTTCACCCGCCAATATCTTTATGTGCATCACATTCATATTTAAAATCGAATAAGGATACTGGAACACCTGTATCAATATCAGTATCCGTATGTCTGCATCCTTAATCCCTCCAATCTATCAATAAAAAAATCATAATTTGACATGAATGCAGTAATCCAATAAGCAATATTTGTAAGTTTTACGTAACTACATGTAACGCATAACCCCAACAACAAAATAACAATATAGTGATCTTTTTTAATTCATCATCATAACTTCCCTTTTAAAATTGTTAATAACATATATTATTTCGTTGTGAAATGATCTTTTTTGAGCCATAATTTAAATGTTGAGGGCTAGCGTGCGATAAAGTACAAACATGAGAGGGTAAACAATTTAGATGGAATACATAAGCATAAAAAATCCAAACCAATCCGATCCAATCTGTAATCCAATGGATTGGATTGGTCTGGATTCAGATATTTGATGGATTGGGCAGGATTGAAAAAAATAAAATCCGTTAAGGTTGGATTGAACATGGATTAAGCTAAAATCCGATCCAATCCGATCTATATACACCCCTAATATGCAATATTATATGAAATTGGTACATATGTATCTCCTTTGCATCCCTACATTAGGAACGATATAATATTACTTTTTAAAAATCTTAATTTTAATGGTATAACTTAACATTGTGTTAATGAAAGTGCATTTTGATTTGAAGAATTTTGTAATGATCTTTTTGTCGATACACTATTTGTTGGGATATTTATGTGAAATTGTAAGTTTACAAAGGTATCTTTGTGAAATACACTTGTAAACATTATGAGAACTAGTAACAAAGATAAATTACATATGAGAAAAATGGAGCTGCCCCAAGTGGCTACCCTCGCCCCATTTTTCTTCAATTTTTTTTATTTTTTTTGAAAATTTCTTACCATATATTTTCATCACCATATCCCCTCAAATATGTTATTCCAATTTCGTTAGAAATAGAAACTCATAAGCCCTCCATGTCGAACATGTAATTTTAGTGGTCTTAGAATTGTTGTAATCGACCTATTCTGGATGGAAGGCATAAGAGTCTATGTTTCTCGCGAAATTGGAATGACATATTAGAAGGATATAGTGATGAAAATATATGACAGAATTTTTCAAAACAATAAAAAATTTTGGAGAAAAATGAGGCAGAGGCAACTCGTTGGCTGCCATCTGGGGGTAGCCCCATTTTTTTCATTATATAGTCTCAATAATTTGGCCCCCCAAGCAGAAATTCCTGGCTTCGTCCCTGGTTATAACATTGTGATTGATGGAGTTAACCCGACACTTTATTAAAAAAAAAGTATCCAACTCAAAGTAAAGGAACAAAAATATTTAGATGATACTTAGTACCCATCTGATAAGGCATCTTCCCAAAGATAATACTACCACAAAAAACCAGCCACGAGGCTCATTAAAAACCTTCTTTGGAAGGAAAAACCAAGAGGAGCTGAATCACCTTACTGATTGGATAGGCGACTGGGAAGAACACCAGGAGTAGTAGACGTACAACTCCGGCCATTTTGGCCCCCACGCTCAACCCATAGCGTGTGCACACAGCTTGAGGAATTATCTACCATGAACTCTAAAAGATCAATTATAATTGTATAATTCACACCCCCCAAAAAATAAAATAACATCTCACCTCCCCAAATGCAAGTATCAAAGTCACGGAGATTAAAACTGCGCCCCACGCCGGCACCAACGCATCCAGAAATATCGGCAGCGCCTGCAAAATCCTGTTGGTTAACCTCACAGCACGACGCAAATATCCAAACTTTCACACAGAATCACAAACCTCCATTGCCAGCGAGTTCCCTATCAAAAGGGTACACAGCAACAGGTGATGGTTCTTCACCACGGGCAGAATCTTCGCTGAAAAGCACAACAGGGAAATGAAAAAAAATCGAGTTTTAAGCGGCGGCAATATCGAAGACGGCGTGAATTTGGAAGATGGGCGGAAGAATAAAGAAAAAAGAAAACCAGCGTTGGAGCGGTCTTTGGGTGTGCCGGCCTTTACGAGGACCTCAAGATCGACGAGGCTGAGGGACATGAGGCCGAGGGTGAGGCCGGACATGAGGCCTGCGAACATGACCAGCCCCATGCAGATGAAGAGGTAGACGAAGAACATGGGCCTGCAGCATACCTGCTCCGCCGCCATTAGATCGTTGAGAGGTGCCTCTGCAGAAGAGGGGAAGAGAAACGGGGTGCAGCAGGGGAGTAGGAGGAAAATTACCTCGGAGCTACCTGTGGAATCTTATTCCACGTCACTTGCGTATATATATTTTGTTAACTACTTCAAAGAAGTTGTGACTTGGGGTCACCGCTTTCATAGAAGGAACTCTTGAAGTCACGGCTCCCGCGGAAGGAAGCCGTGATCTCAAGTCACGGCTTTGGGTTGAATATAGATAGAACGATGCCCGCCCCTCCCCCCACGTGCACAGAACATCCCAGCAGCCTGTCCCTCAGCCCCTACGTCCATTCTCAGCCACTCCACACTGCCCCAGCCACCCCCTCCGCGTGCATGCCCCCTCCCGTGACGCCACCTCCTCCCATTCCGCCCCCCTCGAGCCTCGTGTCTCCCTCTCACTTCCTCTTGTAGAGGTGCTCCATCTCATCCACTGTGAGTGAACCCTAGCATTGTGTGTTTATTGTTTTTTTTGCTTTTGTATAAGCTACACATTGTATATGGAGTATAATTTTCTCACGTGTATTTATTAATTACTCTTGTTTTTCAAGATAATCAAAGCGATGGAAGTATTGTGCTTGTGTCATGTTGGTGGAAAGATTTGTAGGGACGGCAAAGAAGTCAGATATGAGGGAGGTCGGGTGAAATCTATAAAAATTGGGATGGGTTTGACATTCGATGGATTGGTCGAGATGAATGCAAAATCATTTCGCCTTGACTTAACCAATGGTTCAGAGTTACGTGTGTTTCACAGGATGATAGAGAATAATGAGACTTTTTTGGTTGATGTGGAGTTTGATGGTGACATTGACGATGTTTTGAACTACTTTGAGATGATGGGAAGCTCCTACAGACCGGTTTTATTTACTGACATTGTATGCACAAGAGCTTCTATGTGTATACGCCAAGTTGCGGCGACAGCTCCAAGAACACATGTTACTTCTCGTACATCTGATGTGACCGCGGAGGCGAGGCAGATGGCGACAACAGTAAATTTGGCTCAACCTTTGGGATCCTCTCTGAATGACCCAATCTACACTATAGGGGAGGACCATGATCCCGAGATTGATCGTATGATGGAGGATACCCTACAGAACACTAATGATGAAATGGGAAATCATGATGGGGAAATGTTGAACAATGAGAACGAGATGGTACGTGTTGAGTCTGGCATTCCCTTTTATAACACACGAGGCGGTGATGGTTACATTCGTAATGCTGATGACGTTATGGGAATTCTTGACGGAATGGCAAGTTCATATGAGTTAAGAAATGGGATGACCTTCAAGTCCAAAGAAGACTTGATTTATTCAGTCAAGTTGTTTCACATCAAGCACCATTACAATTTTGAGGTGCACGAATCTGACCGTCATTTGTGGGTTATATATTGTAGCGAGAAGAGCAGGGGTTGCCTTTGGTGGTTGCGTGGACATCGTCGCCCACTTGATGGACTCTTTGTGATTTTCTAAATTAGATGCACCACATACGTGCTTGCATCGTGTAGCAAACCAAGATCATCCTCAACTTGATTGTAACTTCATGGCAAAAAAATTCTGAATCAAATCAAGGTCTCACCAGCTGTAAAGGTTTCATACCTGCAGCAATCCATTTCTGATGAGTTCGGGTACATGGTGAGTCGTCAGAGGATATAGGATGCTAGGAGAAAGGGAATGGAGGCAGTATATGGTGATTGGGCGGCTTCATACAATGAATTGTCGTATCTGTTCCGTGCATTGGAGACATCAATCCCAGGAACCGTGACCGATCTCTATGGGGAACCTGTTGGTGAATATGAGAAGCTATTTAAGTGGGATTTCTGGACATTTGGTCCATGTATCAGTGCATGGAGACACCGCAGACATGTTGTTAGCATTGATGGTACTCATATGTACGGTAGGTACAAGCAGAAGGTGCTCATTGCATATGGCGTTGATGCAGTAAATCACATCCTACCTCTTGCATTTGCCTTCATGAACGAGGAGGACGAAGACAGTTGGTGTTGGTTCCTGGAGAGAGTTCGGCTTCATATATTTGGGGATCGTATTGGTCCAATTTGTGTTATATCAGATCACGCACCGAGAATTTGTTCTGCCATGCGGCGCCTAGAAATGTAATTTCAGTCGTCCTATGTGTATTGACGTTTCTGCCTACATCATGTTGCTAGTAATTTCAATGATGTCATGAAAAATCAGACAATGAAGAGCCTGGTAATGAGGGCTGGGAAGGCGTATACACAAAGAAAGTGGACCTACTACATGGACAAGTTGAAGGAAATGGACGAGAATGCATGGTATTGGTTTGACACCCACAATTGCCCTAGAGATCAATGGACTTTGGCTTTTGATGCTGGACATCTTTTTGGGTACGTGACATCTAACTTCTCCGAAAGTTATAATGATGTATTGAAAGATGCAAGATCACTTCCCGTGGCAGCTTTGGTGCAGAAGACATACTACAATTGCATTCAATATTTATATGACCGTCACAGCGAGGCAATGTCACATCTTGCTCGTGGTGACTGATTCACCAAATACGGTGCTGACATGTTAAAGAGGTGGATGGATAGGAGCAACAGCCATCAAATCACTCAAATCATGGGTGCTTCTTTACATTTATATGAAGTCATCACAGGGCAACGGATGTAGGACTGTCAGAAATTTCTCAGGTTCGACATTCGCTCAGATTCGGCTCGTTAAAAGTTCGATTCAGATTCGATTCGAAAATAAACGAACCGAACCTGAACACGAGTTTGGGCTCGAATAAATAAACGAACCGAACCTCAAAAACATAGGTTCGCTCAGGTTCGGTTCGTTAAAACCTCGATTATATACACACATACATACATAGAAGTATATATACATACATATTGTATATATACAAGGAAAAAATACATTCTATATTAACATAACACCATTCACTTATTTTTCCAAACCCATCCAATCATCCACTCCCTAAATCAATATTCCCTATTCCCAAAACCTCACAAAACCCTCCCCTGCAACTGTGGTTTTTCCCTTTGAATAGAAATGTATGCACATCATTTATTCTTAAACGGACCTTTAACGAGCTGAACCGAACCTTTACAAAACTTACCCGAGCCGAGCCGAACATGATTACAATTTTCATTTTATCGAGCTGAACCGAGCCCGAACCTGAGAGTATGCTAAACGAGCGGAACCGAGCCTGGGTTGGTTTGCTCAGGTTCGGCTCATTTACACCCCTAAACGGATGACACAGTTTTGTCTAAAGGGCGGAAGGAAACATTCAGTCCTACTGAGTGACTTGTA